>OZ010736.1:121751956-122354456 GCA_963932295.1 Tipula lateralis
ACCAAAAACAAAAACAAATTCGCACATATTAAAAAAAAATTACCCAAATTAATTTCTTAAGAAAATTATCCGATCTTATATATGTATACATATTGTATAAATGCGCTGTTATCAGGTGTCGTTATCTCTTACTCTAATATTATCTCATTTATCATTTTTATTGATTATCATTTAGAGATGTTGTCATTTGGTCGGAAACATTAAATTGAATTACGCTAATATTCACACATGTGTGATAGATAAGACGTACATCTAAAAATATATAAGAGTGGTATATCGAAGATGGTTGTCTTCAAAATTTGTAAGAAGAAAGTGATAAAAATTGAAATTAGCAATGCAATGTACAAATAATGAAGCTGTTAACGATGCCAATCTCAGATTGGTTACTGTAAAGGGAAATCTTTGGACTCTGCACGCCCTGGTACGTACAATTAAGAAATTAATATTCTCACAAAAGTTTTTTATGGTGGCGTTCCTTGATATTGAGGGCGCCTTTAACAATATAAAGATGGAGGCAATTCTTAAGGGACTGTCGTTCATAGGGGTGGACAATCACATGCTTGGGTGCAGAATTGTTGACTCGAAGCTGAGGGAATCCACCAACAGGAGGCGGGTGGCTAACATCACTCCGTAGGGAGGTTTCCTATCTCCTCTTATCTGGAACATAACAATCAATGGGTTGCTGTTAGAGCTGGAAGTATAGGGCGATAGCTGTCTCTGGGCAATATTTAAGCACGGTGAAGCCATCACATGTGGACTGGAAATTAGTTCGTCCACCACTGTACTGGTACTATTTACGAGGAAATATAAAATCCTGGTAGTAGATCCACCCCTCTTAAATGGAAGACTAGCTTTCACTGACAAGGCAAGATTTCTAGGCGTAATCTTTGACAGTAAGCTTAGTTGGAAGGCCAACATATTGAAAAGAGTAAACAATGCTAATATAGCCATGTACTCGTGCAGGAACGCCATCGGAAAGAGATGGGGCCTGAAGCCGGAGCTGATACATTGGCTATTTACTTCCGTATAGTAAGACCTGTACTTAAGTAAGGAGTGATCGTGTGGCGGCCAGCTCTTGATAGAGTAACTTACAAAAAGCGGATCGAGAGGGTGCAAAGAACGGCTGGCATGCTTATAAGCGGGGCGCTGAGGACAACACCAACACATGCCTTTGAAGTTATGAGTCATTCGATCGCTAAGGAAGGAAATGCCGAATCTAAACTACGTTACACCGACTTTGTGCTTCGTGAAAAGGTTCTGTACTTCCTGTCCTTCAAGGGAATTTTGGCGGGTGAGTTGGTTGCGGAAACGGAAGCATAGCCGTTATTTACGGATTGTTTCAAGCTATACACTGTAAAGTAGGAGATGGAGTCTCCTGTGATATATTGGAAGTAGATCTGTTCGTCTCTCTGATCTCTGTCTCTGAATGAGATAAGTAGGCATTTCAACACTCAGATAATCTGGGTCCCCGGCCACTCGGACGTCATGGGGAACCGCAGGGCGGACGAACTTGTGAGGCATGGTACAACTCTCCGACTAGTACCAGAAAGGGCAGTGTTGGGGGGCCCATTAAGACACTCAAGAATGTGCTTAGAAGGAAGCAAGGCATGTCTGACCAAAACTAGACTTGAAACGCTCAATGACACTGATCTCAATACAAAGGCATGAACTAAAAACGATCGTGGGGATACATGCGAGGAGGCTAGGTCTAGAAGCTAATGATTTTTGCAGAAGCTGTATGGACGAGGAGGAGGAAGAGACGGTAGTCCACCTCCTATGCTCATGCCCGGCTTTGGCACACGAAAGACCAGAATATTTGGATGAATTCTTAATGGACTGCCTCTCTGATCTCGAAAACTGTAACGTGCGAGACTTATCACGCAATAAATAAGTAGCTCAAACTGTTTCTCATAATGGTAATAGGGAAGTAAGATCCACAACGGACCGTCGCCGGTCTAAGTGTGCTGTATCAGCCTAACCTAACGACGCCAATACAAATTAGTAATTAGTCCCTAATGTTGAACTAAATTTCTTTGTTAGCAGATTGGTGAATATGTGATTTAATTTTTGTGACGTAGACAGTTCAAGCCTAATAAAAGACAGTAGAAGATCCGATCTGTCGCCAGTTGAAATCATATATCAAATTAAGAGAAACTTCATTTTCAACCGTATAGCCCGTCAAAAATCAAAGTCCATCGGCTCTACTCACTAGTTAGCTCTCTGTACTGTTTTTAACAGCTGTACATGGCAGATTGATCGGTAGTTGAATCGACGTAACCAACATCAATCAGTTCGCCTACTGAAAGGCGGCACACTTTGAAGAGAACCTGGTTCCATTCGATCCGAATCAGATTTATTTCACATAACTACTATGTGTACTGTAGGGTAACCAATACAGTCTGTGAGACGTGTGGAACGTTAAGTGGACGGAAAATAGTTAAGTCAAAAAATCGGAAAATGGATCACGTCATTACTGCACCAACCCAATTATAAGTACTATAATTCTAACCCCGAATGTGAGTATAGACTGAGTAAAGCAATTAAGAATTCCGATTAAGAAACCACCCTTCATGATTTTTCTTCCAGTTTAGAATCAACATAGTCAATATGTCGTTATGATGATTTACGTGAATATCTATTTCGAAGTCAATGTTTTTTCTATTTGTATGTTATTACTATGCAATATGTTTCTGGGGCTCAAGGCACTCCCAACTCTTTCGCGGTTCGCTTATTTACGTCTTTACCTTACGATTTGCAGCCAAATCGAGGACGTACGGATATAGGTCCGATTTTATCTAACCATCTGCAAATTGTATAGCTCCATGCCAGCCTAAAGTACTGACATGGGAAATGGGTTGGCCCATGGGTTCTGCACTTCAACAGGGGGTCATAGTTGTGTTCATTCACACCACCGATCGTAATCACGTGGTGAAAATTTCCCTTTGCATCTTGCGCCTATCAGAGGATTCGAACCCGGTACCTTCAGCTCCAACTAACGCAGCCTTAACCACTGCTCCACCTGGGCGGTTGAAGTCAATATTGCTGATAGGAAAGAGTGTGATTATTGTCATTGTGAGACTATGAGTCATCGAGAAATACATGATTCTTTGACCACTTCGGGCCACAATCTTTGTGGTGACGGTGAAGACCACTGCTATTATATAAGTCGGTTTGATTTGTATCAGCCCCACTGTATCGATCATCTCCACTGTATATAGCAATGGATATCTTTGAGATATTTTTTATGACTTTCTTAGCAACTGAATGAGTCGTCACTTACGACCAGTTCTAGTTACTGTGGTACAATTCCATGGGTACCAAATTTCGACAATTTGCGATATGTGTACGCCAAATCTACAAGGCTAGATTAGGCCAAACTCTGATAGTAGTAGTAATGAGATTAATTATGTGTTTGATGTTATATATGAAAAATACAGGTTACCGGCCAAAACTGAATTTTCCATCATTGGATTACGAATTCAATTACAACATTCTGCTAGAGTGCAGAATTCAGAGATCTTAGTACTGGCTTTATAATTGAACGTCCTTGATTTGAAGTTTTGCGTAACGAAGGATATTAAAAAGGAATTGCGAAAGTAATGGATACATTTCGGCCACATACAAAAAATCAAAGAAGGCAGAAATTATTCCAGTACTACTAAGAAGGCAGAAATGCCTCAGAACTCTAGGGCCTAAGGTTCTTCCCACATACACCTACAGATTAAAATACCCAATCGTGATTGATGTTGAGGTCACAACCCCAGGAATAAACCCGCTTCATTTTCTGCCACGAGAGCGACTCGGCCTCATAACTGACAGTAGAAAGAAAAACCGTCCAAACACAGGTTAGGTTTAAAATATTATTAATTTAAATAATTAAATAGTTTTAGAATATTTCCTTAAAATTGAATAAAACAAAACGATTTCAGTTAGTTGTAGGTTAAGATTTCTGAACCATTTTCGAATTCCATTTTCTGAGATCTTTTGACCCAAAATAAAATTTAAAATCAGTTAAGCAAAAGATCAAGTACGATCAATGAAATTTTACAATTTGGGGTTGCATCATGTTTTTTATAGTAAAATTTTAAAAGCCACCACCAATTCGCTACAAAAATTTTGACTCACCTTGTGCATCTCGACTTATAGAAATTGACTGTGCATTGCATACTCATAAAATACGACGCGACATAGTGAATTTTTATATAGAACAAAACCTGAATTATTTTATGAAATTAAATTTTTTGAAAATATACTAATAGACCGTCTATAAACAATGTAGACAACTCACCAGGATCATGAACAACGGTCCAATAACAAATTGTAATTATAAATGAATAAACCGTCGCTATCGAATACAAAACCCAATACGCTCGATGGATTATGCTCGTTTTTGCCTGTCGTTGGAATTCTAAAACGAAAAAAATAAATTAAATATATAAGTACACTTGGTAAAAATTTATTTAGTTGGTTGACATACCAAAATCATCCCGATCAACCATTGTTCCCTGTGTAACAATCCATGCGCCCAGCCAAGCTTGGAGCGTGCACGCCAGCAAACCCCAATGTGTTAAATATATCCACCATTTTATGTGATGAAATTCGTATGTCGGCTCTGGCCGACCAACGTCTAATAGTGAACATACTAGTGCTGCTAAAAATAATATTGCGGCCAACCATCGATACAGTAGATAGATGATTTTAACTTGAGTACTACGTTGCCACTAGAAATACATATACAAGACAACAATTTAGGCCATATATGGAAAAAGTATGTATTTTTGGCTGATATATAACGATATGAGATAAATTAATTAAATGTGACCTGGAAATTGGTTCCAGTCCAGTTCGATGAACAATATATATTTAATAAACTCACAAACCATCAACCATATATAGGTGTGCATATATACGACGGTTCTATCTTTTGTCCAACCAAATTTTATATATTAACCAAAAAAATCACTTATTTGTGTATCGTACTATATGTATATGCTATATATGTGCTCATTGGGAAGGTACATAACAACGATGTAACGACCAAAACCAAAAATTACCGCCATATTATTTTATTACACAAGTTTAATTATATTTTAACTACCCACACCACCCACCACCACACCATACCTAATGTACTGGGAGCACAAAAAAATTTAACAGCAAGCGAAAATTGGGAAAATTTATGATAACCTTGTACATACAACTGTATATAGGCAAAAAACCAACTGAATACAATTTTTTTTTAGGTTTTTGGCTTCCAAAAAATACAAATTCAGGCTATAACATTATCGTAAAATGGCAACAACAAACTAACTGAAACCTACATACACGAAAAAAATTATTACTATTATTGTGTAGTTAGAACAATAGTTAGACTATATACCAACGATAGCATCACGAAAAAAATGTCGCATAAATGATTTTCCAAAAAAAAAAAACAAGAAAAGTATTTTTAATTTCTTTTAGTTACGAGAGATGAGATTAAAGTTGTTTTCCTTGGCACAAAATCACTGTAATATAAGTATTTCTTGGGTATGTGTGTGTATGTGTGTTTGTAAACTGGGCCATTCGATGATTCCAAATTCTATCTCTCTGTTGGATGGCATTGGTCGGGGAGGAAAATAAATAAATAAAATGCTTTAACAGTGAGATAACGACTATACAAAATGTATATGTATGTGTGTATTGGAGATTATATTTGGAGCTTTTTGGTTGCATGCAATTAAACAAAAAAAAGAAAAACTTTTTTTTTTTTTTAGAATTTATTTCATTTTTAATGGATGGAACAAATTTTCCAGTTTTATCAATTATGCACAAAAACACAATAAAATCCACATTTATATATATACCCACACACACACACACATGTATATGCAAATGGAAAATGTTTTGGAAAAAACTACATATTTGTGTCTTTAGGATATAAATGTACATATACTCGTACATACAATGATTTTTATGATTGTCAAATTGGATTTTTAATTTTTTCTTTTATTATTGTTGATATCATTCATTTTGTTATTGTTGGATTATCACAAAAATGTCGTTTGCATGTTTTAAATGTTTTGTACTCTCCGCATATAAAGTGAACATCATTTGCAATAAACAATTGGAAATTTCGAGTAATTTGGTGATATATGCTAGTTAGATAACAATAGTGTGGGTGTGTAGTGTATTATTATAGTATGTAATGCCGCAAGCACACTACACCAGACGAATGGCACCGGTCAACATTGTATTCATCTAATAGTTTCATGTAGTAGTCTTTATAGCGTATCGGCCAGTACTCGATAGACACTTATATTTGGTGTATGGGTCAGTCTATAAATTATCGATAGCAATCAAATGATTAAAAATTTCTTTTGTATCCTAGTGGCCCTATTCTGGTTTTCCCGGGGAATTTTGAATTGGAAACTTTTGACGTTTTTATAACAGTTTGGAAGAATTTTTACCAAAAGTGTATTCTGGCTATTAGGAAAAATATTTCTTTTGGAAAATATTCCCAATTATAACAGTTTTGACGTTTATTTTTCCCAATCAAAATGGTTGGGAATTCATATTTCTTATGGTAAAATACTCATTATCATAGTACAAGAGTATAAATTTTAAAAAAAATATTATACTAATTCTCAAAAGCAATAACACCAATTTTTTTAAATTGTTATTCATCCGTCAATATTTAAATCATATTCAAATATAGTAAAATAGCACACCATGAAATAAAACCATGAAAAAGGTAATCTAGTGGCGAACATTTGAAACTATGTGTTTCACAGAGGGGAAATAACTCCCAGCACGCCAGAATACACTTTTGGGAATTGCGTGATAAAATATTGGGAATTATTGTAGTTGGGAATTGGGAATTTTTTTTCACAATTCCCAATTCCCAGGGAAAACCAGAATAGGGCCATAGGTAAGGTTAGGTTAGGTTGAGTGGCTGCTACAGCACACTTAGACTGACGATAGTCCGTTGTGATATCACAGGATCTTATTTCCCTATTACCGTTATGAGAACCGTTTTAAGCTACTTATGTAGCATAATAAGTCTCGCACCTTACAGCTTTGGAGATAAGGGAGGATCAAGCCGGGCATGAGCATATGAAGTGGACTACCGTCTCTTCATTACCGTCTTTTCATTAGTCAGTCATTAGTTTCTAGTCCTAGCCTCCTTGCATGTTCTCCAAATAGGCAGTGTCCTGTGAGTATTCCTATGCTCACAGGACACTGCCTACTTTGAGTTGCACCATGCCCCGCTAGTTTGTCCGCCCTGCAGTTCCCCATGACGTCCGAGTGGCTGAAGACCCAGATTATCTGAACATTCAAATGCTCACTCATCTCATTCAGAGACAAGTGGCAACCCAACGCCACTCTTGACGTTAGAGAAACAGAGTACTGCGACTTGATTGCCGCCTGACTGTTCACATAAATTTCGATATCAGTCGAGGAAATTATGTCTCAATCGATTCAGGACCTTGTCAATGGCTTTCATCTCTGCCTGGTACACGCTGCAGTGATCGAGGAGACGAACTATTTACTTTCAATTTACACAGAAGACTGCAGCTCCTAAATTACCGTGTGGCTTGAAGCCATCTGTGAAGAACTGCAGTGCTTCCGTTTCCGCAACCACTCGCTCCTCCAAAATTTTCTTGAGAGACAGGAAGTTCTGTACTTGTGTATACATAAGTATACAGGTCTTACTACGGAAGTGTATAGCCAGTGTACCAGCTCCGGCTTCAGACCCATCTCTTTCCGATGGCGTTTATACACGAGTATATGGCTATATTAGTCTTATTAAATCTTTCCAAAATGTTAAACTTCCACCTAAGCTTACTGTCCAAGATTACGCCTAGAAATCTAGAAATCTTGCCTTGACAGTAAAGTCTCTTGCCATTTAAGAGAGGTGGATCTACTTATATTCCCTCGTAAATAATACCAGTTCAGTTTTGGGTGGCCTAATTGTCAATCCACATGTGATGGCTCACCTCGTAATGATTAGGTGGGCATTTTGGATTACCTCTTTCAAAGTGCTTAAATTTACCACAGACAGCTATCGCCACGTCATCTGCATAAGCAATCACTCCGATCTCTCTCTCTAGCTCTAACAGCAAACCATTGATTACTATGTTCTAGATAAGAGGAGATAGAACACCTCCTTGCGGGGTTCCCACCCGCCTCCTGATAGCTCTGAGTTAATCATCCTGCACCCAAGCATGTGATTGATTAACCCACTTACATGGTAGTCCACTCCTAGGAGCGACAATCCCTCCAGAATTGTCTCCGTCTTTACATTGTCAAAGGCGCCCTCAATATCAAGGAACGTCACCATACAAAACTCTTACAAAAATATTGATTTCTCAATTGTACTTACCAGTGGCCCTATTCTGGTAATTCCACGAGAAATTGGGGAATAGGGAATTGGGGAAAGATTTTATATGAAATTTCTGTTCAAATATATTTTTTCCGGCCTACTGACGAAAAAGGTTCGATGTAAATATTTATAAATTGGGAATAATTTTTCGATACCAAAATTGAAAGGAAAAATTATTCCCAATTTAACACTAGCTTTTTACCTCAGTATGCCAGAAAAAAAAATATTTAAACTCTAATTACATATAAAATTATTCCCCAATACTGTTTTCCCCGGGAATTACCAGAATAGGGCCACAGGGAGGGCAGAGCTGTGTCCACAGATTTCCCTTTACACTAAGCATGCTGAGACTGGGCCCAGTCACTAAGCTTTATTTTAAAACCGTATATAGATATCTATCAGTCTTTCCAAGGTTTACAGTAGAAAGGATGATAGAGCTATTTTGTATCCCAACTCTAACAGGATTCCTTCCCAGTGCATGAATTATCGACAGGGTGGGACGTAAATTATCAGCTAGTCAATGCATCAACTTCAACAGCAAAATCAAATATATATATACGTTAATGCTGTGAATCTGGTGAAATCTAATCGGAGAAGTCAATAATAAACTACTCCAGCCTTAAGAAAGTAAGCCGTAATTTGTACTTAAAACTTCTATACTCTGTGACTGAAGATAGTATTGGTCTAGATCGTATCTCTTTATTTATTGAAACCAATTTTCCGGTATTCTATAATTAATCGTCAACATTCCATAATAGTGATGGGACAAATCGATACTTTTGAGTATCGGTATATACCGATACTTTTTCATCGTTAACCTGATACTTTTAACCCGATACTTTTAACCGATCGGTTAATATATATATATATATATATATATATATATATATATATATATATATATATATATATATATATATATATATATATATATATATACATATATAAATATATATATATATATAAAATATATATATATATATATATATATATATATATATATATATAAATATATATATATATATATATATATATATATATATATATATATATATTAATATATATATATATATATATATATATATATATATATATATATATATATATATATATATATATATATTTATATATATATATATATATATATATATATATATATATATATATATATATATATATATAAATATATTATATATATATATATATATATATATATATATAATATATTTATAAATATATATATATATATATATATACATATATATATATATATATATATTTATATATATATAAAATAAATATATATATATATATATATATATATATATATATATATATATATATATATATATATATATATATATATATATATCCATCCATCCATCCATCCATCCATCCATAATAAATAAATAGATTTTCATATTCCGTCGATTCCAAATCCAAGTCAAAGTTAGATCGGTTCTTAATAAAAATTTCATAACATCAATTTATTCAAAAACACCGACAAAACGAAATACTCATATTAACCGATCTACTCGTAAACACCGATATCCAAAAATTAACCGGGTTACTAAAAAACACCGACATACTCAAATTAACCGATCTACTCATAAACACCGAAATACAAAAATTTAACCGAGTACTCATATGCACCGACATATTCAAATAAACCGAACTACTCATAAAACCGATGTACTCATATAAGTAAAAACACCGATCTACTCATATACAACGATATTCAATACCAAACCAAGGTTCATCTAATACAATCAACATTAAATTTTATCTATAGTCTTGCTCTTTTCGCAAATACATATTTTCCTTTAAAATAGTTTGCTCTTTTAGCATACACTATACACATAATATGTATTGGTGAATATGAATGTTAAAAAACAACGAAGAGAATGAGAAAACAAAATTAAAAGTAAAAACTCATTTTAGTATGTTTGGTTTGATACGAATACACAATACGGGTATATTTGGTTCATTTTAACCTGATAGTTTGAAAAGTACTCAAATGAAAATCCGGACTATTTGAGTATCAGGTTAAAAGTATCGGGTTAGAGTAAGTCCGAACATCACTATTCCATAATGAATCCGGGGACTTCTGATAATAGGCCTATCAATATACTAAGTACGTCTTCGGTTTTAATATATATTCTAGATGCCATATGTCGTAACGCTGATTCCGCGAAAACCACCGTTCTTGTACATTTCGTTCTTCTGTAGCTTAATACCGAACAATATCTGTGGGTGGAGGTTATCCAAACCCCATTTCGTTAATTGGTGGCGTACTCCAGGGTTTGGTATAAAGTTAAGTATAATTGAATGATCTATTTAAGACAGAAATCCGATTTTTTTAAAGCTTTCAGCTTTATTAATCTAGAATATGTAATGCAGTGTTTAAAGGTCGCAATTTTACCTATCTTCTTTCATCTAAGATTTGATGAAATTTTCTTAACCAGTATATAAAATTTGATTTTTTTCTGCTAACTGAATTGCAATGTTCTAGAATAAGTATCAGTTTAGTTTACAATCTACCTCTGAAGGAATGATGAAGAATGTAGTAAACAATGCTGTACTTTGATCTGTAATGGCTTATACCCATGAACAGACCTGAACACTATCGTACTATGTATTCTATTCTATGTATGCTTGCTTTAGTGTCGAGTGTTCTTATCTAAAACTGACAGTCGGGTCTCAGGTTCTCAAATAAACTAAACTTTAATGTGATTTCTTTTTAGAGACCTGCAACTAAATTGGAAAGTTGCTAATGCTAAGTATTGCTTTAAATAAGTAAGTTAGGAAACGCAAACTTTTTGTCGACAACTTTTGTAACACTTTTTCTGTGTTGCATTCATATCATTAATTTGCCAAAATTTAGGTACATCTCGTGGACTCTAAATTATTACCTCTAATATCCAATCCAAGGCCTGGAAACGTCTAATTAATTGGCTTTTTGAGCTTTTTTCATAGGAGACTTTCACCTGCTATTGAACTAGGCTCAATGTGACCTCCATAGGAATCAATGAGTAAGGCTTCAACTAACGAAGCTTTACTCACTGTATACTATTTAGTGGATAAAAAATATCTTTAACAGTGCACTGCTAAGCTACTTTAACTTCTGAAGAATATTAAACACAGTTTTATTTAATACCGAAAAAAGGATTCTTGAAATACCTTTTTTGGCGAAGAGTACAAACCAAATATTTGGTTTGAAAAATAATCTAGATCCTAGCTTAATTGGAAATTATTGGACCTTGTTAAAGTAGAAAGTATATGCCAACTTCTTGAACCTTCAACAACGAAAATATATCACACCTTCATTATCATGAGTAATGAGAGATCCAAGATACTTGAATCTAATCACTTCCCCGAACTACAGTTGGGCGTGTAAATAAAAGTAATTTACACAGTTTTTACTTTTAATTTCCAAAAGGTTATTTTTACATTCTATATGTATAAAATGTAAACAACGATTTTATGTAAAAAACTGACTCGCCATCTGTTATCAAATCTTATTGTAAATAAAGCACCATCTATTAAAAGAATTTTTTACTGATTTACAAATAGAATTTTTGAAATAATTAACTGTGTACAATTTTTTTTCGACTATATACTGAATATGATAATTTTTAGTTTAAGATTAGAATTATCAACAGGGCGGGCTAAGCTAAAAAAAAATCTCTTTTAAACTAATAATGTGAACAAGAAAACTAATATCTTTTGTATATTTTTTTTTACGCGTATATTTTAAAAAATTATCAACTGCTTTGAAAACGTGAGATTCGGAAATAATACCAAAATCTGATACAGTAATCAATTTTGCGTGAGAACCATTAAAACATTTAAAAAAACGGATCACTACAAATATCTATTACAAACGACAAACATTATGCTCGTATCGATCAGCAGTTGATGTATTATTCTAAATTTTCAAAATAAACGCGTAGTGATAAGGGATGATTACTGGATGGGCTGTCAACGAGATAATTTTCTTACTTACAGAATTTTCGGGCCAGTATAATAGAGCATGGAATAATACGTAGTGTATATGAAAAATATTGTCCTTATAAGGCACTGCTAATCATCCCATTAAAGTTTCCTCAGACATCTTGGAGGGTTTTATTAAGAGCTCTACTATGATGTGAAATAATATAGTTCACTCAACTCATGCGATCAGTGTTAATTTATGAAGAACTTAACGTTAATCACTTATTTATATTATTCATTGGGTTTCAAAAGGCGTCTGACCGGATTTTTTCTTCTTTCAAACTTTTGCAAGAAACAAATATAAGCTTATGCACTAATCTATAATAATTATTTAAAGATGTGATTATAAAAGAGATACCATACTGGTGACCGTCTTAAACACACCGTTATTCATTTCCTTAGTACGAATTACTTGTCTTGTGTGTTTTTAAATGATTTGCTTTTTTCGCCTCTAGCCCGAGTATTTCAATGTTTTTATTATTAAAGCCTGATTTACATTATGACAAAATACTAACAAAATAGTCAAAGTAGGATAAAAATATAATTTTTCTTAAAGTGCGAGAGAAATAAAAAACATTTCCAGTATAAAAAATTTATTCAGTACTGAAAATTTTTTTATTGGTTTTATTGGTTACTGAGACAATTATTATAGCAGTACTGACAAAATATATCAAGAGAAGTATTTTTATTCAGTACTGGAAAAATATTTTAAATGAAAAATGTATATGGATGACGCCATTATGAAGCATTTTTATAGTGTAGTTATTTTATGGTCAATTGATAATTTTAACATTTAGTTTTGTGTCATTCATCTTTATTCATTGTGGAAATAATTTAAATAATGAATAATTATGTATGTTAAGTTTATTTTTTGTTTAATTTATTGTTGTAGATTCAAAGTGTTTTTTGTCTTTTTTTTTAAAAACAAAAAAAAATTTGAAATTTATTGGTTATGTTATAAGCATCTGTCAAAATATATCCACTATAAAAAAAGGCAAAAAGTAAAACACCATCTCTGTCACTCTAATGGTATTTTTGATTTTTTGCTCGCTTTGGTTTTTTAATTATTTTTGCTACAAAACTTAGCAATCAACATCCGACTCTAAATGACCTCATAAATACATTAATCAAAGTTCTTCACTTTTCTAATATCTAACCGACATTTTGATAAAAAGTCAATAATCGAAAATCAAGAAGTCAATAGATCGCAATTGGATGTAAAGACGTTATGTCCTCAACATGTCAGTTATGTGCTCTTTTCTTTTCTTTAAATGTTAATACACCCACATGATCTGACCGATTACGGAGTGTTTCAAGAGACAACGTATGACATTTTTCCTAATGTATGACTTTAAAGCACTATAGAGAATAAGTTGCACTTTTTAACATCTCTCGACGTCAACTTCTATGTCAACCAATTTTTAACTATGAATTATTCCTTATGGTCTTTAAAAGTCTGGAAATCACATTTTAAAAGAATAGAAACTATATGGTAGTCAGATATTCAAACCAATAGAGAATAATATAATAAGCTTCCGCTAGCAGTTTTCATTCTGAAAACAAAAGCCACACCTATTGCATCTATTTATTTCATAATAAAATCCAGATTTCGAAACGAAACTACACTTGGGTGCAAAACAATCGCACATTGTTCAATTGCCATTTTTTTACACCCAAGTGTATATATGGATTGGAACTCGACAAATCCTTTAAAATAACGCAGTAATTACATTATAATATATTCGATTATAATTTGAAAGCTTTGGTAACGAAATTAAAACACTTTCGGCAGTTTGCTGTTTGTATGTTATTCTAATACTTTATTGATATATGTCTTCCGTCGTAATATTTCTAATATTTTAATACAGATGGCGATCACCATAAAATCTTCTTCCGGTTCTATTGAGCTTTTATTTTTCCATAGCTGATAACAAATTATATAATCTAACTTCCAGACAAAAGGCTCAAAAAGCAATTAACACTCTTTCCTACTCTATTTCGGCAAAGTATTTTCCGACTTTTCTCAATATTTTAAATTCGTATCGTTTAAATACTAAATTTTAATCGGCCACCCTGTTCTTTATATGACCTTCGCCAAATTCCCCAAACTTAAAGTTAATTTGCATTAAAAATTAATTTCGTATTTAATATAAACAAAAATCAAAAACCTTCTGGAATTTAAATTATTTCACTACTGAATTGATGATAACTCCTTCTCTTTCTATCTTTAAACAAAAAATAGTTTATCGGTTGGTTGGATAGATGGTCGGATGGTATACTCATATAATATAAACGCTTATGTAATACGAACGTTGTTGGTTTAAAATCCAAAAAAATATAAATTTTAACCTACCACAAATTATTTTTTGTATTATTTATTATTAAAAATTAAAGAAAACCACAAAATATAAATAATTTAAAATTATATTAGTACAAAAAAAAACTATATATACATTGTATCTGCCGCACTACACAGTATACTTACTTGGCACAGGTAAAAGCTATGTCTATGGATTTGTGGTGCAATTAATTCTGGAAAACAGCTATTCCATAATTTTGTAACCATCATGCTGAAACGGAATGAATGAAAAACAAACCAAAATTAATAAATAATATAATATTGGCGTTGCCAGTCACAGTGTTATTATAAATCCATATACACACACACACCAAATTATTTATTAATAAGAAATTAATTTAACAATAAAATTTTAGTCAGCCTGAAAAATTAATTTTCCAATAAATTTTATATTTCACCAGGGTTTGATTTTCATTTTATTAGTATATAGCAGATATATATGTACATATACAGTCAGGGTATTAACAGTTGTTGTATATGTACATTATTCTGGCTATTAATCTATATACTGTGGTAGTGTTGGGTTTAGTTAATTTATTGTTACGAGATTAAATAAAGTTTTACTTGCATGAAATGTTCACAACATTGTTGAGCATATTATGTATGTTATTGTGTAGACAGACATAGGAATGCTGAAATGATTTATGCTGCTCACTGTTGAGTTTAAGGATCACCTTATCAGTTTATCGTTGTGAGATAATTACTGGTATTCCTCATGTCACTATAAATCAACATATAATTAAGTCCGTCGACATATATAGCAAACCAGAGCTGTATATTTTTGTACGTATTCATTAACCCCATGAGTTCATGTAAATCTGGTTAAATGTGACCAATTAAATTATTTTTTTTACATGAATTCATATCAATAAAATTTTATTTAGTTTTTTTTTTTTTGGAACGAAACATACTATCACATTATATTCTACGAGTGTATAATAAATACAAAATATAAGTGCAGCTTAATAGATAGCAGTGTTACATCATACTAGATGTCGAATGATTTCAAGTTCAAAATCATTTAAGTAAGTTTATTGTTTAAATTCAGTTTGACCATACATAATATAGATTTTTTAATTAAATAACATTTCACTTAATTATAATGATAATCGGTTATTACAGTCCGGACTGTGTCAACAACCTGGCACCATAGCGCCTATATCCACTTCTTATATGGCTTACCTTTAAAATATTGTAACTAACGAATATGCCTTAATCAACGCAGTAGACGTCTTACCTGTCCATGGCCGAGTGGATATGTTGTTCGGTAAAGGGAGATAGTAGTCAAAATAGAAGCTCTGGACCCGAATTCAATATTTTTAATGATTGAATTAATTACGGAGGGCGAGAGATGTTATATTTTCAAAACTCCAAGCGGTATACATGGTGTCACAAAAGTCCGCTACCATTTTGATTGCCTATAAGTTTATTCAAAGAAAAGATAAGTAGGTTTGGTTTTCATAAAAAGTTTATTTAATAGTTGCTTTCCAATCGACCAACCGCTAGTACCCGCTAGTGAACCGCTAGTAGTTCGTTGTGTGTCTTTACTAAATAATCCATAGTAAATTTAGCAAAGACACGCAACGAACTACTACATTGAACCAAATGTACCACTAAATATAACAAATTTTAGTGACAAAAATATTGAAAAATATTTGTCGGTATTTTTATTGTTATTTTGAAAAAAAAATTTCATTCTGATTATTTATTTTCATTTCGAATTAGAATATTACAGTTATACCTTCATTTATATTTTTCAACAAAAATATAATGTTTTATTATTCTTAATGAACATTATTCTTAACAATATTTTATCACTATGATAAAAATGTATTCTATATGATAAATTTATCAGTTTTTTTTAAATGGTCTAACTGATCAGTTTGCTATCAAAGTGGACATCAATCGATGAGAAAATAGAAATTGGAAAAAATGGCCGATATTTCGCGTACATTCTTGTAATTCGCTAGCACTGAACGTACTCGACTGAAAGTATATATATAATAACTGCACGCCAAATCAGGTAACATACCTGAAAATTACACCCATAGGAGAATAGATCTTTGAAATACACACAAAATCCCCCTACTCCCAAATCGGCCCTAAAAATGAAGAACTCATTATAATAACTGAGAGGAATGATTATATAGAGGGTAGTTTCAAAATGAATGTTCCCCTCCCGGAAGAACGTTCCAAATTAAGAAAGCTTTTTCTTTTATAATATATTAACTTTAAACATGTATTTTTATGTATTTAAATTATGTTTTTAAATTGCTATAACGTATTTATGTGCATATACTGAAATATATTATGAAGTTAATTTAACAGAATTGTTAAATAAGAAATCTATTAAAATCAAAATATAAAATATTCCAATCGATAAATTCACTTTTCTTATTGATAATTATTTGTTGAACTTTTTAGCTAGTTATAAATTCGTAAATCTCATTGATAGGAATCTTTGTCGGTTGTATATTGATAAGGAATTTTTCAATGTGAATGTAATTTTTGTCAGTTTGAAAAATTATTTTTTTCAGTGTATCGGTTCACTAGCGGGCACTAGTGGTTGGTCGATTGCAGAGCAACTAATCTTTACATTTATTTTCGTTATGATTGGAAAATTATATCGGCTAAATAGTGGCCGCGTTTCACAATGCAACTATCGGCTCTTTTTAAGGTATTTTTCATGACATCCTGCAACATGACGACCTGAATTTCTTCAATTTCGTGACGAATATTGTCTTTAAGATGTTGAATCGTTTGGGGCTTATTCACATAAACTTTTGATTTTACAAAAACCCATAAGAAAAAGTCTGGGAAAAATCTTCGTGGAAAAACCTCATTCAATAATTGAATTGTTGAATGGGCTGTATATACTGTGGTCCTATCTAGCTGAAACCACAGGATCTCTAGTCCATTTCAGGCAACAGAAAATTTCGAATCATGTCTTGGCACTGTTTGGAAGTAACAGTAACTTCAACAACTTAGTCATTTTCAAAAAAATAGGACCAATAATGTTTCCAGACGTATGAATACCATACCATACAGTGGTTTTGTGTAGATGCAATGATGTTTGATGAATTATTTGAGGATTCTGTGTTCACCAAAACCGACTGCCCTGTTTATTGTCGTGGGATTTATAAAATTGGTCCGTCTACACAACTCAATGATTAAAGTGAAACTGAGCTAAACGTTACATGACCAAGCGCGCCATGCGCAATTAAAATAGTAGCGGGTTTTTGTGCCACCCTGTATAATACTCCTATGCATCGAGCGAATCAACATCATTAGAATACAGCGGAGTAATATAAACCAGTTGTAAACACTACTAAATTGTTGCATGGGAACACCTCTAAATATAATACAGCATTCACAACTTCATCAACTGTTGCTAGTAGAATCGAAAGCTCAAAAACCCACTGATTTGTATATTATTGTATGTATAAAAGCTGTGCTAAATCGCCGAATTGGGCAAGTTTTTATTTTAACCAGTCAAGTGTTGAAGCCAAGTTTGGCCAAATTTCGTTGTTATAATTTTTCGTAAATTATAATCGGGGAACCCAATATATTAATTGTTTACTATTGCCATCTATTTACACAAAGACGAAACATCATTAAATACTTGCATAAGCTAAAATCTGTTTAAATTTATAGTAACCAAATTACAAAATAAATCAACGATTGAAATATTTGTAAAATGTTTGGGTGTCAGAGGAACCGTTTGACAAATTTTAAGTTTATGACCTTACGAACCATTCCAACGATTGGTGCACATTATAGGTGGTCAGCCCAATGAATATTTTTTTTTACATACAATCGCGTTTTTATGTCATCCGATGCATGTTCATTTTTGGTCAACGGTGAGAATCGAAGATCTCTTAACCTTTAAGCTCTAATCTCTTAACCTTTAAACGGGAACCAATTATATAATACGAAATTTGACAAAACTTTCCTTCTCAATGGTTCTTGTGGATATATTACGTTTGTGGTTTAAAATTGAAGTGAAGACTAGTGACATAGCCACCACCAGTGGCAAGCGGCTTATCTCTCGAGTGTGTGAAATAAAGATAGTGATACACTACTAAACTTTGGACGTTTTAATTTTGATCCTCGTTGAAATCGTCAATAATCTGGAAAAGAACCGTGAATCGTAACAATATTGAATGTAATATATCCGAAAAGACCTAACAGTGTCAGGCAACCGAACTTGGTTGAACCTGTGCTATGTATATATATACTACGAGAGTATTTAGTCGAAAGTTTCAAGCCGCTAAAATCGATAATCCAGCCGAAAGTTAAAATTTTCATATTTTGTTGACTAGTTTTCGAAAATTATTCTCTGAAATTTTCCAGCCAAAAAATTTTAAACATCGCAAAATTACCAAACTCACAATTAAAAATAAACACTTAAAATTAATCAAAATAAACAAATGTAATAATGTATAAATTCACAAATCTCTATAAAATTAACCTCTAGAATGTTATGGCGGGAAGTTCTGTGGATGAAAATTGGCTAAAATGAATCGAATTGTCCCGAACTCCCCCACATGATCCTAAACCCAACATTTTTTCCAGTGATATCCATTGACAGATTATTAATAATAAACTCATCCAGCCATAGCACTGTAGAGGTTGATTTTATACGGATTTTAGAAGCTTGGACTACGGGTACAATGAATCGAATTTTCTCAGACGCCCCACATTAAGCTAGACCCAAAGTTTCGCCAGTGAAAACCATTGACAAGATAAACTCACATCCAGCCATAACATCCATACCCAGCCATATTTGGACTACGGGTTCAATAAGACGAGTTTTTCCGGTCTCGGCACTTGAAACTTGACTCAAATATTTTTTAGTCACATTTTTAATCACAAAATATAAAATGTTTAACTTTTTTTTTCCTATCTACAATCTGTTTCGGGGTTCGAGGCACTTCCAACTCTTTCCCGGTTTGCTTATTTACGTCCTAACTTTACCCCATTATAGCCAAATCGAGGACGTACGGCTAAAGGTCCGATTTAAGGTTAACCATCTGCACATTGCATAGCTCCATGACAGCCTATAGTACTGACATGGAAGATGGGTTGGAAGAATTCTTTACTCCAAAAGGGGGTCATAGATGTGTTCATTTACACCACCGATCGAAATCGTATGGTGAAAACTCCCTTATTGCATCCTGCCCCTATCGGAATTCAAACCCGGTACCTCCCGCTCCAACTGCCGCAGCTTTAACCACTGCGCCATCTGGGTGAATTTTTTTAACTTTCTACTGCAATAAAATAGTCACTTTCTGCATTATTGATTTTGCTATTTTTCGGCTGGGAACTTTCGGTTAACCATAACAGCATTATACCACGCATAATTTTTCTCTCAAATGTTAAAACCTCTCACTAATACTCATCTGTTAATGTCTTATGCTCGTTTTATTGTGACAAAGGCTTTGATTGGTGTTCTGTAAAGTTTGGAAATATCACTAGCTAGATATTTAAATGTAGAAAGGAACACATTGTATCGCTCCCATGACGTTCGTGTCAAGAAAAACTTAACTTTTTCCACCTAAATATTAATAAAAAATAAAAATTTGTCCTGATTTTCGGGATGTTAAATTCTGCGCTGCTTCATAACGACGACGCAAGATGTGTAATCATATCGCAGCGTATGAGAAAATAATTAAAAAAATATATCATGAAAGTGAACTTGACTGTGGCATGCCAATGCTTCTCCTAACGATCAAAGTGGTTTGTGCCTCAATATGATAAACGTGCAAAATTACCATCAGGGCAGTACGGGATGGAGAAGGCCAAAACAGAGCTTCGAGGCACATATTTCTTGGGGCAAAAATGAGAAGAAATTAATAGCATGTACTGTACATTTTCTTTGACATCTTTCTAGAAACGGTTCTTAGAGTATTATATACTTATTATTTACTTCCAATTTTTAAAGTTCCTATGTCACTGCTACAGCTATTTTGTCTAATGTCTGCATCTCGAACAATTTTAAGCTTTAGAGCTACATTATCAGACACGACACTAGAAATCTGACAAAGCTTTTGGACGATCCAGTAGTTTGCATGAAAATTTTAAAAATTTAAATAATTGGTTAATTTATGCCAGAGGTGTTATCTTCAAACGTTATGTTTGCCTCTATTTCGTGCTTTGAGATCTTGAAGTTTGCGTGGCCAGCTCAGTTTGTATAGTAAGGTATTGAATTCATGACCTTTTTAGGGCTCCATCATATTTTAAAGATACTAATACTAATCGTTCTTGTTCCATAGAGACCTTATGTAATGTTGGGACCTTGTTGGCAATCGTCTGAAGTTTAACTACTATTATGTTCTATTATAAGTTCAATTCATAATAATATTATCTATCAATATACAGTTTACGAAATTCACTCTGCAATGTACTACCTAGTATGTAAAGTTACCGACCGCAACATGAAGATGGCCGTTTTCATTTCGTTCGGGCGTTCGAATTTCAGCCATATTGGACTGGCAGGTGTTTGGCACTGGGAGTACTCTTAGATAAATCAAAGAAGCGTTTGATGTTATGAACGAGCATCATTATTTACCACCGTGAAGTTAAGGCCAGTTGAAACTGCAACCACTGGCGTTTACATCATTCAATATTCCCAAATATGCTAGAAAGTCGATCTTAAATAAGAGAAATAGAAGTTAGGTGCCGTCTTATTAAACATTAAAATTAAAAATAGTCAAAACAATGAACTGCCAAGATAGGATTGGCTCCAAATAATGCAACTGCCTTAAACTAGTATTTTGAAAAAGAAAAACTATTACAACAGCATTGTATGCATCATTACTTGACAAGCTGGAAGCTAACCGTCATATTTGCAGCAAAAATCCTCAGCTGTTACCTCCTTACTTACTAGATATAGCTTCAAGCGACTTTTTTTATCACATATAAGCTAAAAATTGCGTTTAGAGGACATATTTAAGTCGCATTATCTTCGACGGGTTAAATGATTGATCTAAGCATCGCTGAGAGATATGTATAGACTTACAAGGAGACTACGAGGTGTAGAGAAATAAAAATACATTTAAAGATAAAATGTCTTGTTATTCAGCCTACGCTTGTAAACCATCTAGAGATCGTCAGTGAATCCAACCTTAAAACTGGTTTGCCGCTATATTGTAATTTTGAAAGTGCAAAATATATAAAACAAAGTAATTTCACTGACAAAATGACGCAGTGGTTAAGTCTGTGGCAATCGAAGAGGGAGGTACTGGGAATCCCTAAAGAGACAGTATGTTAAAGGGATTTTGCAATGTTCAGGTGATGGTTAGTGGTTCAATAGTAAGTTGAAGGCTTCCATAGTAGGACCAATACGATTTCTCGTTTTAAACAACAAAATCATACATACTTAAAACCAACTATAACGTTTCAAATATGACTTCCAAAATTTTTAAATCTGAACGCAGTACACAAATTGTATACTCTTTTTTTATAGAACTAAGCATTAAGCTGGTCTCTCGTATAATGCTGACCTCGCTGCACAGACTTAAACAACAAATTTGAAGAGTAGAAAAAGAAAGTTAACTGACAGATCTTTGTTCAATCTGATGAACAGTTCAACTTTGAAGAATAAACAAAATTTCTAGACCAACCGTTTTAATAGAAAAAGGCCTTCAGATGACTAAACCAATCACAACCAGAGTCAGTAGACAATTTCTAATAGCTCATTAAAAACATCTATTAGACTTCCAACTGGTTTAATAAGTTTTTGTACACCAAACCATATTGTGTTCCTATTACCAGAAATAAATTGTTGTTATAAGATGTTTTCATATAATACACATATTTTTTTGTGGGTAGGGGAGGTGAAACTATAACTCTAACTCTAAACTTAATAAGCTGCTTGTGACTCATCTGATTGACAAAGCCACTAAAACATCCCCTTTTCATCTGGCCTTCTCTGAATGAAGCTATTTTTTCTATTCTTTAATTAGCTTCGGTTTTGCCTATAGGAAGGCCATCCAAGTTGTTTTTCTTTATACGTAATATGTTTTTGATGTATTGTGGTCTCACGTCCCATTCATAGCGGATAACACTGATTACATTTTAAATGTACACTGTCCCGACCAACAGTTCCAAATGGTCTCTTTGCGTCGTCTATCATCCACATTCCATTATAGTGTGTTGAGTTTGACTTTTCAATCTTATTGAGGTATTCTCGAAAGTACTTATACTAGCTCTGAAACTGAGTAGAGTAGTAATTAACTTTCCCATGTTTCCATCCAATCCACAGCATCAAATTCGGAATTAGTTTTGCGACCTCTGTTTTCTTGTTTCCAGGATTCTTGTCTCTTAACAACTGTGTGTCTTTTTTCTTGTCCTTTTATTTCCTTATATGATGCTTCTTGTGTTTTCCAGTGATACTGTGCGGTAGACCGAGGCTATTTTAATAGTTGCTTTGTGTTGTACTTGTGTCAACATTTTTCGATACATCTCCTTGGTCAGAGCCTCTGCCTAGATCTCGGTACCATATATTACGATTAAAATCCACAGTAGACCTAAGCAAGCCGCACTTCCCTGTTATGGACCAAGGAGGTTAAATTGCTAGAGATAGTTCGTGATTTTTCATCCACCTATTAACAATCACGGGTGGATACACGAACCGCGACATCATTTTGGAATAAACAGCCAAGTATAAATTCTAAATATATTTCAAGCTACTTGATTGTTTTTGGTGGTTGAGACAAGCTTTACACCCCTCACTACGATTTAATTATAAAATATAGTTGTAGATTGTAATCAAACTACTTACACCAACGGTTTAAATAACATTAAAAAATGTATAATTCACTAGTTTAATGCACTGAAACTATTTGATTATCACTTAAATGAACAATTTCTTAATAAAACGTGAACGGCACAAACGTTGTTTACTGTGATACAAACGTGAAACGAATGAGGAAAGCATGCTTATCCAATTGAAAAAAAACAAAATTATTGAGTATGGATTCTAGTAGTTTATAAAAAAGCTACTTTTGCTACAGAATAAAAGAGGTCAGTCATGTTTCTTCTACTATAACTAGAGCTTTTATTATGTTATATGGATTAGTGCCAAACTATAATGAAAATTAGGATAGTTTGTACAAAACTCCAAACTAGAATATTTGAACAAGAAGGTGAATAGATTTATTATATAATTATGCATGGACCACAGCCAATAAATAGCATTTCAATATACCTGGAAAACTATCATATATGACCTCCATCCAAACTTTTTTGTTCTAATTCACTCCTCATGTTAGTATTTAAATAACCCCAAGAGCTTATATAAACTACGTTTCATCGCGATAACATACGCGATAACAAAAATTAAATTATCACACCAACACACATACACGTACATAGATATAATCGACAATATAATTGCATTTCACATGGTGTACACGGTATTATTGGCATATTGCGTTATTCGAATAATTTATGTTGGGAAAATTATAATCGCATTTCCTGATAGCGCAAATATAGATTTTCATATTTCTAGTGATAGCTAGTTTTTGTTGTACTCATTTATATACAGCATATAGATAAGATTATAGAAGGTAATTATTGAATTTAAGGGTTAACAAAATACCTTAAAACCAGGGGTGTGATCCAATTTTCATCATTAAATTACTTATGGTCGCCCAAAAAAGTTTTATTAATAATAAATTGTTTATCCTTACATCTTAGTTTAGATATAGTTTGACATATTTGAAAATTTACTATAAATTAAGTTGCTCAACAAACTTTTTAATTTAACTTTTTACTGGATATTTATTTGTTAGTGTTCTAAATAATCAATAATTGAATATCGAAAGATTAAGAGTTATATTAATGTATATACTCGTGCAACATATCAGTCTGTCTTGTCCTGGTTTTTCGCGATCTGTTTTGGGGCTCAAGGCTCTGCCAACTTTTTCGTTGTTCCCTAGAACAATCGTAGAACAAGCTGCACATTGCATATTTCTATGCCAGCCTATAGAAGTGAAATGGAAGATGGGTTGGTCCATAACATTCTGTACTCCAACAGGGTGTCAACGATGTGTTCATTCCGATTACTAATCGAAGCTGTCACCATTGCGCTATTTGGTCGGTATACAATATATCGGTATTCAATATATATATATATATATATATATATATATATATATATATATATATATATATATATATATATATATATATATATATATATATATATATATATATATATATATATATATATATATATATATAGTTACCCCAATTGTGACCACCTTTGTACGGTCAACATTAAAAAACGAAAGGTAGAGTACTTGCCAAGGTACGAGAGTGATAATGGATCTTCAAAGAGAAAATTAAAAACGACGCAGTATATGAAAGTCTCAATAAGGTAGTCTTTCTTTGGTTAAAAAAGATTAGAGCATAAATGGTCGAATTTCTGGAAACTTAAAAAGAAATAGCTCTACAGTATGCACCAAAATATGAAACACCAGATTTTAAGGCGTCAGATGAATGGTTGCAAAAGTTTTGTATTCGTCATAACTTGTCTTACAAAACATTGTCGGGAGAATCTAATGAAGTATCTAACGAAATTGTGGAGAATTTTAAGGAAAAATTCGAATTTTTCTCGAGGATATGTCGCTACAGACTTTTTAACGCTGACGAATCGGACTTTTTTTAAAGCAATGCCTAACAAAACCTATGTTAGGTGAAACATGTAAAAGTGGCAAAATGTCAAAAGAGCGGGTGACAATACTTTTATGTGCAAGTGCCACGGGTGAAAAACTTAAACCCCTTGTTATAGAAAAATCAAAATCTCTTCTTGCATTTAAAAATTTGGGAGATATACCGGTGATATGGAGGTAAGGCATAAATGACCGGAACTATTTTTGAGGAATGGTTTAACATTATTAATCGACAAATGAAAAGGCAACACAGAACAATTTTACTTATGCTGGATAATTGTCCGGCACATCATCGAATAGAAAATTTATCAAATGTCACACTTTAGACCAAGAGATCATAATGAATGTTAAGCTGTTTTATACATTGTTTTTATTAAAATCAATCGTTGCTATCGGGACGATTGTAGAAAATTTGTCGGAACACCTAAATGTAAAACCTGAAACCATATTTAATTGTTTCAAAAAATCCGGTTTACATTTAATGCTTACCAAAATGATGACTTCGACTATTCAGATGACGAAGTTGCTATAATCGATACACACGATTTACCACCGTTTAATAGCGAAGTATTGGTATCTGTTGATGACGGCTTATGTGTATGCGAGGAACCACATCTCAACCAAATTTTTCAGTAAGTGCTCGATGAATTAAACAATTCAACTGTGTCGACATCAGTCATTTGTAGCTCAGAAAGTGAAGCAAATGACGATCAAGCTAGAGGGTTGGAAAACTTACCATCACAGCTGGACGTTGCTGCAATATTACAGTCATTAAAAAGTTTTCCTAAAGCGAACTGAACCAGTGAACAGCTATATTATATATATATATATATATATATATATATATATATATATATATATATATATATATACATATATATATATATATATACTAAGTATCTTCAAATGTTAACGAGATAGTTATAGGAATAGTGTTAGAATTTCTGTTTTTCAAAAAAACTGATATCCACTTTCAGTAATATTTACTGACAACACAATCTATTGATAAGAGATATAATACAATCTATTGATAAGAGATGTAATATCTATTGATAAGAGATATATGACGTTGTAAGTTCACTTGCATAAATGAAGATACAGAGGGATTTTAGGAGATTGAAAATTCATTCTAAAACTGAGAGAAAACCAAGACAATCGCGACACTTGGGTTCCACAGTCAATTTACAACGAGCATTCAGCATGTGGAAGGTAACGAACAAGTGGTGGCAGATCCTTTATCAAATTTAAACTTCAATATAATTATATCAAGCCAAAAGGTAGACTTAGAACTTCAAAATTTACTTTCTGGTTCCGGACGTCATATTAGTTCCGAATGGAAACTAGAGCTTTTCAAACCATTACCAGGCTTAGAGATTTACTGCGAAACATCGACGGGTGCGAATCACCCATGTACCACAGAAACACTTCTTCGTACAATTAATTTAGTGGACATTATTTTTAGGCGAGCAAAAACAAAGATGTTTCTCAATGGACGTAATCGTGTTTATCCTGCCAAAGTACAGCGTCATACAAAAACATCTCATAGAAATTTCGATATTCCATAAGGAAGATTCAAGCACATGCATTTATATATATATATATATATATATATATATATATATATATATATATATATATATATATATATATATATATATATATATATATATATATATATATATATTGTGGGACCGCTACCACAATCCAATGGATATTCATATTTACTAACGTATGCCGATAGATTTACACGCTGGCCAGAAGCACATTGAATGAAGGAACAAAATTCGAATTCAAGCTTTTCCCAGAGTTAACTAACCTGAAATATCGATGTGAGGTGTGATGACATAATGTAATTGTTTTTGCGAATTATTTGAAATAGTTTGAACGCCACAGGATATATTTGGGGGCACAGTAGGGATTTTACATTTAAAAAAACATTTCTACATTTATTATATAAGTTATATATTAACAACAGCGTAAATTACATGAAACGTAAATTACATGTAAAAACCAAGATAATACCATTCGCAGTGCCATCTTTAAATAGGTATTTGCAAAATATGTTAGTTTTCAAATCCGCGTTGTAAGTTGGAAAGTAATTTTTTCACCTTCACCTGAGCCAGTTAAATTTTTTTTTTTAACTAAATTAACCTGTTATTAAATTTAATATAAATCAAAAATTATTGTGACATTCAGTATTTATGTAGTCGAAAATATTCTACACACTAAGTATTTCACAAACTCTATTCATAAAATAGTAAGAAGATTTTTTAACAAATGGTGTTTTAGTTACAATTAAATTTAATAAGAGATGGCACGCGTCAGTTTTTACATAAAATCGTTTTTACGGTTTTTTACATATAGAATGTAAAAAATAACTTTATGTAAATAACATGTGTTTTACATGTAAAAACCGTGTAAATTACAACGTGTAATTTATATGCCCAACAGTGGTTTCTGTTATTATTATTTATAAATGGATCATTGTAATCTGCAATATTGTTATCTTCTAGTAGGTCAGTTTCGATTTGATAACATGATTGAATAATAGTTTGATGAAGAAGTATATTTATATATATATATATATATATATATACTAATATATATATATATATATATATATATATATATATATATATATATATATATATATATATATATATATATATATATATATATATATATTTATATATATATATATATATATATATATATATATATATATATATATATATATATATATATATATATATATATACTCAGCTATTAAATTAAATTTAATTTGATTTATGCGAATTTATAATTTTAATGATAACACGAGTATATAACGTTAATATCGATTAAAATATTTTATTAAATTTCATTATGCCATAAAAAATCTAGCATTTATTTATGCCTGCAAGATTAACTTCCGGTTCTCATCAATGGTTACATATAACAACACCCGTATTTTAAGTTTTCATACTTTCCAAATCTTTTACCAATTATTTACTACTTTCCTAATCTGGGTGGATTAATACACCTTTAAGTTTTAACTAGCCTTGCTGTGGCAACTTCGGTTTCTTACTTCCAGTCGACATGCTGTTTCCTTAATAATAATAGGAACAAATTGTTAATCAAACAAAATGTGACGCTTTAAAGTAATAAAAAGACAACAGCTGTATTGATGGAGTGGGATCTAGATTAAAAGACTAGATATGAAGGAAAAATCCTAGAAGTTCCAGACGTACATTTGTTTAAAGCTTATAAAAACATTATTAAAGGACAGAATTTTTGTGCAAGAAGAAGTCTATAGTTTTTTTACTTATTGTTACTGCTTATTTTAGTGGATCTTTCTAATATTTTATGTCGTTGAGTTCTTGTAGAATAGTTTCGATTTGATTACATCATTGAATAATAGTTTACAAATTTTGAGTACCCCACAAAATCTTTTCGAAACCACCTCAGTTACTGGTCTTTTGATTCTGAAGAACATGTCCTAAACCTTATATATATATATATATATATATATATATATATATATATAAATATATATATATATATATATATATATATATATATATATATATATATATATATATATATATATATATATATATTTATTTATTTATATATATATATATATATATATATATATATATATATATATATATATATATATATATATATTCAATTAAAACCAGACCAGTTGCTACTACTGAATATGTCGTATGTCGCATCACTCGCATGTATCGACCACTATAATAGTTAGTTAAGTTCATGTAATACATAGATCTATTCACGCGAAGTATTTCATAAACATTCTTAAACCTTAATTTTTTTTTAAGGATAGCTTAGGAAAAACTTCATTCCGTATTACGCTCAAATACATGAAGTATTTCCTAAACCAAAATTATGTATAGTCGTGTTCGTGAAAATTCGTATAATTCTAATTTATACGGATAAACCGATAAATCTTTCTAGAGTTTGACCTGGTGGTAAACATTAAAATATCTTTAAAATTTTCTAAAGAAAATTAAAAATCTTCAAAACTACCTAAATTTTTGTATAAAATAAATTTTAAAGAATCTTAATAAGTAATTAAAGTGAACCAATTCAATAAATAGAATATTGTTAATTGGTTAACTTTAATCAGATATTTACCCGTATTACGAATTTTGTAGACTAAACTACTAATTTATTTGTCTTTACTATTGCATCAGAATTAACCTACAATTCATTTATATTTTTGATAAAAAAAAATATTAAATTTGCAGCTACTATTAGTTTACCTGGTA
This sequence comes from Tipula lateralis, assembly GCA_963932295.1. Classification (NCBI taxonomy): domain Eukaryota; kingdom Metazoa; phylum Arthropoda; class Insecta; order Diptera; family Tipulidae; genus Tipula; species Tipula lateralis. The sequence goes on from OZ010736.1 coordinate 121,781,630, forward strand.
ATTGAGCTATGGAATTATGCCGGTGTAGTTAATCATGAATTGCTGAAATATAAATCTTGAAATATAGGTTTCTTTATTTAACGCGTTATTACGAATTGTACACAGACGTGAAAAAAAATTGTTTGTTGGTGTTGTTGGTTAAGGAATGTTTAGGAAATACTTCACTCTCACTAGATTCTGCCATATACTGTTACGACAATCTACAACACCTGTCAAATGCTGGTTTACCAAGGAATTCTCTTTGTTGATAATTGTCTAATTCACTGAGGGGTCAGAATCCAAACGAGTTGTGGCTTGTATTAAATGACTTCAAACAATTTTTGATTTGGGTTTCAATTTAATTGTCTCAAAATTGGCCAAAATAAGTTTGCCATACTGATTTCATTAGGCGCAATGAGGTGTTTCAATAGACTTTTTTGATAGCTAGCTTTAGTTTACATATTAATGACGTTTTGATCGAGCAATTATAGCTAAGAAGTTCAGTTCGTTATAGCATTATTTTTCTTAAAACGCTCCCGGTTGTTTAGCAGAGCTGTTCGTAAGTATAAAATTGATTCTTTCGTTCTGGTGCTGATTTTTTATTTTCCCGAGCTAGCACATTCTTAGTAAAAACTTCTAGAGCAACCCACTTTCATTGTCACTAAGTTGGGATCAACATCAAGATTCTATAACTTTTGTTGAAAGTGCATCAAAAATAGATCAACTGCTAGAATATTTTTTGAAAGCTTTTCACCAAAAACTTTTGAAACGGAATGTTATCAGAGGATGTTTAATACATTAGAAACGGTTCTGATGTTATATGAATGTACTTTTTGCTTATATCGAAAAGTGCAATAACCAAGTATTGCGTAAATCTAGCTAGTACTTTATATATATATATATATATATATATATATATATATATATATATATATATATATATTTATATATATATATATATATATATATATATATATATATATATGTATATATTTAGATATATATATATATATATATATATATATATATATATGTATATATATTGATATATATATATATATATATATATATATATATATATATATATATATATATATATATATATATATATATATATATAAATATATATATATATATATATATATATATATATATAAATATATATATATATAAATATATATATATATATATATATATATATATATATATATATATATATATATATATATATATATATATATATATATATATATATAAATATATATACATATATATATATATATATATATATATATATATATATATATATATATATATATATATATAAATATACATATATATATATATATATATATATATATATATATATATATATATATATATATATATATATATATATATATATACTTAGCTAATTAAATCAATTATAATTTTATTTAAGCGAATTTATAATTGTAATTTACATATATCCTTAATGTATACACGAGTATATTACGTTAATATCGATTAAAATGTTTTATTAAATTCAATTTAATTACATTTCTAATATAAATATAAGAAAAATGATTCAGCGTGAAATAAATTTAATTTTCAATTTAATATTCGACACACAAATAATATAATAAAAAAAAATTACATTAATTCCAATTTCAAGTCAATTGATTTGGGAAAAAAATGTTGTTTTGATTTGGCATCGGGAGTTTATAGGAGTGGGCTGATTGATTTTAATTTTTTATTAATATATATTTTTATTATTATTATTATTATAATTTTTTCGGGAGACCGAGTTAACAACACAATTTAATATGTGTATACGTAAAAATTGAATCAATTATGGTTTATGCATGCGAAATTGATGCGACATATCAAAAGCATAATTAAATTGAGATGTGACATATTTATAAATTTACACTCGCTCGTTTTATAATTTTTTTCGTTGAATTGTGTGGTGTGTTTGACATGTGCAATAACAATGACCGGATTAGCTGATCTCGATATAATTAATAATCAAGCTGTATCCGTTTGTGGTAAAAGCTACATGCCGGTGGATTGAATGGTTGCGGCATTGAAAATAAATACTGATATGGATAAACAAATTTAAGACCATCTTTTGGGGTGGAATTTTCATGGATCAACATATCCGTCAAAATAATAAAGTAAAGTGGCATGAAGATATTTCTTCATATAGGCATACACTAGAACTAGGCATATACTACTTATGGAGCTTTCTAAAAAGTTTGATACCATTCTCTGATACCATAAACTCTTCTAGTAAATTAGTTGATCAAAAAATGATATTATATAAAGTTTTTTTTACTGCCTATGGCTTTTACTCGTCCCAATGGTCCGCAAACGGCCATTTGGCAACCGTCAAAGTTGACATTAAAAGCTGTACAGACCATTGGATGTATACCCAAACTAAGTTAGTTTGGCGAACGGTTGAGTAGTACAGGAGGCCCCTTAAGCACATTCCTGTAGAATTCTTGTACTGATGAATCTTTCAAACACAGAAAACCAACAAGATGTAATCAAATCTTAAAATCCAATATAAATTTATTTAATAAAACTTCACCTAAATTAGTTCTTAGTATTAACGTGCACTCGGTAATCGCTGAATTACTTGATCCAGTAGATCCGTTTTTTTGTTGCCTATTTCTTGGCCTACTTAATAGCGCCCTGGCTAATTCGTTGGAGTGACAAACTACTTTTAACTGGTATTTTGTATGCTGTACTGATGAATTGTATTCGGTATAGTTTAGATGAGTAACTCAAGACGTAGGTTTGCATTGCGTTTATCATTGTTCGAGGTATTCGTGTTTTATTATGTTGGAAGAACAGCTGAATACAATATGTCCAGATGGGCTTGAATATCATTTAGGTTCGATGTGTTTTTTCCACGTCTTCTATCTAAATGTAGTCCAGATATTTAACACTTTCGTGCTGTGTCAGAATAATTAAATCATGTTTAACAGGCGGACAGGTGAGTTTACGGAGTGCGAATGTAATTTTTGCCAATCTGAGCTGATTAGCCTTGATTCTTCATTATGTTAGCAATTTTGCGATTTTGTCTTGTATTTTTATTGTTATCGCGGGATTTTGTTGTACAGCTAGGGCCCAGTACACTGCCATGAATTTTACAGGAACTTGTCGGTAGTGGTGATCTAATTTTATGTAGAAGTCCTCCCATATCATATCGAAACTTTGGATAAGAATTGGTAAAAGTTTTTGCAGGAACATTCTTTCGAAAAGTTTTGTGAGAGTGGGTAATGAATGCGGGTGATATGAGTTAACTTTTATTCATCTTTGCTAGTTTTCGGAATTATTACAATAATTAAAGTTTTATAGATTTCTGTATAGTGACCTATTTATCAGATCATGTCTGGCTGCCTTTTCTATACCTTAGTTGTCATTGATCGTTTATTTGACATTGTGCCACTTGTATTGGATTGGCTTCCTTTCAGACGTATTTACAAAATTTATTAGAATTTATTTACTTCGAACTTGCTCGTTAGGTTTAAACACTTCGCTTAGGTGGTTTCAAATATATTTGCTTTCTCTACACCACTTTTTGCTCAGCTTTCGTCAGAGAGCCGCATTGGAGGAACTGAAAAATCCGTTGCTTTAGTAGCTATGAGCCCCTTGAAGTTATGTTGAAACCCTTACGTTCTTTTAACGAAGAGATTTTTAGGGTTTTAATCACTTTTTAACTTTGAGACCTGTGGAATTGTGATTACCTGCGTATTGAGCGTTTCGTCATTAGCAGTTGTTGAATATTTGGAGAAAGTTTGCGTTTCTTAAAATTAACAGAGTAAATCAGCGTGGCGTTAATCGGCGTAGCGATCTGAGCAGCTTGTTGCAGAATATAAGTTACTTGCACCACTACATCAATTTCATATTTTGTCTTTTAAGGAATATTTACTGAACACTTCCCGGTTATTATAGACTTCAATAGAGACCAATTGGAAATGTGATGGAGAAGATCGGCTCGTAAAACGTATCGAAGCACCCATTAACATCTGCTATGTTGGTCATATAATAAAGAGAGTGAGTAATCTGGTTATACTAGGGCTCTTTATTGACCCGAAACTACATGTACAACCTTTGTTCTGATTAACGGTATCTAGAGGACCAATCTTTAACGATTCTCATAGTTTTTGGTGGAATATTAGTTGGAACAAAATTGAGAGTCTAATAATGGATAGTGACGCTGCTAAGGCATCGTAAACCTGTATAACTGTGCCACTGAATTGTAAATTAAGGGACTAAAAGAGGGTCAAGATAAATTTGAAGGCGAAAATTTCAGTCAATGGTTCTTAGTTTCAGGTTGCAGGTCTCTTATACACAGGAGCAATAGTTAACTGGTAATCTAATTTATTAAAAAGTTTTCTAAATAGATGGAAAAGTTGATTGGAAAAGTCGATAACAGAAGTAGAAGCTCGATAGCAGCTATACTAATGAACTCGCAGATTAACCGTTATTCATTTGATAGTAGAGTTTCTAGAGAAGAGAGATAATTCGAAGCGATAATAGTCCATTTTGATTGGACATTTTGGGTTTATTCAAAGCTTTGCAATGTAATTCTTGCAATGGATCAATGTGGATATGTCTAACTGCAACTATGGAGGTAACAATAGCCTCTACATAACCTGTTTGTTAAAAAGAATACTTTCTGGACTACTTTTAAGATCAGGTCTGAGGGAAAACAGGCTATTTATTGGGTAATGAAAAAGTCTTGGTGGCATTTGAAAATCACCTTCTTTATGACATGAGACAAGAGGCTCTTTGAATTCAGCAACTAGAAACTATACAAATAATAGGCTTCTGATTGTCACTTTTGTGCTACTACGCCACAGTCATATATTCAGCAGCGCCACAAAGCCGCACCCAATGTGTGTTCCAGGTCTTTTACTTACTAAAAATAAAACTATTATTGAATCTATAATTAATGCTTCTATGGAAGTTATTATTCCATTTCATTGATTAGTTCCTCTTGTATATGGAACCTTCAATTCGTACTACTCGGCATAACAAATAGTTTTACATTGGCAGTATCATTGAAATAATATGTAAACGGTTTTATTATTGTTTCAGCTTCACGCTCCTCAAAATACGATTCGATCGCTAAGTATGATTATGCATGGACTAATTGAAGTATGATTATTCATGAGCTGGCCAATAAAGGGTGTTTTTTTTATATAGAGTAATAAGTTTAAATCAAAACAAAGAAATGTAATTATGAACAATGGGGCCAGCTCATAAAGCGAACCAACCAGTAATTTTCTGTGGATGGAATGGTGTTTCGACAAAATCTTGTGGATTATCCTCACTCCAAATGCGACAGTTCAGCTTATTTACGTAAGGCACATGCGATGGTCGTTTGGCTAAAACTCCTGCATAATTTGAATCTTGAAAGCTTTTAAGCCAAAATCATTTCGTGAAATCTTCCATAAAGTGAAAGTACACAACCTCAGTTGCTGAGAACGGCGACGAATAGATTGATTTAGATCTTCTTCAATGCTTTCAAATAAGCCGCTCGGAAGGATGATTATGTACACCATAAATGGACGAAGTGCACGATAAGTTTGATGAACAGAAATTTCAACCATTTGCAAACTTTGCACTGATGTAAAGCTATCCGAAAAACGAAAAGCAGCTTCTAGCTATTAAATAGGTTGCCAAATGGTTTTGCCTCTAACAAACCCTTTACTTCTCACCGTTTTGAATTATTGGCCTTATAATTGATCTCACTAATGCAAAGAATATTCATGAATATGGGAGTATAATGCAAAGACAACATTGGCCCTAACCGCCCAGGTGGCTCAGTGGTTAAAGCTGTGGCAGTTGGAGCGGGAGGTACCGGGTTCGAATCCCGATAGGGGCAGGATGCAAAAGGGATTTTTCACCATCTGATTGCGATCGGTGGTGTTAATGAACACATCTATGACCCGCTTTTGGAGTGCAGAACTCATGGGCCGACCCATCTTCCATGTCAGTACTATAGGTTGGCGTGGAGCTATGCAATGCGCAGATGGTTCTACAAAAATCGGACCTACAGCCGTACGTCCTCGTTTTGGCTGTTAAGGCGTAAAGTAGGACGTAAATAAGCGAACCGCGAAAGAGCTGGGAGAGCCTTGAGCCCCAAAAAAAAAGATAGCATAGAAAAAAAAACATTGGCCATAGTTTTTCAAGAGTTTTTGTGACATCGTCTTGGTGTTATACAACCTTTCTTACGAATATTGTCTGTTCGTATCCATCCGGGACGAAATAGAGCTCTATCGATTTCAAATCAATGGATTCTTGACGACTATCACATCTGTCGAATTCGGAAGTGTAACAAGTACCATGTGATCAGCACAACCTTTATTGATTTACTGCTTCAATGTTAGGTTTTGCTGATTACGTCCAAGACCTGCCTATTTGATTCCTGATGATTGATGTATATATCAATATGTCAAACTTAAAGAGTACTTGTAGTGGAATACTCCTCTTGGCCGGCTCTACTCGATAATCATAATTTTAAGCTTCTCATTGTTGCTTTACACAGGTTTACTTTTCCAATTGTATTTTTAAAAATATTTTAATTGGTATCATATATCATATTTCAGATTGACAAATTTTCTTCAGTACGTTTGTGGACGATTATACAATGTAAGCTATTTAAAGTTAATCCGGAACATTTCCTAAAAAGAATATTTTTTGAGACATCTTAGTTTTGTGTTACATAATATTAATGTCTATCCGTTTTGCAAATAAAGCAGGTGATAAAAAATACACGATGGATAAGAATCGAATATTTTCATTTACACAAGATAGCCGAAAGCTTTATTTAAGATAAAGCTTTTGTTCTCGGTATATATTGGAATAGAAAAAAAAAATATAAATTTTCCTTCAATCTATGAATTTATTTAGATTGAATAAATCGATCTAGATTTATACACTCCAATATCCTACCCACGTCTATATGTACGTATGTTATATGTGGTAAAGTTATCATAAAAAACTATATACGAGTACGTGTATGCGCAAATAATTACAAACACACGACGAATCTAATTATGAATACATATTATACTGAATTTCGTTTTGTGCCGCAGCAGGGATTTAGAACAGAAAATGATTTTTTGTCGTTACATATAATGTGGTTTTGAAAATTTTAAATTAAAAATTTATTAGAAAATCGTTAGAGAGGTAAAAATAGAACGCAAAACACTGAATCTTGAAAAACTACTCCCACGAATTTTAAAGGCCGCAAATAATTTTTTTTTTTTTTTGAAACCATGGCAAGTTACGTACGAGTATACTATACACGCACAAAACACACCCAAGCCATACATATATATATACTTGGTACAGTGCTCTGTTTATTTATTGATTATTATTATCGTTAAATAATAAATTATACAAGCACCAAGAAAAAAATCTGTCATAACCACAAAAAGAAAATAAATTTTTCATCTCGTATATATGCGAGACCGCGCCACTATGGATGAGGATGTTGTGTTGTGAGGTGCGGCAGAGTAACAAAATATATGTTTATATTTTTGTGTGTGTGGCTGTCGTTATATTATAATTTATTTGATTTGTTCCAAATCTCGTCTCTGTGATGTGATGTGATGTGATGTAAAATTGATTTTATTTGTGCTGATTGTGTACGCGCCTAGCCGTTACGATATAGGTGATTGTGTCCGGATAAAAATAATTTAAAATTCAAAATATAAAATATAAAATTCTTATCATGCAGCAGTCGAGTAAAATAAAAATTGTATTTTAACTTTTTGTCAGTATATTGATTTGATTTAGGTTTTGAGGCACGCCGAGATAAAAAGTCATCCTCATTCATAATTATTTTTGCCATTCAAATTCCCATTAGATTTCAATCGCACTGTTTTATTTAGATAAAAATCTTTTAATTTTATACTTTTGGGTCGTTTAAAGTTTCTTTCAAGTGCGAAGCGAAAATACATTGCTGTTTATGTATTTTATTTAATTAAATAACTTTTCCAAACTCCCTTCATCGTTTTTGATGGCCAAAATTTTCTACATATTTTCGCATGATGGCGAATGAAATTTGTATTTAAAATATCAAATTTAATAGGTTAAGACAGATTATAAAGTAAAACTGTGTAATCTATACAGTTTAAATATAAGTGTGTATTTTATTTTACAATGGCCACTAGAAGCTTGTGCCAAATTCAACCCAGCCAAAAAAAATAATTACGGACCGTATTGAGTGGTCATAGCAACATAAGACATAGATAGCTTCATGATTTTCCACTACATAGCAAAAGTTTGGAACGCATTCACTATTTCATAATTTCAGCTAGAGGAAGCTAGAGGTTTTCTATACGACACTTAGTGAAGAACTAATATTGAATCTATGCAAGTTACAACCATTAAAACTCAAACAAAGCACAGATGAGTCAAGTCTATCACGACATAACTGAAAATAAATAGATTATGAAGAACTTTCGAGTACGATGGAACAATGCTCCCTCATTGGTGCTGACTTCAAGGCGAAAATACATACAAGAGCGCTATATAGTAACTACACCAAAAAGGAGTAAAGATGCTCGAGGCAGACCCAAAGTTCCAAGTTGGTGGCTCACCAAATTGCCAAATCTAATCAGCCAACACTTATTAGGTCTTAAAAAGCACTTAAAAACCTAATAATTTCGATGACACCAACAATATATGAAAATAAAGGGTGGTTAAATTTGAAGGGCCGACGTGGAATTTGAGCCACATCTTAACGTCAAGTTTTTTTCTGCATTTAATTTGACATTTCTCAATTTCAGACTAACTCAATTTGAACCATGGAAAGATACACAATCGAGCAACACGTTAAAGTTATTCATGCATATTATGAAAGTGGGCGTTCAAATCAAAATGCACTTCGTGATTTTTTCGGTCAATCATCCAAATGTGCGTATAATCGGAAAAATCGTGCAAAAATTTGAGCAAACCGGGTCTGTAGGAGATTTCTAAACATCAGAGCATGCTCCTCGTACTATAGAAAATATTGCTGCTGTTCGCGATAGTGTGGTTGAAAAGCCGTCCACCTCAACTCGTCGTCGTGCCCGTCAACCTCTCACGCTCGTCGTTGATGAACATTATGCATAAATATTTGCATTTACACGATTATAAGGTGCAATTGACTCAAGAACTAAAGCCTCTTAACCATTCCAAACGTTATCAATGGTCAAAATGGTGGCAAGAAATCACAACTGTAGATGATCAATTTTCGAAGAAAATCATCTTCAGTGATGAGGCACATTTTCACCTCAGTGGATTCGTCTATAAGCAGAATTGCCGCATTTGGGCGAATCATAATCCAAAAGTGACTGTCGAAAAAAGAATGCATCCACAAAGAGTGGCTGTTTGGTGCGGTTTATGGGCTGGCGATATCATCGGCCCGTATATTTTCCAAAATGAGGCCGGTCAGGTACTGTGAATGGTGTTCACTATTATGAGATGATAACGAACTTTTTATGGCCCGTATTAGAAGATACGGATGTGGACGATATGTGGTTTCAACAATGGCCTTGTAATTTTATGTGGTGGCGATGTCATTTGGCCGCCAAGATCATGTGATTTGACACCGTTGGACTTCTTTCTTTGGGGTTATTTGAAAAAGAAAGGTGTACGTCGAAAAGCTAGCAATAATTCAAGTGCTAAAGGATGAGATAATTCGGCACATTAACGGCATAGAACCTCAATTATGCCTAAGCGTCATCAAAAATTGGGACCATCGGGCCGATATTTTATTCCTTACATAATTGAACCATACCATAGTATCATAATAAAAAGAATAAACAATAATTTCTTAAATAATTTGTGTTTCAACATCGGCCCTTAAAATTTAATCACCCTTTAGAAGCTGAGCTCAAGGCAGTAAACAAAAAGCTGATATTTTTGAGAGACACTTAGTTTTAGTGTTATCATCTCAAACTGGACATTTCCAAACAATATTAGGAACTCTGAAATCATACATATATCTGTCATATCATTTCCGCTATAATATGAAGATGGATTCTTGAGTCTGTAAGTGACACAAGGTAGCATACTGGGCACGATTTGATACTCCATGTATCCTTGGGAAATACCACCAAAGTACGGTGACAAAGTTGGGCTGGAAAGTATACATATCAAACCAAGAATTGAACATAAAGTATCGGAAAATGTAAATATTGGCTCATTTTAGGGTAAGCAACCTGTCCATTGAAGTACCACATATCACAATAGAAGACATAAACAAGGCTCTGAAATCATTCTGCGATGGTTGCGGTTCTGACCAAATTCCTGCAATGTAGCAACTGTGCTATTCTGAACAATTACATCCGTTTGTACCTCTTTGAATGCTGTTCAATCAGTCGCTGAGATTGGGAGTTTCCTAAAAAATTAAATATAATCAGAAATAATCTATACTATTCAAAACTGGGGATTAAGTGGTCTATTATAGAGGTATTGATTTTGTAATATGCAATTCCTTCAAGGAAGTGGTGTCTCGACATGTTGTGCTCAGCAGCACAATCAAATTTATAAAAGGTCAGTTGATGTGGTCCATTCTTTCCATTCGACATTGTAAAGCCGGATAATTCATTTGAGTTCTCAAATAACTTTGTTGCATAATTTAAATCTTACTTAAGCAACCGCATCCACAAGTTAATTCAATCTATATTAGTTTTTCCACAAGGTCACATGTTGACTACTAATTTCATTGATCTATAGATCATGTGGAGTTATATTCAACGATGGACGGGAGTTATTTCGGACCTGGAGACAACCAACTTTAAGAACGGATGTACCATGAATATGTAAATGATCCGTGATATATTAAAAAAAGAGATTTAAAGATTGAATACATCGACAAAGTTATACTAGATATTCGCCTCCGAGAGCATAAAACATTGAGAATTGCCGTTTGTTGGACAGACTGTTGGCAGTAATTCATGTGCAAAGAACCATAGCAATACATCTAAGTAAATGGAATTTAGAAATTAAGCAAATACTTATGCCACTGGCCATTGTGCTATATTCAACAAATTTGATTTTTATTATGATAAAAGGTTACATGGATGACTTAACAAGTCAAGGACCAAAAAAATTATTGAACAGATCACGATACGTACCACGGCTTTGAACCATAAGCAATTTTGTGTACAATGTCAGTTATTCCGTATTTGCTAGAAATTTAAAATTCAGAAGTATTATTGCCATCAATATATGGGCAGAAGCTACCACGCACCATGCTATAGATATCAGGGCTCCTCGGCTTCACTCAGGAAAAACCAAATATTAAAAAGCTTGCAACATATAAATTTTGGTATAGGCATGAAGCTCGAAGCCATGTTGCCGTTGTTGTGTGGTTTGAATCAACGGTAAGTATACATACATGATGTTTATTCTAGTCCTGATATCAGCTGAAAACGTTTGTTTCTTTTAAGTTGGCGTTTTACATTTTTGTTTAAAGACGGGTTCCCTGTGTTTCAGAGTTATCGTGTTGCTGGAGTTTTCCAGCCGGTCCTCACGTTGGTGGTTTCTGACGTATCAAAGTGTATCAACGAGGTTTCTGAGTAACTTATTCAGAAATCTTTAGATATTGCTCGATTTGGAAAAATTTCTTATAATAATCCAGAATATCAACTTGGTTAAAGCACAAATAACTACTACAGATAGCCAAACTATATGGACAAATCATGTATATAGACTGAAATAAGGGGAAATAATTGTACTCTGGATGAAAAGGCTATATTTGAGTTTTATTGTCTCTTTCATTCCTTTAGCATTGATATTACGATAAATAAATGTTTGTGTATAAATTTTGTATAGAATATGAAGAAATCATTTACTGTCGTCCTGAAAGAAACTAATCACAGTGGCTTGAAACAATTATTTGATTTCATGTATGTATTTGAACTTAGTATTATAGATTTGATTGAATTCTATTTATCGTAATATCAATGGTAAAGGAATGAAAGAGAAAATAAAACTCAAATATAGCCTTTTAATCCAGAGTACAATTATTTTCCCTCAGTTCAGTCTATATACATGATTTCTCCATATAGTTTGGCTATCTGTGGCCCTATTCTGGTAATTCCACGAGAAATTGGGGAATAGGGAATTGGGGAAAGATTTTATATGAAATTTCTGTTCAAATATATTTTTTCCGGCCTACTGACGAAAAAAGTTCGATGTAAATATTTATAAATTGGGAATAATATATTTATAAATTGTTCCATTCCAAAATTGGAAGGAAAAATTATTCCCAATTTTACTCTAGCTTTTTACCTCAGTATGCCAGAAAAAAAATATTTAAACTCTAATTACATATAAAATTATTCCCCAATACCGTATTCCCCGGGAATTACCAGAATAGGGCCACTGTAGTAGTTATTTGTGGTTAAAGCTTAAAAATCTATCTTTAAGGGTTAAGAATGAATGCAAATTGGACGTGGTTGTTATAAGTCTTTTATGCCAGATTTCATCACACTATCCAAAAACCACTGAACATACTTTATAGTGTGTTTTCATATTATTGGTAATTTTGTGTACCTGTTTGGAAGTCGAATATTGAGCCCAAAAACCAAACTGGTGGTTTGGAATTAAGTGTCGATCTCTAAATTATCGGATTTAATATTTTGGCCGTCAATTAGTTTAGACATAACTGCGAATAATGAGGGAAACAAAATATTAAAAGGTATTTAAAGATAAAATGCGGTGCTCTCCCAGATGGTTTACATGGATTCAGGTTTAATTAAAACGCTTTATTTATAAGATGAGTGAGCTTCACTAGAACTTTCCTTAGTTGTTCATTTCTAATATCTTTTGGTGTAGGTTCTTCAGTTATGATCTCGGTTTCCAGTAGTTGCCTATCATGTTATTGGAATATTCTTTGAGCATTCTCGTACTTATTTCTGGCCTATTTTGTACCATTGGCCTTAATTGAGTGAGTTTTCATTATTGGTCGTTTAATTCTTTTGGTTGCCTTCCAAAGAGAATAGCCGGTAGTTACTTTGCTCAAATATAGTAACTGATTGATGCGAGTTTCAATTTTTGATTACTCTTCTAAGTTACTAATACCATATAGACACATATCTAGTTTCGTAACTATGATTATGAAACTATGATTTTCAAAATGAGAACACACAACACACCACATTTCTCATTTGATTTGACAGTTTATCACAATTCATTGAAATTCTTAGGTAAACTGTGTGGTTTAAAAATATTTTTGTTTCGCCCTCCACCTAAATTTTCTTATTTCAATTTTTAGTTTTATTTACGGTTTATTTATCAAATTCTGTATTAATTTACTTTTTTTGAAAACTATTTTTATAAAAAAAATAAACAAATATATCAAAAACCAATATTTATAGCTTTCGCTACTCACTAACTTGGCACTGTCGTCACTAAAATGCCATGAGATGAGGAAAAAAAGCTCATCCCGAAACCATGTTTAAACCAAGTTGCAAACCATGGTTAGCAGTGACACATTACGAAACCAAAATATGTGTCTATAGTATAATTTAATTAAGTTTTATGTTCTGGAGCTATTCAGCCAAATTCTTCGAGCTTTCCGTTTTTTTTTGCTATTAGTTTCCTAAGTTTCCTATGTGTTCTCTGAGAACGTTGTGTTTATAATCTTCCTTTTAATTTGTCGTTCTCTTTACAATCTGTTTTGGGGCTCAAAGCTGTCCCAACTTTTACGCGGTTCGCTTATTTACGTAAATATGTCTATTCCAAATGCAAGAATTTTACCTAGTTTGCTGAAGAAGGCAATACATTTTAGTAGGCATTAAATTACGATAACACTATAAAAAAATTATTTTTCACCTTAACATTAACAGAAGTTGTTTGATATTTTTCCGTTTCATATATTTCTAGTTCCAAACAGCTCTGCCACCTTTAGCAGTATTTTTATGGTTAATCAGAATCAGAACGACGATTAACTACAATTTTAGCAAGCCAAAACATTAAATATTGTTAACAGAAACTGAACATTGCAATGACAAACAAACAAGTTCCCGGTTTAGCCAAAATCATAAGAAAAGCTCTTTTTCAAGTGAATCGATTGCGTTAACAGTTGAATCCAGAACTTGAACAATTTATACAGAATACATTGTCTGTAATTCCTGTACCTACAAACATGAATTTATTTATGCTAATTCTTGGAGATGCATTTCGAAAATTTCATGAAAGCCAGGATGAGAAAATATACTTGAGATAATCCTGAGGTCGAATTATCTACTGTCTGTCAGACGGAAATTGCTGAAATTTTGTATAAGTAGTAGTCTTTGCAAAGGAGATGAATTGCATCTTTCGAACAGCCAGGCTGCTCTAAGGACGATTGTTTCCAATACTGTTTAGCGAAACTTGTTTTAGAGATGATAATTGTCTTAAAATGAGTAGGCAGTCTCAATGAAGTTAGACTTCACTGGATACCCAGTCACATGGGTATAAAAGTAAATATATTGTCTGATAAACTGGCCCGTTTTAGAGCCCGCTTTAGAGCATCAGATCCTACAAAAGCTCTTAAAAGAGATATCAACTATCACTTTGGTGATCCTCACCAGAAGAGATACGATAACCTCGTCTACTGTCGACTATCCAAAATCTCCTGTTCTTCGTACTCTTTAAATAGACTACGCTGCTTCGGATCACAATTTCGAAAAATCAACTGCCTACCTTGACGATACCAGATATCTTGGACTACATTAGAATACTGATAGTGTTCGTCTGGGAAAGGATGTGATAACTAGCCACTTGCGACTGAGGGACTAGGGGGAAAACTGATTCTGAGTAAAAACCGAAGATTTGAATGATTTATAAATTTTTTAAAAGGTCTGTAATATTTTATAACGTAGATTGGTGTCATCTTACAAAACAGTTTGAAACCTGTCGAGAAAATGCATGTTGTTCCGTCAATTAGAAAAAAATTGAACGCGACAGTAATTTTACTGTTGCTTGTGGGGTTTAGTAAAAAAATCGATATTAGCTCTGATCCATTCCAAATCTTATATCTATCGAAGATGCATCTTAAAGAATTATAAATTATTCGTCGATACTTACTCGCTGTTGTATAGTTCGTTTCCATCAAAATTATTTGTTATAGATGAAGTGTGTAAGTGTGCAAAAATTCATAGAGCGTTGTAAGTTGCATACATTTGAAGCGAATTGGGTTACTCCCTTGACAATCGTATAGACTTAGCAGATCGCACAAAAGACAGCTTAAAATAATTGGATGGAATTATGGACGAGGCCGAATATACAAGTGAAAACTGCTCCTTTATAAAATATGTCAACCAGATTCAATTAAATAACAATTAATCACAATCAATTACTCTTGTATATATACGCGATAAACACACGTACGTGCACTTCAATATTACATTCAATTGATTCAATTACACATCAATTTCGTCGATTTATACAAATTTCAATTACATCCATTTATTATAAGTTGTTCAATTGAAATATAATGTACGGCGGTGTTTAATTGCAGGTCATTGTAAAATTTATTTACTGGGGTACTTTGGCCTACATGCATATGTACACATATTTAAGTACATAAAACATAAAGGTTGAAAAATTTATAATTTTTTGTTCACGTCTATATGAAAAATTGGAAAATATTGAAATTTTTCATTTAATAATCCCAACCATTAACATAAAGGAAGATGTGTAATGACAAGATAAATCTTAAATCGTATGTGTATGTATGTATTTCTATATATTATGTATATGTATATGTATTAGCGTTTACATATGTGTGTATCCTATATTGTGACATGAAAAGACGATTTAACGACATGGCATCTCTCTAACGCTGTTGGATGTTGGATGTGTACACAACATAAAAATTATCTATATATTATTCCACTTGAACGGTTTCTAAAGTTCTCTCCTTCGGGGAAAATAAATTCATCCATCATGCACAGATGATTGTTTTGTATATATACAGATACGAGTATGGAGGTTGGATATTTTATTGTCGTTTCGTTTTATTCGGATGACATAAAAAATGTTTTTTTTATCATTTAAAAGTGTGGGCTTATTGAGGACACCATTATAATCTTCCTGTTGCTTGACGTTGTTGGTCAAGATCTTTAGTGAAAAGACAATTTGATAGTATATAAAAGACAACATCAATTATGCTTACTAAACAGATTGAATTCCGATTTAACATACTCCATATGAAAAAACCTTCATAGGCCATTGTTGGCCCGTACTGTGTCAACCATCTAACTCCATCGGTTTTCATCGCGAGCCAGCTCTTCATAGTGTACTCACTGTCCTTTGATTTTATGCACGATATCAGAAATTCGTAATTAATTCCTGATCTCGTGTTTGAACAGAACTCGGTATGTGCCACCAAAGTCACGTATGATTCTTGTCTCGGATGTTAGAGGCCATACGGATCTGATCAACACTCTGTACAGTTTCAGCTTTTCCGTATTTGCAAGATATTTTGATTTCAGAAGTAGAATATTGCCTTGAAATGTTTCTTTTTTACGAAGGATGTATTCCAACATGAGATTAAAAAGATACAAGGACAATGCATCTGCTTGTCGAACACCAGAAGTAATTGAAAAAGTTCTCGATAGCCCGTTCTTAATTTTAACACAGCATTGCGACTAAGTATTGGTTTGGTATTCACAAACATTCAAGCGCATACCAAAGTATCTCTCGTTTGATCGAGTCATAGGGTTGCTTGAAATCTAGAAACAACAGGTGTACGCCGCGAGATGTCTCGTAGTACTTGGAAAGAACCATCCGTTACGAAAAAACGTGATAGTATCGATTTGGACGGAATACTCATTGTTACTAAATACTAACCAATAATTTTCTGCGCCAGAGAAGTAATTGTTTCCAAGATAATGTACGACAGTAGCTTATACTCGTATGCTCTGCAAAGGAGAGCTGTTCCGCGATTATTCTTGCGCTTGAAGCGATCACGCTCCTTGAATATAGGGCATAATGCGGCCATTTTTTACTCATCAGGCATAACTTTTGTTTTCCAGACTGTATGAAAATTTCCAGATAATGGTAATGTTGTTGACGACCTATAAGATCTAACATTTTGAACAACCCGTGCCCGCTTTTTTGAAATCAACAAATGGTCAAGTGGGTTTCGATATGTTTTACGTTGATGTTTCCATGTTTCCAAATTGAAGTTTTAATGAGGGAGGAATGTACTTGCCACTTTGAGATCATGAGCGATCGCCAAGTAAATAATTTCGTGTCGGGATTACGAACCTATATTATTACATAATTCGGTCTGATTTCTGCCAGCTCTAGCATTAAAGTCAGGAATCACCTTACGGAAATCCAACATAGCCTTTTTAACAAAAGAATCGTCTCCACTTTTAGGCCCTCGAGTTTCATGGAGAGCTATGAGTTCCACATATTTGCTATGATATGTGATAAGGCCGTCAAACGCACCAGGTTTTCGAAGTGACTGCACATGCCGTGTGTTGACCCTCAATCTCGTATACAGGTACTTAAACAGGGGATCATTGTTGTTTTGGCAGTATTCGATCAGATCAGATTAATGCAGTAATGTTTACGTAACCATTAACGCTACAATTTAAAATAGCAAAGGTCTTTCGTGATTTTGTCTGGCATTTTGTCTTAGTACACGGTCGGTGTGAGTTTTGGTTTTATTTACAGCAATACTGAGACACATATAAAGATAGGTGGACAAATTGACTCATAACACCCTTATAGAAACATATACCATCCTATCATTGAAATAGCTTATTTACTGAGCACCAGTCCAAAAACTGTCAACATTACGAACACATACCGAAATTAATTAAGTTTTTCGCTCGACAGAAAAAAAAAATCAATTCAACTGTAAAATATTTATTTCCATACGAATGACTTTAATTAAAATCTTCGACACATAAGACAATTGAGAAATAAATCTAATATCCCCTGTTTGTCAGGTGAATTTACTGATAATGATTTTTCTTCGAATTCCCTAAAAAACGTTATAAATTAGAATCAAATTAGTACAAGATAAAAATACGCCGACAAAATTGATTTTCATCAAAAACTATCGAGCACGGTTTGTGAATAGAGAGACGGAATATTTTTTCCCGGGAATGACGTTTTGCGAGTTTTTCAATTTTAAATTTTTTTATCAGAAAGCTTCATCCGACTGTAAATAATTGATATAGAACAATTTTTCAGTTATCCATCCGATTTTTTTTGTCGAGACATGGGAATTCTTCCGTACTTGGCAAATATTTAGATAAATTTGTAAACTTTTGAGTTATCGTTTATCTCCAATCCCCTCTCCTATATACTATTTTGAATGTTTTTGTTAATTAATTTGTATATCGTACAACCGAACATCAACTTCTTTGATTAATTAAATAAATTCCTCTGTGAATGGGTTAAAACGTATGAAGTATTTCGCCATATTGTAAAACTTTACCCATTCCCATTAAACCATTGAAAGTATCAAGCAAAGAACAAATCTTTTAATCCAAACATCATTAAGTTAAATTTGGAGGATTAAACCAACTATACTAAATAAAACAAAAATTGTTGGTAGTTTATGTTGGCATTTTGGTACCTCATGTAGGAGGGTTTGAATATATATATATATATATATATATATATATATATATATATATATATATATATATATATATATATATATATATATATATATATATATATATATATATATATTACATTATACATACACTAACGATGTACGAGAGAGCTTTCAGTGGCACAGTACATACACAAAAATATTTACATATATAAAATGTACTCTGCAATGAATACAAGACAAAGTAAAATATTCTAAATTCTCTTTAAAGTTTCATTTTTCTGACATCGTTGTGCTTTTATTATTTTTTTAATCGTTTTTGTTTTTTTGTGTGTGAAAAACCTATACCCGAAAACAACAATTTTTCTTTTGTTATAAGTTATACATAAATAAAAGAAGAGAAGAAAAAAAAGCTGTACAAAAAGCTCAGAAGAAAAATTGGTAAAAGTAAAATATAACAGAAAAATTAGAACAAGAGATTTTGTATGTGAGTGTATTTGTGTATGTGTTCTTTTATTCACTGGAATTAGAAATGTAGGGCATGGATTTATAAGCTTGATGAGCTTTTATTATGATTTTTTTTTGCTTCTGTCGTTTCTGTTAAACTTATTTTTCTCTATATGTATGTTTAAAGTAGTATTTGTAGAACTCTTTTAATCACTTATTTCTTTTGTTATTTCCATAATTTATTACATTGATTGTCGTTGTCTTTGGTTGGTTGTTGGTTTGGTGAACACTCTTGTTGTTACTGTTCTATATAGTTTAATTAAAATTTATATCATTGAGTGTGAATTTAGATAATTGCTATCAAAAGAAAATTATAGAATTATACATTTTCATTTTGGTGTTGGTGTTATGGTTATTTTCGTTTCAAGGCGATCGGACGAGGTGGTGTTGGAAATGAAAATTAACATAAAACAAAGACAAATTTGTGATAATGGAATTTGTTTACATTTTTGTCTTTGGTGTATGATCTAAATATTAGTTTACTACCGTCTTTATGTACTACAAAAGATTTATTATAGACTATTATTTAAAATAATAAATTATTATGTAGGTGATACCGAGTATGTATAGTTACTAAATTGGGTGTTTGTTTTGTGTGCGCGCGATAATGATAAGAAAAATTGAATGTATTTAAGACATTTTTGTAGAGGGTAAATCTAATGGTTATAGTATTTATAGATTAGACCAAAACACAGTAAATAAATGCGTAAACGAAGCAAAATAAAAATATTTATTGTAATCAATTGAATCATTTATAATGCGATTGTTTGAAGAGTCTCATTTAGCGTGAACATTTCTATAGCTTTATCCACGTGCTGCAAAATATAATTAGTCATTGTTTACGATATTTTTTTGATTACTAAAAAAATTCTTGGATCAATAGAAATTATCATTATCCTCTTTAAAACATGATACCAAGTAATCCAATTAATTGAAATATAAAAAGCTTTTTGAAAAGTAAAATGTATTATACAGGAACAATAGGTCTGACGGCGATAAATGCTTTTTATGTATAAAACACGCGAACAAAATCGTTGGTCCTAAGTAATTGTGGTCTTAGCCAGACGACCTCGAAAGTTTTTGATGCTATATAAAATTATATAAAGTTATCAAGGTTGGAATAGAGAAAATTGACACACATCATTTGTTCTTGATTAAATATGATCAGCCTCGTGCCTCATTACAGACAGTCGTTTTTTGTTAACAGAATAAACGACTAGCGGTGTCCTATTCTATATTGAATCAAAGTATCCTAAATATAGAAGCAGCAAGCATAGAAAACGAACTTAAAAAGTTTATACCCCATATTTACTAACACATCAATAAGTTGTGACGTCAATAAAAAAATAATAAAATCGCCGTACAGTTTAAATTTATTACTAAAAAATTTCGGACAGTGGTACAGCAAAGAAAATGAAAAAAAAATTTTTTATTTTTGTTTTTCTTTGCAAAAATTCACACTGTTAAAAATCGTAACGAATTTTATGGTGATGTCATCTTGTATCGAGTATAACAATTGAATGGAAATAAAAAAAATTTGAATAGTTTTTGAAGTATTCACTTTCATTAACATGTTTAGGTATTTTAATTGTGTAATTCGTATTATCGCATTAACAATATGCTTTAAAATATCAATAAATACGATTTATATTATTAAAGTTATTAAGTGCCATCTCTCATCCAATATTTGAAGTATATGTTTCTTTTTCGTAGTACATACGTCATTGATCTCGTTTTATATATTTTTATACGGCGTACATGATATACATGAATAAAAATTGAATTAATCAAACCGTTATTATTTTTATCATAACTATTAAAATAATTCATATTTTCATTTGGTTTTCATATATGCTAAACAAAAATCTTCAATTTTATATTAGTTCTTATGGAGTGTATGAAAATCTAGACCCCATAAATAAGCTCGATAAAAGGGTCAAGCATTGCTGCTTGTATATTTAGGATGCTATGATTGAATCATGATTAGTTTTTCAACAACGGCTTTTGGAA
This sequence comes from Tipula lateralis, assembly GCA_963932295.1. NCBI lineage: Eukaryota > Metazoa > Arthropoda > Insecta > Diptera > Tipulidae > Tipula > Tipula lateralis. The sequence goes on from OZ010736.1 coordinate 121,802,691, forward strand.
AGTGTGTGAAGTTATTCCAGGAGCTCATCCCAGAAAAAAATAAAATGTTCATCATGTAACACTAATTTCATCCCATTCCAGGATTTTTCAAAATAATCACAGAAAATTGTGTAATTGTTCGAAATCGGAAAATAAGTATTCAAGATCGAACAAGTTTGTACCTTCTATAAACAAAAACTGACAAATCGTAATCAATGAGATTTTCAATCCAGATCAAAGTTTGTGTGGAAACAAATTCCGGGATCTCATGTGAAATTGAATTGATATCATGACCACTTGCTATGAGCAAAACGACAAAACCAGTTTTATGTTGAGATTTGCGCTATAGGGCCATACTTAGGTGGCCCAACTTAATCATGCTATTTTAAAAAGATTTATATTGATGGTTCCTAGGAACAACGCGTTCTCGATCTCATCTGATTTTGAATTGATAGCATGTCCACTAACTACCACCAAAACGACAACACCAGCCGTATGCTGAGATTTGCTCTATTATATATAAAAACAAGTTGGGCCATCTACATGCCTATAGCGCAAATCTCAACATACGGCTGGTGTTGTCGTACTGGTGGTAGTTAGTGGACATGATATCAATTAAATTTCACATGAGATCGTTTATAACTCTAATAATTGTTGGGAAAGATTAATAACAATTTATTTTGGATATATTAAATTCGTTTGCACACAAAGTTTGATCTGGGTTGAAAATCTCATTGATTATGATTTGTCAGTTTTTGTTTATAGAATTTCCCGATTTCGAACAATTTCACAACTTTCTGAGATGATTTTGAAAAATCCTGGGATGGGAAAAAATTAGAATTAGCTGATGGACATTTTATTTTTTCTGGAATAACTTCACACACTTCTTTTGGAGCTCTCAGGGTCCCTAAGTGATCCAAATAAACGAAGCTGCATGAATAAGTCTTGAGAATCATTTATATTTAACTCTATATAGATAAAGTGAAGACTAGACCTTCAAGGAGGTAAGTTATATCAGTATTGGATTATTGGAACAATTTGATGTATATTGATCAATATACTTTCTAAAAGCTTTAAAGAATCTAAATGTCCTGAGTTGGTTACTGAACAAAATAGGATATACAATAACGGCAATCGATTTGAAATTAAAATAATATTTGTGAAAACAAACTAAGTTTAAACCATGAGCTTTTTTACCGTCAGGGGGCACTGTGATTAAAGCTGCGGCAGTTGGAGCGAGAGGTACCGGGTTCGAATCCCGATTCGGGGCAAGATGCAAATAGGTTTTTCGATTTCGAATGTTTGGGCGGTGCGATCGGTGTGAAAAATGAACATATATCTGGATCCCTTGTCGTGTTTAGAATACATGGGTCGACCTATCTTCCATGTCAGTACTATAGGCTGACATGAAGCTATGCAATACACAGATGGTACTATGAAAAACTCGGACCTATAGCCTCGTGAGCGGACCTATAGTGGTATCACAACGGACCGATCTAAGTGTGCGATATATATATATATATATATATATATATATATATATATATATATATATATATATATATAAATATATATATATATATATATATATATATATATATATATATATATATACGGGTGTTTTTTTAGGAGGTTTGTTTTTCCGATAGATGTCGTTTTATTTTATGACAGTTGTTTTGACAGCTCAAAGTGGCATTTCTACTCAGTATTGTTTGGCAAATCATTATGAATAGGTTAACTCCAGAACAACGTTTTCAAATCGTGGAAATTTATTTTCAAAATCAGTGTTCAATTAAAAGTGTTTATAGAGCACTTCGTGAATTTTATGGTGCACATAATCGTCCGTCAGAGACCACTATAAAGAACGTAATTACCAAATTTCGGTCTACATTCACTCTTTTGGATGCCAAGCCACCGACAAGAATGAGAAGAGTTCGTACAGAAGAAAATATTGCTGTCGTTGAGGCCAGTGTCGAAGAAAACGACAATTTATCGATTCGTCGTCGTGCTCAGCAAATTGGACTTTGTCCATCGACTTTATGGAAAATTTTACGTAAAGATTTGGGTTTGGTGCCATACAAAATTCAATTGGTGCAAGAATTAAAGCCACACGACCATCGTTTGCGCCGTGAATTCAGTGATTGGTCGTTAAATCAATTGAACGAAGATCCATTTTTTTACCGTAAAATTCTCTTCAGTGATGAGGCGCATTTTTGGTTAAATGGATACGTCAACAAACAAAATTGTCGCATTTTGAGCAAAGATAATCCACACGCCGTTCAAGAATTACCAATGCATCCTGATAAATGTACTGTTTGGTGCGGTCTATGGGCTGGTGGGATCATCGGTCCATATTTCTTTAAAAATGAGGAAGGACGACGCGTTACCGTGAATGGAAATCGATACAGAACCATGTTAAATGAGTTTTTGTTGTCAAATCTTGAAGATATGGATATGGATGAAATGTGGTTTCAACAAGATGGTGCCACTTGCCATACAGCACGTGAAACAATCGACTTATTGAAAGAAACTTTCAACGACAACATTATTTCGAGAAATGGTCCGGTGAATTGGCCTCCGCGTTCGTGCGATTTGACGCCACTCGATTACTTTTTGTGGGGATACGTGAAGTCATTGGTTTATGTGGATAAACCTCAATCGATTGACGCTTTGGAAACCAATATTCAACGTGTCATTGCTGACATATGCCCTCAAATGCTTGAAAAAGTGCTGGAAAATTGGACCTCCAGAATGACATTTGTGAAAAATAGTCGTGGTAGCCATATGCCAGAAATTGTGTTTAAATGTTAAATGCCAAAAAATTATCTACCAAATAAAAAAAAATTTTGGTCATTTCATAATTTTATATGTGTTTTATTCAAAAAAAAAATCGGCAACCTCTTAAAAAAACACCAACTATATATATATATATATATATATATATATATATATATATATATATATATATATATATATATATATATATATATATATATATATATATATATATATTGTTTACGAACGCGGGTGACATCTCTGATCCAATAGATTAACTAAATGATACAATTGAAAAGCAGCAGGAACGCAGTTTACAGGCGAAATAATAATCAAACGGAAACTTCTACCTAGCAGGCGAATAGAAAGCTTTTCAGTTTGAATTGGAAAATAGGACCGGACAAGAAAATTTGAAAACCAAAATGCTGACCGAACAAACAGAAAATTGCAACATCGTGTTAGAAAGGTTGAAACAACAAGAGAAATTTCAACACCATATTATATCCGAAGTGAGTATGGGAAGCTTCGCTAAATGTCCGTCTCGTTTGGTCCGACTGAGCAAAGGTTTTTAAAACTTGAAAAACAGGTTATGGAAATTAAAAATATTGACGGTACAACTCAAACTATAAAATCAGTTAGTGGAATTAAATTAAAGCCTTCGACATTCGACGGAACATCGATGTTTTACATTTTCAAATTACAATTTGAAACGACAGCATTAAGAAATAATTGGTGCAAGGAGGACCAGGCAGCAGCTCTATAGTGGCGTTAAAATACGGTGCAGCAGATATGTCAAAGATTGTTCCAGCCAGAATCCGAACGCGAGGACTGTGGATGAAATTTCGATCTCAACGAAATGGAGAAATACTACAGCAGTTTGCTGCCAACAAAGAGCGGTTGGTGCACCTCACACATTATAATATTGCTCCAGAATACACAGAAAAAATAAAAATCGATGCATTTACTGATGGTATTCATGATGTAGAAACAAGACGAGCGGTAGTGTTACCATAGCAGTTAAATTACGACTAGTCGAATTGGAACCAGAAAATTATAACTCGAGAAATAATGATAAGCGAGTAGTAAATGAGCTATCAACAAGATTCCGTGATAGCAACAGCAGAATAAGATGTTGAGCCTGCGACAAATTAGGTCATATATTGCGAGACTGCTGGGACTGCAGACGTAAGCGAGCCGGACCTTCTCTTAATGATCAGAAGAGAAGGCGAGCCCTGGAAGATCGCAGGCGTTAAACGAGTAAGAATCAGTTTTTAGGCAGCGAAAGCTTACTGCCACAATTAATGATAACATAAGTTACGAGGTAACGCGAACTAGGTGGTTAGATAGATTAGCCTAAAACTGAACTTAATTTTGCCTTAGAAGCAATGGTATAACCTTAACAAAACTATGTGTGTTCTTTTTAATTGCGGTTAGTATTTTCAAGAAGACTTGCGTTTTCTAACATTAGTTTTTGAAAGCATACTTTCTGCACTTTCTTAGAACTACCTGTTTTGATACTTTATTCTCCGGCACCCATACCATAAGTCAGCATGTGTTATAAAGTAAACTTGAATATCCTCGAGAACGAACCGTCGAATGTCACACGCGATGCACAGACTAAAGAAAAGTCGTTGAGTTTAAGTAGATTCTATTTATTCAATACTCTTTCAATTAGGATGAATCTTTATTTTCATCATTATCTTTTCATAACTTGAAGAAGTTTAAAAGGAAACATGTTTGACATAAGAATATTGTTTGAGTAACCGAAAAAATTAAAAGCACAAGACCAAAACAAGATGCATTTTGGAGATGGGTCTTGACGGTTCCAAGTAACATTTTATTCTAACGATACAATTGGCGCAGTTTGAATATTTACATTATGAACATTTTCTAATTAACTCATACTGATCGTTTCGGGTTTGTGGTGTGTTGAAATTTTCAACAATACAATAGATGAAACTCGCTCACAACTCAGTCGACCTAATTAATAGTTAATCGTTTCGGTGAGAGATTGACATAATTTGCGAGTTCTTTGTTGACTCAAAATATTTATTTATGATATAATCAGTGAGATACAACACTCGATGATGTTAAGAGCCCACAAATTATTTATCACAGAATGTATATATAAATCTTCAACCAAACAAACTTAATATTCACATTATTATCTTTCGGCAGAAAGCACTTAAGAATTTCGATATAAATTATATTTTATATCAAAAAATATGTCACAAATCCCATGAGGCATCCCGAATATATATACAGTCGATGGAAGATGAGGCAGAGACCAAAGCACAATAATCGATGACAAACCACACTAAGGAAGATAAAAAGGGGCGGCAAAAAGATGTCATTTTCAATTTCAAAATATACAAAATATTTCTATTAAATATTTATTTATATTTTATTTAACTTAATTTTCCTTTAGATTTTCCTCAAGTTAAATTTTTTATCGATTGTTTCGGTCGATTTGCTTTTGAATTTTATTATAACGATTTTTTTTTTACATATATCAAATAGCAGCAAAAAATACATTTTCTCGAGACTTAAAGTCCTCAAATTAATACAACAGCAAAAAAAAAAGCTCGAAATAAAAAACAAATTCGAAATCATTTCGATATCATTAAAAATCAATTTGAAATATCTGTATAATGTGTATATATATAGTACGAATAGTTTCGACAAGCTTTCGTGTCCTTTGTGTGTATTATCACGGGTGAAAAGTATTATATGATCGTGCAATGACGTTTGAAAAAAAAATTGTTTAATGGAGTGTTCTCAAATCTAAAAGGTAAGTTATACAAGAAAAGCTTTTCGTATTATACGACTATTGTAGATTTGTTTTTCATTTCTGTTTAATTAAAAAGCTTCCTTCGTATATACGAACATATATGAATGCCTACTACTTACAATCGAGAGCAGAATGAGTTCAAACGAAAATTATTTACAAATTCTGCATAACCTTTCTGTATCCATAAAATTTTCCAGGAACAGCAATAAATTATGCAATAATTTTTTAGCTTTTGTAATATTAGAATTATGCATTATTTTTATAATACATACATATATACATATGTACATACTCGTAATATGTAGAAAAGTATGTTACTTCCCAACTAAGTCTTATAAATAGAATATGTTAATGTATGGATATAAAAAGCTTTAAACAATAAGCCATTGTTGACGTTTTTGTTTTGAAGAATTTTGTTGTTATTCTTTTCTTGTTTTGATTTAATTTGAATTTATAATCAAATCAAATGCCATGGACTGAATGCTACAACCATATTTTTACGGGGTAGCATTTGTATATGTGATTTGTCGTATCGCAATAGATTTCAATATGGAATATTTTTTAAAGAAAAAGCTCATTGTTATGTTGTTGCAAATGTGCTTTAGGTATGAATCGTGAATATTGTACAACCAATACTTAGAAACCTATCATTGCTGAATGGCAGATAAAACATATTAAAAATCGATCCGGTATCGTACCGCTAGCATAATTGAATTCTATCTCTCATGTATACAATTCCGTTGAAGAAATAAATTTTGAATTTTAAATTCGTTAGGGATCGCATAGCAGAGGAGAAATAATAGCTTCCATTGAACTACATTTCTGTATTATTGTAAATTATTGTGATGAAGGCTATCCACTAACATTTATTCGAATAAATGGCACAAAGATAAAAGCTATAGTTTATGGAGTAAGAGGTTCTGGAATTTTAATAGGGATTGAATGAAAAATCTTATAAAAATAATCAGTATTGTACTGTAAGCACAACTATATGATCCCTGATTTGTATATGAGTCCACTACCGATTGGTGTGAAGCTAAACAATACGCACAATAGTGGTCCGAAACGAGTAAATATGTCTTATGGGATCTGAGAGTTTCTCAAACGCCGCAGTCTCGTGTTCGTTGACGAGGAATGGTAAAACCATTTGTTATACTTACCACCTAGAAGGTGGACCGATACGTATCAATGGTTCGTCAGGTCTCAGTTTAGACACGGTTCATTAACGGCTCTTAAGTCATAGATTAAATTAAAATATTAACAACATTAACAGTACTACCATCCGACAGCACATATTTAGAATAATCCATTTCTGGGAATGGATAACAAGACAAGTGAATCATACTTGAAGACAGTCCTATATATTAATATTTCTTAACTTGCCAATTTTGTATAATAATAAGCCTTATATGATTTCCGAAAGTATTTGATACAAAAATTAATTTCTCTTCATAAGGTATGAGCCCAATTGGTATATGACGAAAATAAGGTTTGGAAAAATCACATTATAGAATTCGAGGAACCGTCAAACAAAATTTTGTGTTTAGGTTAGACTTAAATGCTCCTGGTTAGCACCCAAAAAAATGGGAACGAGTTCATGGTTCCAGGGAAGAAATTATGGCGTTCAGAAGTAACCAAAATAATATCGTGGTACAACTATCAGCACGACTACTATAAAATAAATTAATAAACTGAATTTTTCGAGCTTGTTCTTGTAATTCATTAGCACTGTCGCGACACGATTGAACACTACTTTTCAATAAAGTAGTCATTCAATGACGTCATCGTCAGATCTCAAACGGCCTAGCGAAATACAATATATCATACAAGCAAACTTCTCGAATTACAAATCTCAAAATCTCATATATAATAGCTTTACGCATTACATTGGTGACCCCGACGGCCCTGTTTAATGACCATTACATTACTCGTTAATACCTTTCGACACATCCTCGCAAAATAACTTCTTACAATTGAATTGTCTGCCTCTTCAGAATGTGGTGGTAGTCTGTTTCGCGCTTCTCAAGGCTCGGATATATCCAAAAAGTTCACATATTTAGGGGTTGCATATTATCGAAATTTTCAATTACCGGTAAATGATAAAAGCTCACTCGAAATACCGATTTACCGATATTAATCGGTAAATCAATAGCTTTTTAATGCATATTTAACATAGTCTCCAACCAACAACTTTAAAGTTGAACGTTAATAAAGTTATCAAGTTTTTCATGTCAGTTAATATTTTATTTGGGGCGGTCTCCACGTTTTATTGTGGGTAAGTGTTTTTAGAAGACCAGTGTCTTTAAAATTTCGTTCCAGCATAACAAATAAGCTGTGAATTTCGAAATATCTTTACTACTCGTCGTATTTGTAGCCGTGCGAGTCCTAAATACGAGAATTTTGTTTGCATTGAATATTTATATTCATGTATCGGGGATTTTTGATGCATGTCCATTAGTCGAGTTTGAGGCTAAACCTGTCACCATTTTGATCTGGCTTGCAATATGCTTACCATTTGCCATTATTGAATTTTATTTTGGGGCGGATTAATCTTTGGCGGTTAATAACTTTCGTAAACCATAATAGGTACAAAATGTTACGCATTACAAATTTTACAGATGGTCGTGAATCATCAGTTAAAGTCTTGAAATAATTTTTAATTAGTCCGGATGTACGAGTAGAAGCTGACTGTTTTCTGGTTTAACTGAATGTTGTGTAACGAATTGGCTCATATCGTTTGAACAAACTATTTGTTTTATTTTTTTTAAAATTGTTATGCTTAAATTGATCGGTAAATATTTGATTTTACCGGTAATTTGGTTAAGATATTTGGGCGGTAAAACCGATAAATTGATTTACCGTTTACCGGTAATGCAAGCCCTACACATATTGCAGTACAGTCCAACTTTACTAAGGTGGATGATTACGAGCACCCACAAATACAACATGTAAAATCACTAAGCTGCCAACATTAGGCACCCCAACACGTATTACGGCATAGACAACCATAATCAAAAACGGAAGGAGAAATAACCTTGAGGTGGAAGTAATGTCGCGTTCAGAAGTAACAAAATAGTTTTGTAATACAATCTCGCCACAATATAAATAGTAATTCTTATCAGATCGAAACCGGTCTAGCAAATTACAACTTAAGAGCAAACTCAACTCCTCGAATTACACACCTAAAAATACTATTCAAAATTAATACTATTATTACATGATTTTAGTCAAATGAAGAGTTGCTGAGTGCGACTACATAATATATGGAGTTGGAGATTTGTTCGAGCCTTTAACTTAACGCATATTTTTAAACGGTTAAAGATTGAAAGGATTTATGAGTTACAACTGGCAAGTGATTGGAATCTTTTGATCTTGTAATATGCGAGAATTGGGTCCAAATTTAATTTAGGTCCACTACATTATATTATTAGAAATTTGACGGTTGGTTGAAACATCTGTTGATAATTTGTGAATGGTTGTTTTTTCAAAATATTTATAGTAATCAAATATAAATTCTTTGAAGTTCAGAAGATAAACTCAAGTACAGAACTTTTGAACTTACAAGGCATTTACGAATACTAAGCTTAAAATACGCTGTAAATTAGAATAATGACTCTAACACATCTTTGATACGAATTAGAGTGAAATTTGTTTTTTTGTCATGATACAGTTTTTGCCCAAATACAGAATGATATCCTCTGGATACCATTAGGGTTTCACAACTATATATATATATATATATATATATATATATATATATATATATATATATATATATATATATATATATATATATATATATATATATATTTATATATATATATATATATATATATATATATATATATATATATATATATATATATATATATATATATATATAAATATATATATATATATATATATATATATATATATATATATATATATAAATATATATATATATATATATATATATATATATATATATATATATATATATATATATATATATATATATATATATATATATATAGGTTAGGTTAGAGTGGCTGCTAACGCACACTTAGACCGTTGCCGTATATATATATATATATATATATACTTATATATATATAGATATATATATATATATATATATATATATATATATATATATATATATATATATATATATATATATATATATATATATATATATATATATATATACTAAAATAATTATGAAATATAAGATGCTCATGAAAGCCATAAGATGTTGAGTGGTACATATTTTTTATTCTTATATTTGAGCCCAATATTGACTGACGATATCCATTCCTTAAGATTAAATCTACCTCTTTTACATAAGGCAATTGCTTTATGGTAGAGCTTGAGAGCTTCATTGACACTATTGGCTCCAGATAACAAATCATTGATGTGCAGATCGTTGTTGAGTGCAGTTGCAGCTAGTGGATAACTATTAGCGGGATAGTTTGCTGTACAGCTCGAACTGCGAGATATGTCGCCGGTCGTGTTCCGTAGGTAACCGTGGTTAGGCGATAATGTGTAATGGGATTGGATGGATTTGATCTCCATAAAATTCTTTGATATTCTCTATCAGACTCGTGCACTCACACTTGGCGAAACATTTTCTCCATATCAGCTGTAATCGCGATGGTATTTTTAAGGAACCTACGTAGAATATTAATCAAATTTTGCTGGAGTTTGTGACCGGTTAGTAAATCGTCGTTCAGCCATTTTCCAGAACTGGACTTGGCAGAACCATCAAACACAACCCATAATTTTGTCGTTGTGCTATTTGTTTTCAAGACGGCGTGGTGCGAAAGATTAAACTTATTGTTCCACGGAATGTTGATCTGTGCTTCCGGTATTCTTTCCATAAAATCGACGTACAATCCATCCAGTGATTTGTCACGTTGAAATCTTCTCTCAATGGAAAATAATCTTTTCATTGCCTGATTCAGTGAGTTGCCTAGATCGAGGTTGGATTGAAATGGCAACCTAACGATTCTAGCGCATTGTGAATATCAGCGTGGTAACATAACTGATTATTATTACGTATTTCTGGTTCTGCAATTTCCGGTTTATCTAGAAATTGCCCAGACAAAATCCAGCCAAATATCGTGAGTTGGGCAATTGGATGATTTTTCGAAACTATTGCGATTATTGAAATGAGGATCATCGAGTTCCAGGTGTTTGATGTGAGTCGATTGTGTGCTGTCTATTTTTCTGGTTGTTATATTAGACGTTAATCTGTTTAGAATTAGAGCAGTAACCGATATGGTGTTTTTCTGTATTGATTCGGGACACGAGTTGCACTTGTGATGGCGCCTTAGTGCTACCAGCTTGTGATGCAGATAGTCCACTGACTAAAATGCAGGTATGCGTTCTTTCTAGTCGAAGACTTTGTGTACAGTTTTCGGTAATAAAGGTGGATTACGTGCCAGAATCCAGTAAAGCTCATGCACGTTGCAGTTTTCCGCGATAGTCCTTTACATAAATCAAAGCGACAGGTAATATCGTTTGCATTTGATTTATATTTAACGAATTTGATTATTTGATTACCAAGAACCTTGTGGTTTTTTTGTCAGGTGAGAAATTGGCACGGTTTTATTAGGTACATAAGAAATAAGCGGCTGCAGTAGATTGTTGCGGCTGCAGATGTAGATGGCGAAGCGGATTGTTGATTTTGAAGCATGGTATGATGCGGCTGTCTACAAATAATGCACCTATAGCTAGAAGAACAATTAGAAATATTATGATCGCTGCGCAAGCAGTTTATGCAGAGATTATTCTTAGAAATAAATTCTGTTCTTCCCTTGCAATCTAAAGCTTGAAACCTGTACCATCTATGAAACATATGTTTTGATTTGCACATAGGACACGAAACCACGAATGACGAACGACGTTGTTGTATGAATTCTAGGCTTAAAAGGTTTTGGTGAAGGACCTAGCACAGATTGACAAGCTTCCAATATGCTACATCTTTTCGTCAAGAACTTCAAAAATGTTTCTAAAGTTGGATAATCAATTTCTTTTGATTCTTTAGCCCAATGCATTCTGGTTTCATTATCTAATTTATCTTATAGTATGTAAATTAACCAAATATCTCTGGTTTCGAATATGTCTAGATTCATCGACATGCATCGGCATCAGGTTCACCTCCTTGCATTACTATGCCATCATTCTCCATATTAAACTCATCCCACAAACTATCTATTTTGTCTTAACAAAAATAGTTTGATCAACCTGATCGGTCCATTTGCTAATGTTAGTCAGGATGCCTTTCAAGATGCCACGTTTTTGAGTTAGAGCCGTTAGATCTGCCATTACAACACAAAACAATACTTTAAATGTATTGAAATTATAAAAGCGTTCACTCTTATTGCTGATATATGATAAATGATATAATCGTTGCAATACAACACAGTAATTATAAAAGTTTATCACTGAGTATTTGGGATTAATTATCCACTGTAAATAGTAAATCCGGCTCGAAGGACCATGGATTGGCGATGGTTCTTCAACAACGGATTCAAACGATTCATAATTGTTTCAAAGTTTTAATCTCAGCTAAATCAAGGATGTTTGACTATAAAGATCCAAATGGTTCTATACCCCAACAGGGTGTTTCACATGTGCTCATCACCATTTTAATCAGATGGCGAAAAATCGTTAGACGAAAAAAAAAATGTAAAAGCTCATATTTGTCGAAATTTAATTAATAAATCTGAAATTTCTCGCATCCATAATGTTAGTCGTTAATCGGTTGGCAACCTTTTCTGCCTCTTATCGCACAAGTTGCACGCCATCCAATAAATCAAAAATGATTGAATGAATGGATTTTCGTCCTTAAAAACAAGGATTATTGTTGTGAATGGAATGAGATCACAAGAAGATAAATCACATTCATGATGTTTTTTTTCAATCTGCAACACTTTTTTGTATACCCTCGCACAACAACCATGAAAAGGAAATTAATTGGTTTTGTACTCGTTTCGATTTTCTCTCGCTTAAAAATACATATATAAAACGGAAAATTTGGTTGTGCACAGAATTAAATTGTCTTAGTTTTTTGCATGGTTCTTCTGTAAAAAAACAGTCATGTGCACAAAGCATCAATTATGACTGTACGATAAATATATCGAGAGCACAAAAGTGGTTTAATATATATATATATATATATATATATATATATATATATATATATATATATATATATATATATATATATATATAAATATATATATATATATTTATATATATACATATAGACTCCGTAGGTATACGAAGCACTATAAATTTGTAATGTAATTCCAGCTTATAATTGTAAAACATGGCATTCAGTCATCTGTGCAAGAGCATAGTTAATTACCTGAATAAACATAAAACAAATCCTGTACACCAGAACATAATATATCTACCTGCGGGTGGTGCATTTTTTCATCTCAAATGTGTGCATTATATATACTATTCTAAAATACATTTAATGAATTAATTAGAATTTCTCGTTCTCGTCTTATGTATTTATCGTAAATAAACAAGACACAGAACACACATACACAAATCTTGAGAAAGCACAAATTTACTTGTTAGTATATAAAACATAAAAGTTTTACTGAACATTTACAGTATACACAATTATTTTGTAAAACATTAGTTTAGTTTGAGAAATGAAATCGTAGAAATTCTTTTTATACTACTCGTATGCTAAGCAAATACATATTGTTGCATAATACACATATATTGTTGCATAACATACGTACCCTCTCATGTTACTGTATATAAAATACATTTTGAACACAAAACTTTCCATAAAATAAGGATGGAGGAGTATATAAATTAACGTCATGTATTTCATTTCCATATGAATTTTCCCTCTATATACGTCATAAATTTATAGCCGAATGTACAAGGTAATACGCTCGTGTAGCGTATCTTATCTTATCACAAAAAACAGTTGGATAATTTATTAATTATATTATATATTTATGCCTTGTACGCGGTCCATATAAATATATATATATATATATATATATATATATATATATATATATATATATATATATATATATATATATATATATATATATATATATATATATATATAAATACATTATATACATAAATATATATATATATATATATATATATATATATATATATATATATATATATATATATATATATATATATATATATATATATATACATATATATGTATATATATATATATATATATATATATATATATATATATATATATATATATATATATATATATATATATATTATATATAAAATGGAATGTGTGTCTGTTTATTTGTTTGTTTGTACCTTATAGGAAACCAAACCTCTGGACCGATCTTCCTGAAATTTTCACAGCATTTAACTGGGACTCTGGCATGATTAATAGGGTACTTTTTTTGACCACGCCCACTTTTACGCCCACTTTTTTAAAATTATGTAATTGCTCCCTTAAGTTTTTAAATGATTTTCTTCAAATTGTATACACATTATATACTCCGCAGGCAAGGTAGAAGTACACATTTCTTACGGCACGCCCCCTTTCACGCCCCTTTTCACGTCAAATTTCGTTTGAAAGTTTTTAACTTTTTGTTCTCTGTACAAATTTGTTCCTTCAACGGATTTTTTTTATTTGGTAGTATATTGCTCTTCATACTGTTAACGTCGCTATATAACTATGAACCACGCCCACTTCAGCAGTAATGAAGCTGTTTGGCGAATTATAGGATTACCAATTCATGAACGTCATCCGACTATTTTGCATTTATCTGTTTACCTCGAAAATGGACAACGCGTTTATTTTACAGAAGTTAATGCAGAACAAAGGGCTGCAGCGTCACCAACTACAACGCCGCAAGCAAGGAAAAGCAGTTGAAAGATGGTCAAATTTATATTCCACTGATGCATTAGGTAGGCTGTATACTATTCATCCCCAGAATTCCGAATGCTTTTATTAAGAATGATTCTAATAAATGTTCGTGTACCAACTTCATTCGAAAACTTGCGTACAGTTAATGGCCAAATATGTGCAACTTATCGAGAGGCACGCCAAAAACTAAATTTATTAGAAAACGATTCGCATTGGGAAACAACACTAGCAGATGCATCAATATACAATCATCCATGCCAGATGAGAGCTTTATTTGCTATCATATTGGTAACTTAATTTTCATCCCAACCGAAACAACTTTGGAATACATTTAAAGCAAATATGAGTGAAGACATACTGCATCGAAAGAGAATTACCTGCAACCACGAAACAATTGAATTTTCAGACGCAATTTATAGTGATGCTTTGATTCTACTAGAAAACAAGTGCTTGCAAATAAACAACAAGATCCTCTCGCAAGTTGGTATGATTAGTCCATATCGATCAGGCGATGATGCGTCTGACCAAGATGTACAACGAGAAAGCAATTACAATCCACAAGAGTTAGAATTATGTAAGACTGAAAACCTACCACATTTACAGTAGGAGCAACTCTCGGCATACAACACTTTAATGACAGCAGTTACTAATGAAAGTGATGGATTGCACTTTATTGATGCACCAGGCGGAACAGGAAAAACGTTTTTGATTTCGTTGATTTTGGCTAAAGTTCGATCGCAAAATAATATTGCACTAGCCATTGCATCGTCCGGTATAGCAGCAACACTTTTGGATGGTGGCAGAACAGCGCATTCGCCACTAAAAAAACCTCTCAAACCGCGATTCTCTGAGACACACACATGCAGTATTAAAAAAACTCCTCCATGGGTAAAGTCCTGCAAACATGTAAGATCATAGTATGGGATGAATGCACAATGGCTCATAAAAGATCTTTAGAGACCCTTGATCGCATGTTACAAGATTTTAGAAGCAACAAAAGACTATTACACTAATACACTAATAGTGTTAGCCGGTGATTTTCGCCAAACATTGCCTGTACTTCCAAGTGCAACCCCAGCTGACGAGCTTAATGCGTGTCTTAAATCATTTATTCTTTAGCAACACGTTCGCCCACTGAAACTAACAACGAATATGCGAGTGCAGCTGGAACGCGATGCATCAGCTACTCGATTTTCAAAACAGTAGTTGGAATTTGGAAATGGAAAAATACCAACGGATCCAACTACAAATTGCATTGCGTTTCCACCTGACATTTGCAGAATGACACAATCCATTGAAGAGTTAATCGATAGTGTATTCCCAAATATCGAACGTAATTTCAAAAACGAGCAATGGTTATCTGAACGAGCGTTACTTGCTGCCAAAAACATATTGATTTTAATTCAGTAAATAACACTGTCTAAATAAAATCATCATAACTGCAGCAACATACAAATCCATCGATACTGTTATGAGAGATGAGGATGCTGTCAATTATCCTGTTGATTTCTTTAACTCAAAATTGGAGTTCCAATTATTTTACTGCGGAACATCACTTTCATTAAGTTAGTCATTTTTTCTACCTAAACTATCACTAGAAATGATGTATATGGCAAAACGAAGTTTTTATTAAATGTCCCTGGAGATGTCGCGCTGCGTAGCGGGCGTAGCACCGTAAATTATATATATATATATATATATATATATATATATATATATATATATATATATATATATATATATATATTTTCGGGGACCGAGCTTTGCTCGGAAAAAGAAAGAAAGTTTTTTTAAACACTTAAGTTGTTTTAATTTAATGTTATTTTATTTATTTTATTCGACTAGGAAATCGTCGCTGTTAATATCAAGACTTATACAATTTTAATCAGGAGCGTTCAATGCTTCTTTCCACACAACATTATACGTGCGACGTTCATTTTCAGGTGGTAACAGAACTCTCAAGCTATTTTGTCGTGTAACACGGGAAAAGGCTACGTACAATATACCGTGATTAAAGACAGGTGTACGCAAGTCGACGCCAACAAATTCGGTAACAATCAGGCGTGTTTCATTGCACATGCCCTCTGCACATGCCCTCCCGAAATATCTAAATTACGCATTAGCATAATTATCGTATTTTTCTTTAGTTTTAATTCATGGGGTGGCAAATCAGCAATTTCCATCGAATTCAAAAATTCTGGCGTGAATTCAATACCTCCTTCCTGTTTATCCTTTACAGAATCAAAACTTTTATACGATTTGTATTCTCCTGGGAGACGATCGACGATCTCAGCATTAATATTACTGACTTCTTTGTTCAGCGGCGCGAGAATAACACGTTTCTTCATTCCTTCGTAATTTAGATTCGTAAGGCAATTTCGAAATACTTCTTCGATTAAATTACCACTGGAAATTATATTCTCAGGTAATTCGATTTCATTGAAATCATTTTTTGGAAGATTTCCATTTCCCAGTTTCAGGATGTACTTTGCGGATGCTTCCTGTTCCGGATCGACATGCATATTTTTTTTTAACGAAAAATTTTTGAAATGCTTCCAGAGATGACGTTTTTTTATAGACAAATCGAGTGTTTCACTACGGTTGCCTCGGAGTTGAACAGGTTAGCACTGACGGAAATCACCTCCAGCGACGAAATTTTACTTTGCGATTTTGGCCACAAAGTTAGTGATATAAGGCCTTATACACGAAGGTTTTACCGGTACCGCCTGGTCCATCTATGAAAAAACATTTTGTTTCAACATAGTTAGAGTCATTGGCTGCACGTAAAATACTGTCCACAATTTCAACCGGTTTTCCTTGCAGAAGCCGATGCATGCGTTCTCCAATACCAGTTGATTCATCAGAATTTAGAACGTTCATGTTTTGGTCATCTTCGTAACTGTCAATGGCGTCCATACCATATCGTTCCACCCAGAAACGAAAATTCCGACATTCTGTTGCTGTCGTATTTAACTTGAATGCAATAATACGATAAGCACGTTTGATTGCAGCATCCTCAGATCTATTATTTTGTCGTGCTTGCAGAGTAAAATCTTCAGCCAAATGGTTTTAGAATTTTTCCCAGAGACCTTTTGGATCTTCGGGATATCCAAAAATAAGAATTTGAACGAAGAGTATTCGCATTACCGAAGGCATTTTGGACAGTGCAGATTCTTCTAGAACATCTATCCACTGTTTATCGTCGAAGGCGAGAACATGAGCTAGAAACGAATTTTCCCAAAGTCGTGACCTATCTAGATCTATCCGTTGTTGAGAAAAAATTTACAGATAAATAAATAAATATACACACAATTATTGCTCGTATTATATTAAAATATATATATATATATATATATATATATATATATATATATATATATATATATATATATATATATATATATATATATATATATATATAAACCTATTTATAAACTCTGTAGGTTTTAAATCCGGAGATCTTACAGAATATTGTTGGTCTGGTTTTGGAACAGGTTATTGTTTCTGTGTTAAAGCTGCGATAGTTGGATCGAGAGGTACCAGGTCGAATACGATAATTGGGGGGTTCCAGGTCGAAAAAATTTACGGTTGGTTAAAACTTTTGTTAATAATTTGGGATTGGTCTAATTTTCAAAATATTGATACAAATCGAGTAAAAATTGTCGTTAAACGTAAAATTCTTTCTTTTTGGAAATCTGAATTTATTCGAGTCTTTTGAAAGGTGTTTCTTCAGTTTTGGTAAGTGAGATATAAAATTTTCTTATTGTCTAAAATTCTAAAAAAATATTGTTGCTTCTCCAGTGAAATAGATAAAAGCATGGCTAGCGGAGGTAAATAACAAAATGCTTTAACGGTTTAAAAATTAAAATTCTGGAAAATCGGGACCGAGGTGGTCGATCAAAAACAGAAATTTATAAAGAATTTGGGATTCCAAACTCTACTTTATCAACCATTATAAAAAATCGTCTAAAGATTTAATCTGCATATGAAACGGGTGATTTCGAAGGAAACCGGAAGCGTTTGCACTTACCAAAATATGAAGATTTAGATTCGGGATTGCTGCTTTGGTTTAAGCAAGTTCGATCTCAAAATGCTCCTATCTCTGGACCTCTTCTAATGGAAAAGCCTGATCAAATAGCCATCAAAATGGGAGTTAACTTTAAATCTAACCCTGGATGACTAGAACGTTTCAAAACAAGACACGAAATTGTCTTTACGTGTATTAGTAAAGAGGCGAGACAAATATCAACAGATATGACATCCGATTGGATATCTTCGACGTCACCTTCAATTCTGAAGGATTACGACAAAAATGACATTTTTAATGCTGATGAATTCGGTTTATTTTTTCGTTGCATATACCGGACAAAACGTTAACATTTAAAGGAGAAACTTATTCTGGGTTCATTTAAAGGAAAAACTTAAAATCTAAGGAACGCCTGACAGTGACAGTGCTTGCTGGGTGTAATTCATATGGAACAGAGATGTTTTAAAAACGTCAAAAATTAACCATTGCAATACACGGCAAATAAGAAAGCCTGGATGACAGCCGACTTATTTTCAGGTTAATTGACATCATTAGATAAGTCATTTTTAAAGGGACAGAGAAAGGTAGTAATAATAGTAGATAATTGTCCAGCACATCCGTAGATCCAGCTAGAAACCATCAATTAATTTTTCTGCCTCTTAATACTACCAGTGTATTACAACCTTGTGATCAAGGAATCATACAAAATTTAAAAGTATTTTACAATAAAAAGCTTCTTCAAAAATATTTCGCAAGTGTTAAGGAAGATATGGAACAGGTATCATTCTTAGATGATTTGTACATGTTATGTTTCGCATGGAAACTTGTTACGCCAGTAACTATAGCAAATTGCTTTCGCCATTCTGGGTTTACAATTCCAATATCTTCTGATGACGATCAGCTAAAGATAATTTGTGACACTAGTGTAAACGATGGTGGCATGCATAATATTTTTGATCGTTTTTCTGTGCTTACAAATTTACCTCAAATGATCACGATCGAAGATTACCTGAGTTTGGATAATAATATTGAAACCACGCCACTTCTAAGTGATCGCGAAATTTGTGACTTTATAAAATCTACTACTGTACAGGAAAATGTTGATATTGGTAAAGAGGATGAAGATGTTGCTCCAGTTCCGGTACCTTCAATTGAAACCGTTCGTAAGTGCATACTGGATTTTCGTCGGTTTGCCGAAGCTCAACCAGATGGCGCAAAAGTGTACAACATTTTTGGCGATTTGGAAAATTTTTTTGAGGAAAACATTATTAATAAAACGGTACAAATGAAAATTACCAATTTTATTAGAACATCATCGAATTGAATTAAACTATCAGTAATTTATTGATTATTTATTTTTGAAAGTGGGTACATATGTGTAATTTTTTTAACATTACTTTTATGAATTTAATTTTAAATTATTTACATAATTTATGAATACGTATTTTTATTTAAATGAAATAATGTGATTTTTTGAAAGTAACATGAATTAAAAATTAGAATACTAAATAAATAAATATTTGTTCATCATTACGTCTTTTTATTAACTTTAACTTTAATGCACATAAGTATGTATTTAGCTTTAGTTTTATTCGATTGATATTATCGCTTAAGACGAAACTCTGATAACACGAAATATTTTGTTGTTCCCTTCGATTTCGTATGTGATCCGATTTCTACTGTATATATATATATATATATATATATATATATATATATATATATATTATATATATATATATATATATATATATATATATATATATATATATATATATATATATATATATATATAAATATACATAAATATATAAATATATATATATATATATATATATATATATATATATATATATATATATATATATATAAATTTACATATATATATATATATATATATATATATATATATATATATATATATATATATAACAGATCTTAAAGAAATCTTACAGACTGTTATTGGTCTGGTCTTGGAACAGGTTATTGTTACATCATTACAGTGTTAAAGGTGCGATAGTTCCAGCGGGAGGTACCTAGTTGAAATACCGATAGGGTAGGATGCAAAAGGGATTTTTCAACATCTGATATAATCGATCAGAAAAACGGGAAAGATAGAAACAGGCATAAATAGACACACAGGAAAAAGTGCTATCTATACGTAATAAGTCGTCAAATCTAATATTCAATTTTCGCAATTCATCCATAGCATAATTGAACTTAGAACTGTTTTTTAATGAAATTTTAGGTTAGAGTAAAATGTTAAAAATAGTAAATAGTAAATTTGTGCAAATTAGACAAACACTCGTACACATTCGGGCACCCTGTTTATATCGATTACCTACCAAACAAATTGTGTCCAAAGGTTATAAACCAATCAAAACCATCGCTAGGATGCAAGAAAAACCCGTAAGGTTGCTAGAATACTCTTTTCTTACACATCTGAGGGAACGATGCGTCTTTCGGCTCGGATTAGCATATACTCTGTGAGAGCCAAAACACTTTCTGTCATTTTATTTAATACACAATATTAGGAATTATCAATGAATTTATGATGAAAATTGACACTTCAATATCGTGGCGTTTTGTGTATCTCTAATCTATTTCGGTTTTTTCACATAGATGTCACTAACATATTTGACATTTTTTACTTTATATTTTATAAAAAATTCTGTGTAAAAAATATAATTATTAACATGTAAATAGTGATTTAAATAATCTAATGTTATTTACGTGCACAACACTGCTTGCATGACCAACATATTATTTCTGATCAAAATTTCAACAAGATAAATAGTTGATGATCTTAAGAAAATAGAACGCTGGAAAAAACACAGCACCAATTAAAAATAATTATCGATAATTTCAAACACCAAATAAGACTATTGTGGCAATTCATGCTGGCGTCTTTTGAGGAATTTGTTTCATATTGTAAATAGCACCGTACCATTATAAACACTAAATTGCGGTAGTCTTAAAAAACTGCTTAGTTCGATTATCACCATTGATCAAATCGACATGGGTCGACATGTGTACAGATATGTGTAAACAGTTAAAATCATTCATTGGACTTGAATGTACCTACAATGTGCAGCACTACGTATTAATAGTGCTTCAGATTAGCACCGTAAGGGCGCGATTATGGCCATTTAAGAATTTTTTAAAGCAAAGATTATTATTATGTGTACGAACTAGTTATTTTTATTTCCTGCATTTATTGAAAGTGGATTGTTTCTAGTTGCTATTCTAGAAGTCATATTCTCCTGAAACACACCAAATAAGACATATACATTTTCCTTTTAAACTGATCCATAAATCCCATAAGATTTACCTCTTTGTACAGATAGCCAAATATATTCTTACTATATCTTTATGTAAATGGTCGACCGATGTAATTACGTACTATTGACTTATAGTATAGTTGACAACGAAATGAGTGAGCCATTAAGAAAACGTATATAATGATTTTATGTGAATAGTAATGATTACGATTTATGAGCATTTGAGCCGAGCCCTTTGGAGATCGACCAATTATTGATTCTGTCTTAATTCTCATTAACCAGAGCAATACTACTAACAATGGAATGCTTATCCATTCAGAATACGCTACAGTTTTTGGTGATAATCTGGGATTAACTGTAAAGAAACAACTCAACTCAATGAACAGTCAAACTCATCTATATAAAGGTGCATTTTGGTTTCGAAAAACGGGTGCAAAATCTCAAAAACCTTAACCAAATCTTATCGATCGCTTCTTCTAGACACACCTTAGTCCGTCTTTCATTTATTTTGACTCTAGTAGTGGATCTAAGTCTAATTAACAATTATAAATTAGGTTTATTTTATTTTATCGATGCAATTCTTGCCAACCTCCCCCATCCCCCACCTCTCGACCTTATTGTATTTAAAAATTATTATGAACTTGGGATCTATTTTAAATCACTGTATAGAGAGTTGCCAACTACGCCAATATCATTAATATCTGTCTTATCAATGTCTGACCAAGTACTTACATATGTTAATATTATAGACAGACGAAATAACTGATATTTTGGCAAGATCACAAGTAGCTAATTACAACTACTGTACAAAAATTAAACATTTTTGAAGAAATTCCAGGAAGGTTTGGTAAAAAAATTTGAAGAGATGAATAAAAACACAAATTATAAAAAGATTTAGAAATGTTAGAAATGATTTATTCATGCATGTCTGGTACAGCCAATACAAGGAAGTTGCTAGAGTAGTTTATTTCCCAATGGATTTTAAAGCAATTCAATTTCTTTCTATATCAAAGATAACCTTCAAAATATAAACTTCAAAATTTATTTTGAATCATTGAAATACTCTGTAGACTGTCCAATGAAAGTAGTCTGTGACTAGTTGCGATGATTAATTTGATACATCGTGCACAATATGATCTAGAATCATTTAATATGTAACAACTTCTATGTATAGTTTAAAGAAACAATGACGATGTCTAAACGTGAAAATCGAAATAAACTTGAAGTCACACAAAAAGGATGGTCAACTGAAAAATGTTATTCCTTCAAGTTGGTACAAGTTTTGAAGTGGTACTAAAGAACTAGAAAGTAAAGCATAATTATTGCAAAACTCACTTTTAATCTTTAGACTGTTTGTAAAGGTGTTCATTATATGTGGATATATTCAGGTCACTAAGTGCTTCTTGGTGTGTTCATTTATATCAGAAAACTTTTCCCAGCTTTTGATGGCATTTGTTTTCCTTTTCTGTCGGACACGACGGGGTAACTTTCAAGCATATTTACTATTTAGACGGGCCTGGTTAGACATATACAAGGTAGTTAAAGAGGAGAAAAGTCTAGTTTGTCTTTAGAATAGGGTTATTTGTTAAATAAAATATGTGGTCTAAAAGCGCAGTAAGTCATAGTAAATGGTATTATCACAGCAATGAGTCGAGTCCCAAATCGAATATCCGACCTTTGGTTTGAAAGACCAAGACGACTTAATTTCCATAGTAGTCATCACACGCATAAAAAAGTGTGATATATGTCATTGCCCATACCCAGTTCGTTTTGTGACTCGGTCACATTCTGGGTGCCGATCAAGAGCAACCGGTGAAGCGATCGTTTAATGTGAGAAGTGTTTTGGTAAACGGAGAGGTCGCTGTCGGAGACGATGGACTAGACCGTTCTAGCTTCTTCTGTTCACAATAATATGAAGTGTTCACTCGTGATCGAAACTGATGTACTCGAACAAATATTATATCTAACCCAGATGATAAATAAGCGGGAATAGTCACTTTCCCAAAGATAAAAAAACTCAGCTTGGAGAGATCTGTGGCCAGAAGCAGTAACTGGAAGATCTTTGCTCTTTCTAGTGAAAAACATTGTTTTTTTGTCAGATCTGGATGTTTGTGATCATGATATCGAAAAAAATTTAGAGAAAAACAACGAAGAATTGAAAACTGAGGAATTAAAATAATGTACAGAAAATACATTCTTCAGACTCAGAAGAAGAAGAAGAGGTGCCTTCAACGTTAAATAAGACATTTTTGCATAATGGGTGGATGTAAAAAATTTACTACGATAAGAATAGTTAATGTTTATTGTACAAACATTCTTAAAAGTAAACAAAAAAAAAGTTCTTTGTCAAGATACTACAACCCCATATCAGTCGAGAAATAAAAAAAAAATCACTTAAAGAATGATAGGATACGATATGTAACATTTGTTTTAAAGAATTTTGTAAATCACTTCTTATAACATATTTGTTTTTTTTTGTTTAAAATATAAAATATGAAAAAAAAAATATTATTAACTATTATTATTATTGATAATTTTATAAATCAGAGTAACACTTTAAAAATCAAAAATAATAATTCCGGGTACTGCTACATAGTGACGGGTACCTCCGTCCTAGTTTAAAACAAAAACAAAACAAAAATCGTTCATACTGTACATTTTTGCATCGGTTTGATCATCTTTATGTAAAATAATCTTTGGTGGCTGCTACCGCACACTAAGACCGGCGATGGTCCGTTGTGATACCACTATATGTACAGCTTTAGAGCCGACTTACATAAAACCATCTGCACATTACAAAGCTCAATGTCAGCCTACAGTAGATGGGACGGTTGGATGGATTTTAAACACAACAGATGGTTCAGATGTGTTATTCACGCCACCGACCGCCCAAACGATGGTGAAAAATCTCTTTTTACAACTTGCCCTTATCGGGATTTGAGCCCGATACCTACCGCAGCTTTAACCACTGCCGGGGTTCTCCTATTTATATATATCTATATATATATATATATAAATATATATATATATATATATAATATTTTCATGGTACAGTTGTGTGATAGTAGTAGGACGCGTTTCAAATGGATAACCTCAAAAAATTTATCCAAATTATACTATGTACATACATTGTGTAGTTGAATTGTTGATTTTATCGTATTCTGAAAATACGTTTTGTCGTCACTTGAAAATTTAAGGCTGTAAAATTTAATATTTTTCCCACCAGACTAATATAGAATGTATACATATGTACATCTCTATCTAGATGTATTCTCATATATTTACCCTCACAATTCCGCTAATACATAATATAATATCCTAAAATGTTCCTCAAAGCACTATGTTATCAAAAATTTATAATTTTTATGATACTATAAATAGATTTTGGTTGGGTGGTGTCATTGTTGTTGTAATTATTACACAGCATCCTGTCATAATTCACATAATTTTGTTTTGTTTTCATAACATGCTAAAGTTTTATAAATTTAGCTTTATGCATGAATAATTACGCATATATATATATATATATATATATATATATATATATATATATATATATATATATATATATATATATATATATATAAATAATATATATATATATATATATATATATATATATATATATATATATATATATATATATACATATATATATATATATATATATATATATATATATATATATATATATATTTATATATATATATATATATATATATATATATATATATATATATATATATATATATATATATATATACATTATATATATATAAGGGAGATATTTATATCCTATATAATCAATGTCCTAAAAACTTATTTTTTATAATTACGATAAACTTGAATACGTTTTTAATTATATTTGCATCATCGCACAAAGCTTTCGTCACTTGAGCACTTTACCAAACATAATTAAAACTGAAAGCTTTTTAGTAAGTTTCCATTTAACTGCAGCGAATGGTTTTAGAGCATATATAGTTTTATATATAGGAAAGCACATTTTGATTCAACATTATATTTTGGTATTATAGACAAGCAACCTGGAAGCTTTTGGAGTAAGTAATCAAAATATTTACATCGGTGTTATCATAGTTCCAGTTCAATAGGTTTGTTTTATTATATATAAACCTAAACTGCAAAATCCTACATATAGTGCAACTAAATTGTTAGTAATGGGTACAACGAGCTTTTTAGCTTCAGTTGTGTGTCAATCGTGATGTTGAGTGGTATAGAACATCACGAAACAGAACTTTGAAATAGGTTTCTACCTCAACCACGACCTCTCATTTTTGCATGTTAGAGAACACCAAAAATACGCAGGGGACTAACGCCAGTTCCGGGTATTTCTCATTCCAATTTAGACGTTAAATCGATCCATTATAATTTGCTGGAGTGAATTTTTGTATGGCATTGTTATTTAAAGTGGTTGCACCAACTTACTTCGGCACAATCTGTCTTTAAAGGTATATTTATTTATTTTAGGTCATCAGATTGTGGTTTATTCTGGATGTGAATTTTTATTGATGGAGAGGCCACTCTCTTCGAATCGTGAAATTCGTTCATTTTCTACAAATTCAATATTCTAGTCATACGTATGTCATTTACTGCACTTCTTAACTATGTGTTTGGTAATACCACATAGATAATTAAGTAGAAAGTTTTGAGATGACTAGATACAGTTGGAAGATAACATATAAATTTCGTGCTGGTATTAATATCATTTGTGCGTAACTCTAATAAAATTATTTTCTATATCATATTATGTTGCCTTGTTAAGTTTTCAGGATAGAAATATTCGGTTTGAAAATTATTTTTGAAATTAATATTTTAAATAGCATTCATTTGTATTATTCACTTCGTCTGTTTGGTCTCTAATGGCTATGAATTATTTTCCGAGCTTTTCTTTATATAGATAGTCGCCTAGATACATGTTTTAACAGTTACGAATCTTTTTAAGTATCCAATAACATTACATATTTTCATTTTGATTAGGTATGGACTTCCAAGTTACTGAATGACTATTTGGATGTTCCTCTGCATGGTTTTTGACATAACCCCACTGTTTTCTTAAATTTAAAGAGGTTCTAGTTTAATATATTCTTGCTTTAGATCGGTCCAAATGAATGGCCAAGTTCAACTTATGTTGTATTTGTCTATCTGTAAGACTCTTTTCATTTCTAACGTTATTGTTTATGTTAAACACCGTTTATGTGGACAGCAGGAAAGTTATACTTTTTAGAGATTGCTTGATTTGAAAACAATGGTTGCGAATGAAACACTATTATAGACCTGTGTATCATTGATATGTTTTTTCACACATCTGGGCTTGTGATTGTCATTACGAACTTTCTATTTTGTATGTATGTTATCTTTTTGATAAAAACCGCCATGGGCTGCACCATCAGATATAGATATAATGCACCATTGCCTGAGATTGTAACTGCGTGGATGGAAGAGTGTTATTGCGAGAACTTTTGGACTAGACCATGATTATCCTCAACACATCAAAATATATAACAAAATTGATTGATAATAGCTTTTTTCTTCATTGATCCAGCCATTCCGAGGAAGAACGAAAATTTTATGGAATAAATTGTGTGTACAAATTTGTAATGTTGAAAAATTTACACGCCACAGGTAGACGGTAGTTATTGAAAAGGTACGATAGAAGGATAGAAAAATTCACAATGGGCGACCATATGAAAGTTCTAATGAAGAAAGAAATTCAGTGAAAATGTCAAAATCTTGTAATATCAGTCTGATGAAATTAACTCTGTTTGGTGAGTAGTTGATGCAAACATTTGAATTTACTACAGACAGCAACACAGGCTAATTGAGGTCGTTCAACCGTTAAAATAATACAATGAGAAAAACTATTTCAGAGAACCCAAGTTTTGGATTGGGTAACATTCCTGTGTATTTTAAAAGACTAATGGATTAATGGTGTTAAAAGGTTTACATTGGAAAACGATATCATTGGTAAATGCTATCATTGTTATGATAAAGCCTTCAAAAACCAGTTTTAGAAGCTGCCAGAAATGTTAAAAGGAATCCGTTCATTCAAAATAAATGTAGCTTTATAAACTAAGTATAATTTGAGACATAAGATCACTATGAGTGGTATGCATTCAGATGAGAAAATTCTTTTTTTAAACTTATTTCAAATTTGTGCCAAAAGTTTAACGGTTACGAAAAGTTTACATGAGTTAATGTGAAAGAATAAGCCGTTCATATAGAATAATGAGCTACAAACGAGATTGTGCACATCACCAATTCATGCAGACCTAGTACAGTGAGCATTCTATACAAGCAACT
Source organism: Tipula lateralis (assembly GCA_963932295.1). Classification (NCBI taxonomy): domain Eukaryota; kingdom Metazoa; phylum Arthropoda; class Insecta; order Diptera; family Tipulidae; genus Tipula; species Tipula lateralis. Next base: position 121,830,740 of record OZ010736.1, read on the forward strand.
TATCTGGACCAATTTTTTCAAAAAAGTTTCATATGTAGAAAAAGTTGCTCATATAGAGTAAAGGAGTATACATTTTAAGAAAAATCCGTTTTGTGATTTAAAGATAAATAAGCAGTTTTATATTTTATTACTTAAAATAATATGTATTAATTAAGTCTTTTAAGAACTGCTTTTGCTCTAATTCGTCTTAAAACAAGATCTCATTGCTTGTAAGGTTCTGCCCATTCTACCGCGGTGTTGAAGGAAAATCACATTATCGATGTTCCTCTTTACTGACCCTCTTTACTCGCGATGCTCTCGTCGTTTGCTATTTCATATTCTATTTCAAAAAGTACGCTTCTCTCGTTGCTACCAGTCGCCCATTCCATTATTTCGTTCTCAGTTAAATTATTTTCTAGTCAGGGGAATGTCGTCCTCTTCCACAAAATTATCTTCCGGTGTATTATATTCTATTGCGTCGTTCAATGAAAAAGTATGTTTAAATGAACTCATGAGAACGGATGATGGGACTTGATTCCAGGCTTCAACTATCAAAAACGCAACGTCTTTTAAATGAATATTTTTAAGAGCTGAGACCATGTCGTTATAGCCGTTTACACATAACGCCACGAGTGTTGACAGAAGGTGCTTTCGATACCGTTGCTTAAGGGATGTTGTGACATTTTGGACAAGTGATTGCAACTATAGGGTGTGTTGTTGGGTGGAACAAATATAACCTTGAAATTTTTTTCATGGGAAAAAATGTTTCCTGTCCCATGACAGGTGACATTATCGACCAATAAAATTGCTTTTTCTGGTACGCCTTTAGCTTCCAAAGGACGAGAAACTTCAGGAATGAATAAATCGTTGTACCACTCTTTAAAAAGCGCAGAAGTTTGCCAAGCATTTTTGGATGATTTGTAATACAGTGGTAAATTTACATTTTTAAAACATCGAGGATTTTTAGATTTTCCAATCATCATCAAATCGAGTTTATGCGTCCCAGTTGCATTTACACAAGCCATAATGGTACAGCAGTTTTTTCGAAAACGGTAGCGTTTTTTTCGTCACAATTATAGATCTGTTCAGGTAAAAATCGATTTTCGGCAATAATCCTTTTGAAATCGCTTGTACATTTAGCAGCATTGCAGGAAAGTTTTTTTATCGGAAACCGTCAAAATACGTATGCCGTGGCGTGTTTTGAAGTTATCAAGCCAGCCATCACTGGCTGAAAATTCTTCGTGTACATTGAGTGACCTTTTTAAATCTAGTGCTTTAACTTTGAGCATCTCGTTTGAAACCAATTCGTTTGCTTCGCTTTGAAGTAAAAACAATGCGTATAGTTTATCATCAAGATCAGGATTTTTTAATGGCTTCATTCGGTTGATTTTCCTTTGATTAATTTACGTTTTTGATGCGAATTCTTCCAAGTTTTCTTTATTATTTTTTATCCTCGGTAAAGTCGACTTATGGATGTTGTAGCTTCTGCAGATCTCTGTTGGTGTCTTGCCATCTTGGAGTTCATTTTAAATTGATAATTTTTTTTTAAAAAGAAATTGATACTCTGCCTTCTTCTCCATTTTTACGTAAGAATGAAAATTAAAATGAAAAATAAAACCGTGGTTGCTTGTCCAGAAATGTTGGAAACAAAAAAGTTACTTATGCAGAGCTAAAGGTTGCTTATAAAGAATGCTCACTGTACCAAATAAATGTTTTATAGTCGATACGAGTAATAATTTAGTAGAAGAAGTCATAGGAAATCGATGTACAAGTACTGACATTTAATATTTCTCGAAAGACTTGCCACAACCAGAGTAAAATTATGATACATAATACGGAACATAGTGCCAAAAAATTCGGATAATTAAAATTTCAATCACTTTATAGAAATAAGGGCTGTCAATGCGAGTAGTCAGTCTTATGGGACATGGCGGGAAATAAATATCGATTAGACCTCAGCTATTCTATATATGTGATTGGATTTGATTTTGTTGCACAGTCCACAATTTCACTGTTGAGAAATCCGTTTACTACTTTGTATTTGTATACCACAAGAGTTCATTTTATTCCTGATTTATATCACTCATCCAAAGTTTTACTTTGAAGAAGGGAGGTTTTTTTGTACTAAATTTCTAAAAATTAAATCGATTAGATGCGGAAATGGCATCCAGATCATTGCGAATGATAGAATTAGCTAAAACTAAACCCATTGGTGGAGCTAATACAACACACTGTGGTAAGTAAATCATTTATAAATTTATAATTGGTTGTAAACTTCCTGTAGTACCATATTAATATTATCTCTAACTGTAACCTAGGCAAGCGGAGTAGTGACGGGAGTTTGATCAAAGAATAGAGTAAATCAGTGAATCCCTGAGAAACAGGTTTCTTTATGGGCCCAATACCATTCGAAGAACCGTTTGACGATAGCGATAATGATCCGACTTATCAGCCAGAAAATAAAGAAGATTAAAGTTCAGAGGATGACACGAGTTTTAAAGCTAAAAACATACGAGTAATAGTCAGGGGATTTTTGACTATCTAGCACAAAGTAGTTTATCACGAGAACATCAAGAGGCAGCTTCGAATTCAAACCAGTGAGTTCATCTAACGAAATGTAAAAAGAAGTGTGACACAAAAAATGCTTATGAAGAACAACAAATTTGGTTCAACATGTTTTCAAAAATTAGCACATATGAAGCTAAAGTTGCGTTGGTTCTGGACCAATCGAAATACATAATTAAAAGAAGCAAAGTCTCGAAAAATCTAACACATCACCCAGAAATCGGTTGCACACGTATTCCTACCATTTAGAAGTAAACGGGAGACGAGTCGAAGTGTTTGGCGTGTCTGAAAGTTTTATAAAGACTTTAACAAAAACAATTTTCGAACGATGGGCTTTTAAAAGATATGCGAGGTAGACGTACTCCAGTGAATAAGTTAACTATTGAGAAAATTACGGAAATGAAGGATCATATAAATAAATATCCAGCATATGAAAGTCACTTCTCCAGATTATGTATTGTGAAGATCATCAAAACCCAGTGTCTATCACAAAGTATTGCAAGATTTTTAAAGGTAAATTCCTTCTGCAATACAAATACAAGTAATGACAATTATTTTAACTAACCGAATTAATTTCAGGTATGGGTTTAAAATTTAAACGTCCGAAGGTTGATGTTTGTAACAAGTGCAAAGTTTTTAAACATAAAATTGATTTAGCAACAGAGGAAGAACAAAAAATACAACATATAACCAAACAATCTGAACATCACAATGATGCTGAAGCCGGCTACAAATCAAAAGACAGGCTGCTAAACAAAACCAAAACATGAGGCTCTACACGTTTGAGTTTCCTTCTATAAACGCCAGTTGTGGACGTATAACCTCACAGTTCACAATTGTTATATGTGGCACGAGGTAATTGGTAATCGAGGAGGAAATGATATCGCTTCGTGTATTTTCTAACATCTGAAATTTGAAACCAAATCATATTTCGCATGTCATCCAAATGTGACGCCTAGATGTCAGCAGTATATAATTTTTACACGTGACATCTTTTCAAATGACATAAGCCATTTTGTTTTATTAGAAGGTAGTACAGTTTTAACCATGGACAGGTACACATTGCAACAACGCGTTTACATCATTAAAACTTATTATGAAAATGGGCGTTCTTTGAAAAATACCCATCGCAAAATTCGTGATTTTTTTGGTGTAAATAATCGGCCAAATCAATCTTCAATTCAAAGATTAGTGAAAAAATTCGATGAAACTGGTTGTGTTACTGATAAACCAAAAAGTGGAAGACCAAAAACTGTACGCACAAATGAAAATATTGCTGCTGTTAGTGAAAATGTAGAAAATGAACCGACAACATCAATTTCGCGTCGTTCGCAAGAATTGGGCATATCTTATGGCTCCTTATGGAGGATTTTGCATAAAGATTTGCATTTACACGCTTAAAAAATTCAATTAACCCAGAAATTGAAAGAAAGAGACCATTTACATGGTCGTAATTTCGCTAGTTGGATTATTGAACAACGAACGACAGATCTATTGTTTTCAAGAAAAAATTTTGTTTAGTGATGAAGCTCATTTCACAATGGATGGATTCGTCAATAAGCAAAATTGTCGTATCTGGGGTGATGAAAATCCTCGTGTTTTTCATGAAAAATCTCTACACCCACCAAAAGTTACTGTTTGGTGTGCATTTTGGGCAAATGGAATCATTGGGCCATTCTTCTTCGAAAATGATGCTGGAAATGCTGTTACTGTGACTGCTGAGCGATACCAATCAATGTTGAGAGACTTTTTATGGACACAGTTGAGTCATATTGATGTGTCTGACGTCTATTTCCAGCAAAACGGTGCTACATGTCACACAACTCGACAAAACATTACGTTTTTGCAATCAAAATTTTCTCAACGTGTAATTTCACGAAATTCAGATTTCAATTGGCCTCCAAGGTCATGTGATCTAACACCATTAGATTTTTTTTGTGGGGTTTTTTGAAAAGTCGAGTGTATGCTAACAAGCCACAAACAATTAATGATCTAAAGAACAACATTCAAGTTGCAATTCGTGAAATAACACCAGCAACATGTCGGAAAGTCATTGAACATTTCGATATTCGGATTGATGCCTGCATACGCAGTCGTGGTGGACACTTGAATGATATTCTATTCCACGTATAATTGTAATGGATCATACTTTTAATAAAAAAAACAGCTTGAAAAAATTGCAAATAGTTTGTGTTTTATTTAAAAGAAACGCTTTGTGTTTTATTTAAAAGATGTAGGCGCGTTTTTTGGATGACGCTTTATTTTATAGCGACTGTTGCGTTGGTCAGAATAAAAATTCTTTTGTCGCCACAATCCATCTTCGTTACAACTTCTACAAGCATAAAGATTATGGATCATACATTTTTGATGCTCCGCCATACTAAAAAGAAAAACTCTTATCAAGATTCACCATCCTCGAGATTGGTATATGTTCGTACGAGCAGCTGGGAATAGAAATCAATTTCAGGTGATGGAAATGACGTAGAATGAATTTTATAATTTATTTTCAATAGCGAAAAGTAATTTTATGAGGAGGAGCACCAATCAAGATGCAGAGAAATTTAAGTGGCAGTCTGTTTAATGGTTGCGATATACCAAAGAATTCGGTATTGTTTACTATAACCTTTCTTAAGAGGAACCATTTAAATCCTTAAATATTAGTCGTCGAGGAATAGGCAACAAAAATGAGACCGATTTGCCGTTGTCATACGAGGGTCCGTTAAACATAAGCAACGCAAAAAAGAGAGAACTTTCACTAATTGACCCTATTTACCACGATTTTTATCGAAATTTGAATTCTGCGAATCTTCCTGGTGTTGATCCAGACATTAACGAATTAAGTCAACCTGATGAACCCAACCTATAAGATATTTTTATGATTTACTTTTAAGATTTTATCATATTTATCAGTTTTTTTCTTAAATGTATACTACTCGTTTTGTCTATGAAAAAATTGGCTTATGTAACTCAAGAGTCAAAATCTTCTAAAATAAAAAAAAGCAAAATCGCTTAAAGTGTTTGTTCAAAAATTGATTTAAATGTTTATTTGATTCTTCTGAAAAGTTTTACGATTTCGCTAACAACATATTCGTACACGCTGAAAATAGCTTAATGAATGATTTATACTAGCATGTGAAGTATTTAAATGTGATTTGTCGACAAACTGAAGATACGTTAACATTTATCTAATCAGTAGTCGTGTCATCCCATTTATGGTCATCGTTGTCGTTCCGGTTATCGAACACTCGTTTGAAGTTTTCATTCATCGTTAGCTCTATACTAAGGTCACTCAGTGAATCACAATGTTTCATAATAACTCTAAATCATTAACACTTTATAATGGCTTAATTATTCATGTATTACAAAAAAGCACAACAAAGTATTTTATGTGCGCACTGCAATTTTTAATTAACGTACAATGATTACTCTGCACTTTTAATATTTGTACGAAACCATGACTGTGCGTTCACTTTGAAAGTCGTGTATGAAGATTGTGTAAGCAATTTAGGGTACAGGTCATTTGTCATGGCCAAATTCTACGTAATGCTACGTAGATACAATGAGCTAGACTTAAGCTTAAATTTAATTTAAACAAAAGTATTATATAAGAAGTTGGAACTATCTACGTAATACAAAATCCCCATAAAATAATTAAAGTAAAAATATCATGTATACACATATAGAAAATATTAAAAATTCATAAAAATTACTAGCGTTGTACCAAAAATAAGTTTCGTTGAAAAGCTCTCTATACTAAAAACTATAAAACATTAATGAAATTTTCTTTTTTTCCTGAAAAACGTTGGCTAGTAGGTAAAAAATGTTTAAGAAGTGTGAGAACACATACATACGAGTATTGTACATAGATACATAATTTTAAACATATATACGAACTACAACCAAAACCATGCTTTATGCTAAAACATGGAAAACAGACTTATTAAAGGATGTACAATCTTGTATTCATCATTTAACAAATGTACGAGTACATAAACATACTATATACATGCATGTCTATATGAGAGATGTTTCTTATGTTGTTTCGTACACTTTCAATTAGGCTTCATTAAAAATTTCTCTTTTTTTTCTTATATTTATATAATATTTTACCATCACCAACAATATACAGCGAGCAAAGTTTTCGTGTACAAGAAAAAAAAAACAAAAATATCACACAAACAGGGAAAAATAAATGTTTAAGAAGCTTCACAAGAAAACACAAAACATCTAATAAAAAATTTAAATTTTTTTTTTGTTCCAAGGAATGCAAAAACAAATGTTAAAACAAAATTGTGTCTAAAAATAAAAGAAAAACAGAAAATTCAAATTTAATTTTTCATTTAATGTTTTACCTTCTCTTTCCAACTTTAATGTTATTCTCGGGTATTTCACTGTCCTGAAGGTAAATGTGGAGAGGAAACAACAAACCGAGATGAAAATTCCAAATAAATAAAAGCAATAAAAACAAATAGCGACTTGTTTTAAGGTTGAATGACGGTTGTATAGAGCTTTAGGAAAATGTATACACACATACATACATACATACACATAAATATATATTCAAAAATAGAGAAAAAGATAAGAATGGTTCTTAAGAAATTCTCGAGTAAGACGAACTATAGTAAATAAAATTATTTTTCAACGATTTTATGATGTTTTAACATGCACAAGGTTATATTGTTTAAGGCTAAATACGTTTGAATGGTAACAAATTGAACAAGTATATGAAATCAGTGTATACTTATTGTGGTTGTTCTTTTTAAAAAATATTTATTAAGATTCACCACCGAAGTTAAGTTTTTGGAAAATACCTCAAACTCTGTAAGTTCTATTTCCAAGAAATTGCTGAAATATATATTTTATAAAAACATCTTAGTTATGGCCTTGATATATAATATACATATATTGATTAGTAAAGACGTTTATAAGTTTAATAGTTTAAAGACGTTTAATAGTTTTTAAGAGGCCAATGAAAATGTATATAAGATTTATATCGTTTGTCGACACAAAAAATTTCCATATTTGTAACCCATATATACAGGAATGATCCGGAAGCTCTTCCGAAATACAACTCCGTGAGAACAGAGAATGGAGAAATTGCTATAAAGAAATCGAAAAAATATCTGCACCCGTCAGTAGCTAACCGAAATATAACTGATGTATTTTACCTTGATTCATTTGAAGACTATATAATGGAGAGTGTGCTGAATCTAAACATTGCAACTGAGTTTCTCTCCATGAATCCAACTAATAAGAATTAGTTCGCTTACCAATCATTCGCTTTAAGCAATTTTGTCTCTAAGACAATAGAGGTGAAACGCACCACAGTAAAATGGATTCGGCCCATGCTCTTCTGCAGGAATATCACAACTTCAGTCGAGCAATATTCAGACTACGAATGGATTTGCCTGAGGTGATTGACAAGGTTTTATCTATACTTATTGAGGGGGAAAGGATGTCATGTCTCGAAGTTTATTTGAATGACCTGGAGCCTTATTCGAACTGGGGCCTATAGTATGAAATATGAACAAGGCGATATTGCAGACTGGGAAAAGAGTGCTGGAAGGTATCAAAATGGACCACATGTTGGTACAATGTTTCAGATTTAAAATAATCTTAAAGGGGTAGGGTGTCTTTAGAACCTGCTGTAGTATGTCGTGTGCCATTACACAGCTATTACCCACTTAAGACTGCACCATCTTGGAGGCAGAACAGTAAGGCCGAATATAAATGATTTAATTAAAAGTCTGAATCTAGACTCGACAGTAAGTACATAGAAACTTTGCAAAAAACGATGAAACCCTATCGTATAGGTAGCGTATAGGTGAGTCTTAACGTCAATCTTAATAAAATAGTAACAGTGTCAGACTTCTGATTTAAATGATACAATGTTCAAATTGTCCAGAAGTAGTCCAATATCTAAGAGCTATCATAGGTCAGAAGTGACTTTGAATCAACATATAGGTTATAATATAGTAACATAAGCTGATGGCAGTACTAGGGATTAAAACCAAAGAAAATCTACAGGTCATTCTTAACCGTTATTATACCCATGGTGACCTTAGCATTCTTGGTATGAGCAAGGACTAAGTTGTTGGATAAATGTGACTGCAGTTATAGAGAATGTTATGATTGCCTCCACTGCATCTCAAAAAGAACATTGTCTTCACTGAATTATGCAGATGTGATCTGACGGCCAGGCAGAGATTACTATAGATAATACATATATTGGTGCCAGACCATGCTGAAATTGAAGAAATTATTAAACCGGACATGTTCACCAAGGTCACAACACGATTTTGCGGTTAATTTATAAGCATTCATTTGTTCGATCTATTTTTGAGGATGTCTCTGAACTGAAGGCGTTCAGAAGAAGATCATTATGCTTTTTCTTCGCCTTTTACCTTATGCGTGAGTACGTCTGTCCTTATAACCCTATCGACGTGATGGAGTTGCAGTGTTCATGATATCTTTAAGACACGGATTGATTGTGCCAATTTCATGACATGTATCTGCACCAGAGCATCTTATCCATCAGCACAGTTATTGTTTTTGTGGCTCGTAGCTACGGTCATTCCTAACAAATCTTGAACAGATTGTGAAAGGCCAAAAAAACAACTACGGACACCCGTCTAAGAAACCGGACACAAATTTAAGGGTCGGCACCTTTACAGTCACTTAAAAAAACTTGCGCCTTTGCTGTTCTTATCATAAGTATGAAAGAGTTTCGGCTCGAAATCGTAACTATCCATGAAACTCGATGTCCGAAAAATGGAGACTTTATGTCTCAAGGCTACACAGTGAAGATAATATCGGAAATGGGCTTCTTACCTCAGCATAAGGATTGGTGACTGGTGACTTTAATGATAGAATTGACAGAATTCGAACCAACTTATGTAATGATATAAATACGTACTCCCGACACGAAACTGCGACCATTAATGACGAGAGAATGATGCAGTTTGCGATCGCTCATGATCTCAATGTGGCAAATACATTTTTTGCTAATACAAACATTGGAAACATGGACACATTCACGTAAAACATTCCGAAGTCAAACTGACAATGTGTTGATTTTAAAAGAGCCCTCTTGGGTTGTCCAAGACGTCAGGTCCTAAAAACCGATTTAAACAATATTCGTAGGAAGAATATTATTACGAGTAAGGGAGAAGAGGACAACGGGACAATGCGATTCTCCTGGAAAGTTCTGATAAATAAAGAAACGCAACGAAAATATAAAGATCTTGTCAGCAATAGCATTTTGCGATCTAATTCAACACTTTAATGAAGCAACTGGTTCAAAGCTATATAGAATTGTATAGATATACAAGCATCCACTATCCTGTAGCTTTGTTTGTTTGTTTGTTTGTTTTTATCTGTACAATCTGTTTTTGGGGCTCAAGGCACTTACAACTCTTTCGCGTTTCGCTTATTTACGTCCTTACCTTACGCCATTACAGCCAAATCGAGGACGTCCGGCTATAGGTCCAATTTACGTAGAACCATCTGCACATTGCATAGCTCCATGCCAACCTATAGTACTGACATGAAAGATGGGTTGGCCCATTAATTCTGCACTCCAACAGGGGGTCATAGATGTGTTCATTCACAAAACCGATCGTAATCGTATGGTGAAAAATCCCTTTACCATCCCGCCCCTATCCGGATTCAAACCCGGTACCTTCCGCTCCAACTGCCGCAGCTTTAACCACTGCGCCACCTGGGTGGTTATCCTGTAGCTTTTATTGCACTGTTCGAATTTGAAAACACAATAGCATACTACCAAAACTTTAAGAAGTAGGTTAAAGTTTTGAAAGCTCACATATAAAATATTACAGATTTGAAAGCTTTTACTACGAAATAAACTTTTATGTTGAGCAAACTTTCAATAGTCTACATCTACGTTTTAATATATTCATTATGTTAAAAGCTCTAAAAAGTTTTTTATGAAATCAAATTTCACAGGTTAAGCCATAGAAAACGTAAGAGCATGCCAAAACTTTTAATATTCTCGGTTTTCTAATTAAAGCTCATGTCAAAATTAAACCCTCGTCAACAAATGAGGTTTGCGTTTAAGCCATATCGACCATAGTCTCGATTAAGTAAATCAATAGCACATTCTTTAGCACCATGTCACCTTATAGTAGTAACATTGAGAAAAGTTCAGAGTTTCAACAGGGGTTCATAGATATATTATGACGTCACCGGTCATAATTAAATAATTCAAATTTTGGTTTATAAACCCTGTGGTTGATTTGGTTTCACACCCAAATACAAGTAACTCTCTAATGAACTTAATCACTTTTATGAAGTTTTCGTTCTAATTCAGAAAATAATAAAACAAATTTAATGAGTAGACTACTACCTGCCATTTCAGGTTGGATCCATTTCATTATCCGCCCCGTTTATGTGGTAAACAATCCAAGAATGCTGAATGCAATGATATGAAACGACTTGTATTTTGTTGCACTGTGGGATCAAATGGTATTACTCTTTTGCGTGTGGTACGGATCAGCAGCTGTCTTAAAATATTGAAGTAGTAGAAATCTTAAACACATATATATATATATATATATATATATATATATATATATATATATATATATATATATATATATATATATATATATATATATATATATATATATATATATATATATATATATATATATGTGTGTGTGTGTGTTCTAATTAGACTGAATGTATATTATGATCGGTTTTGTAAGCTTATGTACAAGCCTATTAATTGCGAACCTCTTTTAGTCATACTTAAGATTCAACCTAATTATTTCTGTATACCTAGCGTACCATTTATGACTGAACGACGATTAGGTGTTCTATAAGAAAGTTCTTAAAATAAATCAGTATCAGCTAAAAAATGACCAAAAAATAGTTTGTTGACTGTGATAAAATACTAGACTTTAATTCCACCATTATAATTATCTTAAACGACCGGATGGATTTTCAACCAAAATTTGTGTAACATCTCGCTTACGTAAGAGAGACATTTTTTTTGCAATACTATTAGAATATTTTCTTTTATCTTGGAGACTACTGGAGGAAAATACGTCGGAGGTTCAGATGACTGCGAAACGTTTTTAAGCTCTTAGTTTGCTTATTGTAAAAGAATCTGTAAAAATCGCACTTGGCATTCATCCATAAGAGAAATTCTTCGAGAACTCTTTGGGTTACGATATAAAAGCGGGTTTTAACAATTGGGTGGACGAATCACTACAATACTGAATTGATTGCGTGCTCAAATGAAGGCGCAAAAACGATAATCTTAGTAAAGTCATCACTAAATTTGTAAACAGATAAGGAAGGTGAACAGATAATCTGCTCTTCTTTCAATTTTGGTCAAAAATCTACTAACAAATTTGAAGTCCGAGTATATTAATGTGGCCTCTAATGCTTTTACCTATGCGTTTACTTATGTCTTCGGAAAATCAGTGCATCGTAACAAATATTTATATCATCATGGATCGGAACTATAATTGGAGATTCAGTATTTGGCCGATCAAGACCAACTATTTCCAATAGTTTGAAATTATAAGCAAAATTTTGTAAAAAAAGAAAGAAGAAATAATATTTTTGGCAAAAAAAATGTATGTCTCAACGTAGTCGCCTTTTAGCTCGATACACTTAGTCTAACGTTTTTCCAATTTTCCGAAAAATACAATTTCTCCGACCGTTCAAAATAGGAGTTTGTTGCATCGATGATCTCCTCATTCAATTTGAAGCACAATTCATGAATTTGGGCCATGGCAACTAATTTCTAACGTGGAAGCAAATTTCTTTATTCGCCAATTCGGTCGTTTTTCGTACAATATGAGGCCATTGCAGACTCATCGCAGTATAGATCCATTGTTTAGACCGTTCTTTTGTCCCCGGTGTAGAGTGATAGTTCAGTTTTAAAATGATGCAAAAAGTCATTTAAATCACTTGAACATCACCAAACCTCCCTCTGAAGTTGTCAAACGTGTGTGATTTTGGTTGATTTTAAGCAAACGCGGCCTCCAACGCGCAGATAGCCTTTTTATATTCAAATTTTCGTGTAATATATTGATGCCTATTATCTCAGCTATCTCGCGCACTTTCACTCTGCGGTGTTGCAATACTGTTTCATGGATTTTGTCAACCATTTTTGGTTTGGTGACGTCATTTCGCGTCTGAACGTTTGGCATTAGTTGTGCTACCTCGTAATGGGTTTTATCCACGCAAACAATAACATTTAACTATGTATAGCACACTGTTTGCGGCAAAATGAGCGGGAGGTACCGGGTTCGAGTCCCATCGGGGCAGGACGCAACAACAGGATTTTTCACCATCACTCGTTTGGGCGGTGCAATCGATGCGTGTGAACACATCTTGACCCCCTGTTGACTATAGAATCCATAGGCTGCCATGAAGCTATGCAAAGCGCTCAAAAAAATTTAATTTGGTCTGGTGACAAATGGTATTGACACATGACTTCTAGGATTTCGGATTGTGGCGCCCTCTGTTGCAGTTTCATCAGACTTTTATCACATAGTGACCTATTTATGTTAGGGTTTCGAGTGGATTAAAGCTGATATGTATTTCTAGGTGGGACTCTTTCTTTTTAAGCGATAAGGAGATTTTTATTCTTAGTATTCTAAATGTAGCTGTTTTTTTAAGGAATAAAGTATACTTCAAGTGTATAATCTAAAGTGGACTTTATAAGTCATATATTTCAAGACATCAACCCAACTACTTTTTGGACAAACTTTACATTTTCTTACATGCTTTCAATCAAATCTGTAAGACTGACCTTCATTTGCTTGTCACCTTTAAGATTCTAGTTCTCATCACACCGATGATTTAGGAGACAAAATGTTTGGAATCTTAGTAAGGTACCTAAGTAAGTAAACGATTGTATGTACTGCTTTTTTACTAGTGCGGTAAACTAGTTATATAATCAAATATACTGTATGTGTACATTGTAATCATTGATCATGTATGATTTCATTCAATCCTTTCATATATTCATTTATATTATTTATGACCACCAACAAATTTCCAGAGGAAATTATTTCCATATTCGATTTAAAAATAAAAACTTTTTTTTTTTTTTTAAATAAAATAAAAATATTATTTTTATAAATAATTCAATTATTGGAAAACAAATTATCATGAATACATAAATATCTTAATCATAAAATCAATAGCAGCTTTTCATATATGTAAAGAGAATCATGACTGTACCAATATATATTATTATATACAGAGTATATGTATGGAAAATCTGAGGCTGCGCTGGAATATTCATAATATGAGCATATATATAGTTTTGCACAAAAAATATTTATATAGACCCAAATTGTTCCAAATACTCTTATATACGACGTTTATGTAATATAAAGAAGCTTCGTGTGTCATGTGGCGCGTTTTATATATTTTAGCTGGAATTTTTCTCTCCTACACCCAAACGTCTTATATGGAAAATCAAGTACACACACATACATATATACAGTATAAATAAATAGGTCTATAAATTTTATTTTATCGCCGTTTTTTTGCAAAGCTGATTTTCACACAAATTTGCATAACTATTCGATAATTTAGATGTAAAGTGGCGTACATATATTCTTGAAACTTTATCATCCGAAACTTTGTTAATTTTTTAAGAAGATACATTTTAACTATTTCGTTACTTACTTCTATGTATTACTGTTGCCAACTTTTGATGTATATGTATTCATTGAATAATTAATTAGGCTAATTAATTTTGGGCATGAAGGTATATGTAGTATGTATTTACGTACACTTTTCCGGATCCAACATCTTGTTTTATATAAATCCATCATAAATTGTATATTTACGTGTTTCATTTCAGGGTGTCGTAATCTATATCAAAAATGGTCCAACGACATAGTCAATGATTCACTCATCGCTGACGTTAAACAGACATACTTTACACATAGATGGTACTGATGAGCCAAATAAAAACAATTAGGCTCATTATTAATCTGAGTTTGTAAATAATTTTACTACCCACTTCAAACACGAGTCAATAAATTATGAGGGGTCAATTATTTGTTTCTTATATTCTTTTGACCACCAAATATTCAATATCAGTCGAATTAGCTGAAAGAGTCAGTTATAGTTTCATTGTTACTTCATCGAGTATCTACACTCAAACAAACTTTTTTTGGCCAATTTAACCAAAATCTTAGTATTTTTCAACCAACCAAATGCCTTAGTAAAATAAATAACTAAAAGCTTGGTTAAAATAATTTTTAATTTTAAACAACCAAACTTTGGTTATTAACATAAAATATTTGGTTACTTTAACCAAAGCATCCTAAATCGAGACTGCTTTGCTTTAACCAAAAGTATTTGGTTATTTAAAAAAAAAATAACTGTTTTTAACCAAATGAAAAAGTTTAATTAACCAAAAACAAAAATAAATTTCTAAAAAACAAGTTTTAACAAGTTTTGTTATTTGATATTATCTCAAATTTTGTAAATATTTGAGATTATTTTGGTTGTACTGATCAATTACTTGTTTATATTTACCAAAAATTTAGTATATTTCAACAATTGGCTATGGTTAGTTCAACATAAGATTAACAACACATAATGTTAGTATATTTAATCTTTATTTAATAAAATAAATTTTTATTAAATCCTTTTTAATGTTTTCAAGCACTTTTCTTTTGATTAATCCTACAGCTTCAGTGTATTGTCAAGTGTGCAGCCAATATATGCTATACTTCCCATTTGTCGAAAATTTAACAAACCAACCCGGACACTTATCATCATCAATCAGTGTTTTTAAGCACGGTTCACTTGCTGTATCCTATATTTGGCATAAACCATCGTAAATAGACGAAACAATTGTGTGATGGAAATTTTCACGATTGAAATGCACCGCCAAAACAGGATCTGAACGAACCTTTAAACATTTAGTCGTTCCTACATCCCATATACATACCAACTCGTCGAAACTGCCCGTTACATTTAAAATTACAACAAAATACATAGTTATTGTTTCCCTTAGTGTCTTAAGACATTTCCTGAGCTTAGTTCTGATATTTTAATGTGTCAATAATTTCACTCGCCGATACAAGTTGCCGACTGTCACTGGACCGTACAACATCGCTTATGCCCAATTTGTGTGTTCCTCAAATTTTTATTAATTTATCCGCTGACGACCATCCCAGATGGCGCAGAGGTTAAAGCTGCGGCAGTTAGAGCGGGAGGTACCGGGTTTGAATCCCAATTCGGGGCAAGATTCAAATGGGTTTTTCCACCATCGATCGTTTTGGTACTATAGGCTGGCATGGAGCGTATCAGTACTATAGGCTGACATGGAGCTTTGCAATGCGCAGATGGTATTACAACAAAAAAACTCGGACCTATACCCGTACTTTCACAACGGACCTATCGCCGGTCTAAGTGTGCGATAGCAACCACAACAACCTTACCTAACCTATCCACTGACGAGGCAGTCAACCATTCACCGTTGGGGATTAATTTGTTTTGTTTTTTTTTGTATGGTGGTAGCTCACAACTGACGATGCTGAAGTTTCGAGTCATGAATTCGTTGATAAAGTATTCGGGCCAGATGTTTTGCATTTAACAAAGCCCACTATGAAATGGTAGTCCCATTGGTACCATTTTGCTTAAATAAATTATTTCTGTCCAGCTACAATTGAAAAATATTTTCAAAAATTCAAAAAGTGAGTAAAGTCCCATATTATTTAAACTAAAAACTAAAACGTTGCTTACCAAATAAATCCAAGAAGAAAAACAACACAATCTGACATGTAAAATTACATTTCTAATAAAATCCCGTTTTCTATTAACCAAGAATTTTGATGATTTGAACTAAATATTTGGTTAAAACTAACCATTATTGGTGAAAACATACTGTTACTTTAATCAAGGTATATTTTACCATAATTGTTTTAAAAAACTTCTGACTAATAATTATTGTTTGGTCAATGTTACTAAAAACTTAGTTTACACTGCTAAATTGTTTGATCAAAACTACTAATTAATGATTTTTTGTTTTAAATATATTCTAAGGTTGCTTAACTATTTTTTTAGATAATTTAACCAAAATCACGTTCGGTTTACTAAATTTTCTTTAACCAAGTAGCAAATTTTTTATTGTTTAAATTATAGTAGATAATTGGTGAATATAACCAAAAGACTGGTGTTAAAGTAACTAAATTGTATTACTAAGACTTTGGTCATAATTGTATACAATTCTGCATTATTGTTAACAACAATCTCTTTACCATCGTTAATGAGAGTAATAGCCGCAATTTCATAGTGAGTCACTATAATTAATTCCGTATGATTAATAGTACAGTATGACCTCAAATTCCTAGAGTCTCAGCTCATACGATGGACATACCAAAGCCAGTACCTCATTGAGATAGAGAGAGAGCTAATTTGAATTCATTCACCTTGTTTATGTGGACGAACGCAGGTAGCAGCTCTAATAGTGCAGTTGAAAAGTGGTGCAGCAGATATCATGATGCCACAAGCGAGAACTATATCGTTTTAAAGGTCGATGTTAAAGAGTTGGAGAAATATTACGGGAGTTTATACTGCGGTCATATACTGCAATTAGTGAATCTCATCAATTCCGAATACACCGAGAGAATCCAAATAGATGTGTTTAGTAAAGATATTCGTGATGCAGGTGATACAGGAAGAGTGGTAGTTTTATCTTCAAAATCGAAGTTTGCTGAAACGATCTCTTGTGGGTGAACGATCGAGACTGTGCCTATAAAATGATCAAACTAGTGACTGCTTACTTTTAACATCATAAATACGGTGGAAAAATATGTTGAGTGTGTGACTAACCTGGATTCAATAGATTAAGGAAATCCAATGTGTGCGAGCAAAAATTCTATCAACGGTGTATTGGATAACGATGAAGGGTTCGGAGGAAATTGTAAAAGTTGATTTCACCTATTTTATATTACATACCCGTAAGCGGTGGGATGAAAAAGCTTGTGTGTGATAATAACGACAATTGTGAGAGGTGATTTAGTAAACTTTAAGATTCATCGAAGTGGGGAAAAAAAGAAGTGGCTCTGGTGTTCCAGAGCAACTCAAAACAAATCGCAAATAAGCTCACGCCACACGCAATTAATATAAAATCGATATTTCGAGTTAAGTTCTTGTAATTCACTAGTATTGTCGCGTCACAACCGAAAGTATATATATACAAATGGCACAGTATGAACATCAAGACCGGTAGCATATGCCTGATGAGATGGAATTCATCTTTTCGATCACACAATCATTCATTGACGTCAGTAAGCTACACGCTTCATGGCTGTATAAATTGATAAAAAGCAGTTCGATCATGAAGTACTGCTAGAGAATATTATTCATAAAGTCAACACTCAAAAAGATCAAATTCGTAGAATAAATTTTTACAAAAAAAAACTTTAGGGATCTCTTTCCATATTTGAGAAATGTGTATGGGCCGATGTTGGTACTACTACAAACTATCGATTGGTGAGAGAAATATATTTGGATACACAATCAACAGATCAGAAAAACAGAATACATATTATTTATGATCTCATGACTCTTATGGATAATGGCAAGGGAATCCTAAAGACCAAAAACTACTATATGGTACCCATGGTATGCCGAAATAAACCGAAACTGTACAACCACATTGAATTATCTCAGGGTCAACATGTGCTGATCATGGATGAAATATCCTGATAGTGGTGCCCATGGTGCGATTAGAATATTCGATCTAGGCAACTAAACAAAAAATTAAAAGTTATTTTTGGAACCGTGGGAGCTTGGAACTTTAGAGGAACATATTAAAGTCAGAATTTTAAAAGGTTAACTAGACAAGTATGTCTTATTAACCTCCCAGTTAATAAAGCCAAGAAAATACCTTGTTTGTTACAACCAATAGTATTTTTAAGTTTTAGGCCATGAAGCTAGTTATGAAATAGACAATAGTTTCCTGGATTTTAAAAATGGTGCTTGGGTTGTTTTTCTATCCTCTTTGATAAGCACAAATGTCTACTTTAGCTTTTCAGTAACCAATTAATGATGATTGCCTTATGTTGGATTCACGTAGTATTATACTGAATAACCCGAACAGCTTGAGTAATCAATATTTTAACAAGTTTTATGCAGATATATTAATGCCCTCGAGGGAAATAAAAAAACCTAATTTGATCGTAAGTAATTTTTTTTTCTTATTTTTGTTCGCTGTTTCGTGATTCCCAGGAATTAAACTTAATTCGAAATCATCCGAGAATCAGATTAAAAGAATTCAGCAATCGTTATAAATTTAATTAAAAATCAAGTCAGCCCAGGTGGCTCAGTGGTTAAATATGTGAAAGTTGGAGCGGGAGGTACCGGATTCGAATCTCGATAGGGGCAGGATGCAAAAGGGATTTTTCACCATACGATTACGATTGGTAGTGTTAATGAACACATCTATGACCCTCTATTGGAGTGCAGAACTCATGGGCTGACCCATCTTTCATGTCAGTACTGTAGGCTAGCATTGAGCCATGCAATGCGCAGATGGTTCTACGTAAATCAAGATCTGGGAGAGTCTGAAGCCCAAAACATATAGCATAGTAATATATATAAAAAAAAGTTCAAAGGTAAATTATTTTTTGTTATTTTGTTGGTCCATATTTAAGGACCCAGGATTTATCAAATCATGAATGCAGTAGTCCCTGAACGAAGACGGCTTAAAACTGAAAAATTAATGAACGTAACTTTAACAATAAGAAATCATAATAACCAAGAAATGAAGCTGCCCGCGGAATGTATATTAAAAAAGTCTGATTTTTACACAGTTTTTTTTTCAAACCTTTTGTTATCATTATATTTTAATACACATTCAACCATATTCTGAGATGAAAAATCTACAAAAAAAAAATGGGAAAATTTTAACAACACACAAAGCAGATTGTTAAACCAGGGTAGATTGCACAAAAACCAAACCAACACAAAAAAAAAATTTATATGGGAAACTCCCATAAAATTTGACCATTTTACGATTGTGCCATAAAAATCTAAAAACATTGGCGTAAAGTATAGCCTACATTGGATATTTATAGCACAAGATAATAATATGACGTATGCTTGGAACAGATTTGTGTAAAGTATATTTTCAGCTCAAGTTGCAATTAAAACAAAAACATGTTATATTCAGTACATTCTGCAAGCTCTTTTTAAACAAAATTTCATAAAGCTTAATTTATATATCGACCCGAAACAAGTCGAAGAAGCATACAGCAAACAAAACAAAAAAAAACAAAAAAAAACATAAAAATCTTGAAATTAATTAGAGAACGTTTTATACAGTGATGGCGGGTGGGATGAGTGATCAACGAGGGAATCCGATGTAAAAAGCTCTACAGTATAAATAGAAGAAAACTAATATGCACGTATAAGGCATGCGTTATAACAAAGGAATGCGTAATAATTATACATATTTTTACTTATGTATGTATCATTTGTTTGTTACAGAAACGTAATAATCAAATTTTTTAACTATACGTATATAGGTGCTATATAAAGGGGTGGGTATAGAATAAACGGGTTAAATTTAGTGTAAATTAATTACAGTTGGGATATGAAAAGCTCAGCTATTTGAGAACAGAGAATATACATACACATATAAAATGTTTAATGAAAAATCGGTACTCAATTATAAAAGCTTTCAATTTATTTATAACAACCATATTCAACAATATTCATTTCAGTACATTAAATTTGTATACAAAAGCTTTTATCCGTCTATGCGAATGATTATTATTTTTATGTGATGTCATGATAGATGATATAAAAATGTTTGGTGGATATGATTCTATAAATTATATAGAGAGAAAAACATACAACCAGATCAATCTCTACCAAATGGTGTGTTTGTACATACATACATATATGGAAAATTATTTATTCGAGTAACGGTTTATAAATTCGGTACAGTTCGTCGATTTTCTTGAATCCTTTTATGTAAGGAATCACCGAGTATTCTGATTTAAATGTATTTTTATTTAGTATATTTAGTATCAAGAAATAAATAAGGATTCTCGTTTTGGTTATTATGAAAGCTTTCAGTCAATAACTCTATAATTGGAAAGTTAAAATATTTATTAGGGTTGCTCTCTAGTTGGTAAATTTATTATTTAATTTTAAGAATCGAAATAAATTTATATATCAAATCTTAACTCATTAAAAATTGAATAGAGCTTTTTGAAATCTAGAATCGAATTATTAGTTCGTACTCTACAACTTGACTCTTATTAAACTCTGTCTGTTATATTTCTGTTATACTCTGGTGTAAGTAAACGCTTTAAAACGTGACTACGACTTCTTAATACGACCATTAAGCTTTCCACTATTATGATGCTCCCAATTCGGTTCGCAACAATGTTAAATAGAAACGCGACACAATAAGGAGTAGAAGTGTTCTTAATACCAAGAAAAAGTGATAGAATCTATATAAACTTTCTATCGTGATAACTCAATAAAGAATTTTATAAATCAAACTTTTTAAAAAGCTTTTAAAAAAAGTTTAAACAGTCCTTGTTTTTTGATACCAAAATAAAAAATTATTTTCTCAAAGTTGTTTTATCGCAACATACAGGTACAACAAATTTTAGATTTACAAAATCCAGGTCTATAGCTTTTAAATTCATAAGCTGCTTCTCAATAGCATAGACACACTTAGACTTGTACATTTTCAGGTGATATGCTAGACACATGAAGTTCCACCATTTCACATAAAAACTAAAATAAGATTGGATATTGCCAAAGAAACAACCAAGCTTCGGAAAGTACAAGTCTTGGAAATTTTCCCATAAATTTGGTCATGTATCTTATTGTTTTCAACTTTCATAAATTTGGGTTTCCCATTGGGGTTTGTTACTACCTTGTCCTCCGATAATTCTTGCTATTAATTCAGTTTGTTTTCAAGAAATATATTCCTAAGAAGGTGAAGATTACAACTGTTGCATGGTTCAAATTTTTTAACAGTAATGTTCTATCACAATCTCTAAATTCAGGATAGTCCCAGCTTACAACCTGGCTGATTGTGTTCAAGTTTTTCATAATTGCAATTTAACGTCCTATACATTGCCCCAAATCTACGATGAACGGTTGTAGCACCCTATGTGTTGACCGATTTGGTACATTCTGCTTCTTCAGAAAAAAATAATAGACCGATGCAGTTCGATTGTTCACGTATGGTACTTACAGCTATGGTGTCTAAATTGTCCAAATAATTAATAATACTAAAGGGTGTTTTTAGAGGTACAATTAAACAACTGATAGTTGCTTTTTGTTTGGTTTGGTTTGAAATTACATTATGGATAGACTTACATCAGAGCAACGTTTGGTAATTGTTGATATTTTTTATCAAAATAATTTTATAATTTATTATTATTATTTATGTTATTATTATTATTTATGTACAGTAATTTTGTCAACTGCACATCTCATTTTGAGCTTATTAGCACATAATCGTCCAGAGCGGCTCGAATAACAATAAATATGTTATTGGACCATGTTTACTTTTAATGATGATGTGCATCTTATGTGACGCCGAACAGTGCTCACTGAAGAAGCTGTAGCCGCTGTACAGGAAAGTATTGAAGAAGATCCAAATCAATCAATTCTTTACCCTTCTCAGCAACTGGGGTTGTGTTCTTCCACTTTATAGAGAATTTTACTAAAAGATATTGACTTAAAAGCTTTCCAGATTCAATTTGTGCAGGAATTAAAGCCAAACGACAATCGTATACGCCGCCAATTCGGTGAATGGACTGAAGCACAGATTTATATTGATGTTGAATTTCCATACAAAATATTATTCTGCGATGAAGCCCATTTTTGGTTAAATTGGTACGTAAAAAAGCAAAACTGGCACAGTTGGAGTATTTGCATAATCGAAAGCTTTTGTCGAAATACCATTACATCTACATAAAATTACTGTTTGGAACGCTTTCTGGGCTGGCGAAGCCATTGGTTTATATGCCTTCAAAAACGATGATAGTCAGAATGCAACTGTAAATGGTGAGCGGTATAAGGAAATGATAAGAAATTTTTCGTACCTCGATTAACTGACATAACCTTGCTCATGTGTGGTTCCAACAGGACGGATTCATATGTCACATCGCGCTACAATTGATTTACACAAAGAAACTTTTGATTAAAAAAATTTCGCGTAATGGTCCAATTAATTGGATTATTTTCTTTGGTATTTTATAGTCACTTGTTTGAGTCAATAAACCAGAGACAATTGAACACCTGGAATCAACATTCGAAGAGTTATTGGCGAAATACGGTTGCAAATGCTGCGAAAAGTTTGTGAAAATTTGTATTACGCTAGCCCTGGTGGTCACATGGCTGAAATCATACTTAAACATGCATGTCATAAAAACGTTCATTTCCGCCAAGGGTGTCACATGCATTTAAGATCACAACTTATCGATCTTAGTGAATTTAGAAACATTTTCATTAATAACGTCGAAAAAGGGGAAAGCTTCTCATTTTTTCATTCATACTTAACAATGCAAACTCTTGAACAGATTTAGCTTTTCAACAAGTTTACAGAAATTTTAGAGCCATTTCTAATACCAATTAACTGGCAAAAGACATCGATAATACACCGACACGGTATGAGTAATATATTTTGACTTATTATTATAGCAAGAGCAGAACTGTACTTAAAGTTCTAAACCAAAGCTGTAAAAGTTGTACTTTGGTTTAAAACATCTATCTAATATGCTTTGAAAAATGCACCTCCAATTGTTCCAAGTTCTATTAAATATAAAACGGTGAACATTTATGACATTTAAAAAAATTTTATGGGGCCATGTCAGCTAGATCACAACCAAATTCTTTATATGTAATAAAAGATGTCCAAGTTTACATCGAGCATGTTTGTTGCAGTGAACATATTGTTATATACCTAATATATTTCTGCAGTAACCAAAGGACAACCAGGTACCCATGTAATGAACTTCTGGCCAAGACTATTGGAACTTCAATCTTTTTAAATATGAAATAACAGCAAGCTTTAATTGTGCACTGGATACTTCAATGTAACAATATATAATTACATTTCACTGATCTACTAGCGATCTACAACCCAGAGTTTGTAGGTATGGAATTTTTACAATTTGAATTTTTTTTTTATTTTACGGTTTGTTTTAGTTGGGTGCAGGACGGACTTTTAGACTGACCTAGCTCCTTGTAACTGTCAGAGCTCCTGCACCCAACGTGCGATCCTTCAAGTAAAGGTTGATAGCTGCCTTAAACTTGTGCATTTTATACTTCAACGGAAATTTGGCAAGACATTACTCTATGGAAAGAAAAGATTACAGAACCAATCTTATCATTAATGTTTTTTTTGAGTGAGTTGCAAAAGTTGGTGTAACTAGTGTTAAATCACATCGGACCCTCTTTTAACTACATATATTCTTTTTAAAACGTTTTTATTCCCCTCTTACGTGTCATTTCGCTGAAGTGTAAAAAAAATAATTTATGGGCTCTAACCATGTCAACCTGTGTGTCAACAAAACACAAAAACAAAACAAAAAAGTTTGTTTCTTCCAAAGATAACTGCAGCTAATTGACATCGATTGCTGTGTGAAGTATAAAAGGATCTTTCTCCATCAATTAAACATGAGAGTACTGGTTCCGACCATTTAAAATGGCCAACGCGAAAGAATGGCAGTAAAGTTTGAAAACGATGTGATGAAGGCGTTATAACTTTAGAAGTTATATGTAACAAGCGATTGGAAAATCTTCTCAGTTAGAGGTATAATGCAAAAGCAAGAAAATTGGGTTCCGTATTAATTTAAGTGAATAGACGTCGAACGAAGATTTTTTACGTGCGAATAACTGCTCCAAAACAATCGGAATTGATTTTTCGAATCGTGACGGAGCTAAAAAGTAGATCTACTACGACAACCCAAAGCACAGAAAATTATAGGATTAAACCGGTTTAACATAAACTTTAGTAACCTAGCCGAATATGCATGGCAATAACCTAATACTGTGTATCTGGTGGTATCAATTCGGAGTAATTAACTATAAGCTACTCCAGCCTAATGAAATCATCACTGAGGAAATCGGATAGTACTTTTTCCGACTACCATTTGTTTCGGTCGATAAATCATGACGTGGCTAAATATATTTAAATGCTCCTTTTTGTCTTTTACTTCATTGTTATCGGTTGAAAATTTTCATTCGTTATTGCAAATAAAAAATCTATTGTTGTTGGTCTAGGATAATGATATAATGAATGCTTGCAAATAAAACACAGATATAACCACTTTTTATGTCTCGAGCAAACCAAAGACACAGTGTTTCAATGCCATTATTCTCTCGTGCAATTACAACTTTAAATTTATTTTGGTCACTTAAGATGTTGGGATGAGTCTAGACTACCTTCCTTATGAGTTTACCTAGAAGAATTATTAATCTCTTTTGAATGACTTCATTCGGAATGACCCAACTGGGTAGAGCCACGCTTTGTGTAATAGTTAATTTATATCGAAAGCTCAAAGATACCAAACGTTTACCGTGAACGTCTGTTTAATATAATTTTATCACAGAAATTGCAATTGCAATACTACACTACACCTATATCGCGATATTTCACGTATACTTCATTTATTAACGAGTTCGCTTAAGTGACAAAAGCTGAGGTGGAAATAAATTTTAAATTGTAAATACAAATTTTTTTAATAATTTCTCTTGTTGAATTGATTAATTAATACTTTGTTTTCACTACTAAATGTTTTTAGTGGATTAGTAATTTAGTATATTCTATAGTCGTGTCTGACTGATAATCTGATTAATTTTAACACGTAGGCTTATTGAATATTTTTATGTAAATTTATTACGTCTACATACTCCATGACTTGCTATATGTTGAGATTTGCATTATAAATCTGTATAAGGCCGAAGTTGTTCAATAAATGTAATAAATGTATTGATATGGTCCCAAGGAAGCACGAGTACCATCGATGACCAAAAACTATGAGCGTAACCACAAACCACAGTACGTTGTTGCGATTTGCGCTATAGGTGCATTATGTATGGCCGAGCGTTATAGTTGAATGTATATGTGATGTACATTTATATTGGTGGCTATCAGGAACCACGAATAATGCCATCGATCTCATATGAGTTCAAATTTATATCGTCTACATACTAGTTATAAGCAAAAATTACAAGAATAGCCGTATAATATTGGCTGTATAAAGTTTCCAGTTTCGACATTGTACGTGTGTGGGTTAGAGGGGATTGGAGTTTCGTCGGAAGAACTATATTGTGTGCCCGTGATATGATTGTTGTGTGGTCTGGTTGTGTCATGTGTGGGATACATCTATATACTTGTGTTGTAATAGTTAGGATGCTGTATTCTTGGTAGATGGTGTTGTATGTTTTTTGAGTGATATTGAGGCGTTTTATGTGACATTAACACTTCTTTGTTGTTTAGAAACAATTTTTCAAGGGTTTTCTATTTGTGTTTCAATTAGATTAGGTGTGCGGAAGGAAGTTTAAATAAATAGTTAATTGAATCACAGATTTTTGAGCAACAAATTAATAAATTTATTTCACAATTTTGTATTGTTTTATTTTTTAATCAAAATAGAGCAGAGCAGATAAATCTTGCCGACTGAAGAAGGTCAAACCGCCGGATTGCAGATTAGTAGATTAGAAATGTGCTTGTCTTGTGCTAACTGTAGTTTAGTAATGATTTGCCAGGTGTCTGTAACCGGGTCGTTCTCTCTTTACTAACATACCTGCCTATCCTCAATTACCGTCCCAGCATCTAGCGCTTGATCCTACAGTTGTATTAATCAATCAACCAATCACTTGTCGACTAATGATTTTATAAATTTCCGAATCTATAGGGGAATAATCGAGTTGAGGTTTACCGGGACTTATTTCTCAATTTCGATAAATAACTTAATTTTCTGAAGTGATTTTAAAAATTCTGGGTCGGGATGAAATTAGTATTACCCGAGATGAACATTTTTTTGGGATGTTGGAATCGTGGAATAACTTCACATACTTCTCGACAATTATTAATACTTTACTGAATATGTGCAAAACACGTGTAATTGATCTGAGGTGTTTCGTTCAGCATGATTTATTATCATCCAGTGCTTCTCAGAAAACGACGCAATTATGCTATAACCGAGGTGTTTTTATGTATAATATAATATTTACGTGGGAGATGATAGATATACAGGATCATTCAATAAGTTCGTAGGGTGACAGATAGATGGTTTTACTCGATTTTTTTCCATGGTAGAGAAGTGGATTGTTGAATTTTAATGTGGTCGTAATGAATGAGGCTGTTATTCCAGAAAACCTAGCTGACATTGTAAAAATATTTATGTTTTTACCTTTTTACACGAACATTTGGGTATACGCAAGCTCTGTGTAGTCAAAGTAGGTGCCGCGTGAGCTCACAATCGAACAAAAGCAACTACGAATCGATGCTTCGAAACACACCAGAATCTAAAGACAGTCAGTTGAATGGACAGCAGTCGAAGAACCGAAGTGAAAAAAGACGTAATAGTCGGCCGGTAAGGTGATGGCGTCTATGTTTTTAAATGCGAACGGAATAATATTCATCGACTATCTCACCACCATCAACAGCGGCTATTTTTGTGAACTTTTGGATCGATTGATGGGTGAACTCGCAAGGAAATGGCCGTATTTGCAAAAGCATAAACTGTTGGTTCACCAAGACAATATACCGTGTCACAGATCGGTGAAAACGATAGCAAAAATAAATTGAGCTTTGAATTTTTTACCCACCCACTATATATTCTGCTGATTTAGCCCCCAATGACTTTTTCCTGTTTTCGGACCTCAAGAGAGAAATTTAAGTCCAAAGATGAAGTCATCGTTGAAACTGGGGCCTATTTTGACGAGGAAGAAAATGGTACTATTAAAGTGGTAACGAAAAGTTGGAGAAACGCTATACTCGTTGTATTGCCCTCGAAGGCAACTATGTTGAATAATAAAATCGAGTTTTATTAAAAAATTTTGGTTTTTTAGTGTTTGAACCGATATGAGATTTGGCTCAATATGATATTATTGTATTTTTGCAACTATAAATTGATGTTCACAAATCACAACGATTTTAAACCACACAATAAGTCCACACCTACACTACTTTTGGATACAATGGAAATTTAGATAACCTCCTATTACCACCCAAAGATTCCATAAAATTATGAACACTTTTAGATACAATTACGATATGGTAGCAAAAATAGTAATGTACTTGATTTCAACAAGACATATAATTGTGATATAAAATGTTGAGGGCAGATTATAAAATATATTATTACAACCACTACACATACTCGTATATACAGATAATTAAAATAATCGATATATCCATGTGTACACAATTAAAAATTTATGATTCGACTAACAAGATTATTTCATAATTAAAAGTAAATAAAATGTTAATTTTTTTTATAGACATTTCCCATAATGATAAATCGATAATATAAAAATCGTATTGTTGAACACCTCCTCTACCTCCATCTTGGTTGTGTAACTCAAAAAAATCTTTACATTAAAATTGTATTCTGCACAAAACCATACAAAAAAAAAAAGGTTTTTTTTTCGACTTGAAAAGATTGGCAGGAATAAAACCACAATTTGGGGGTACTTTGGGTGGAAGTTTCCACCATATAAACATAAAACATGTGACCGAATTTAATTACGTGCCATGTTTGGCAAAAAAATAACGAAACCAAATGACATAAAAAATTATTGTTAGCACAGTGCGCAGTTAGGAGTAAGGTACCATGTAATGAAACTATAAAAATTGTCAAATAATTATGTTATGTATTTAATAGTTTTTATAGTTATATTTATTTTTTAAATTGTATTCTCGGAACCGAAACAAACAACTTTGGAAAATTTGTTTAAAATATAATTTTAAGTTTTGCCGAAAAATAATTATTTTACGATAACATCTCTTGTTTTCGTTGCATATAATATCTTGTACTCGTTTATACATTCAAACAAGGTCGCATTACAATATAAGTTTAAAAAAAAATAATTATAAATTGAATGAACACCTGAACATGTTCAAATCTTTAATCATATGTCTTAATAAATAATAATCACCTCATTTTGCATCCTCCGATGTTTGTACACGCGTGTCAAAATTTAACTGTCTGTTTCAGACTATCGAACCTTGTTTATGTGTTACGCAATACAATCCAAATAGAGTATTTTATGCGGTTCTGGTTAAAGGATTACAGTAAATAATTCATCTGACTTACCTGAAACGAGATTATATAAGAAAACGAAAAAAAAATCTAATATTAAAATTTTGATATTCTAAACATGCAAATTATAAAAATTATTCATTAAACGGCCAATTTTCTAAGCACTACATATACATAAAAATATTCTACGCATATCTATTGATTACAAAAATTTAAAAAAAATAATCTAGAAGCTTTTGAAGCTTTTTTACAAGAAAACCAACATACCAAGAACGTTAATATACGTAAACACAAATAATTTTCGATTTGGCTACGTAGGTGTTTGTATATACTATATACATATATATAGACATATAAACATAATGAATCATTTATCATATATCTCTACAGGAACACCTTAGGCCCTGTAATATAAGTTGATGTGTGTATTGTGTAAATAATGTACATTTTCTATACCAATATCTTCCGATTTATTTAAATCTCTATAATGTTATTTTTGGAGCATCATGTCATGTGATTATGTGAGTATGTGTTTGTGCTTTCTTAAGGATTGGTAAATT
The DNA here is from genome assembly GCA_963932295.1 of Tipula lateralis. Lineage (NCBI taxonomy): Eukaryota > Metazoa > Arthropoda > Insecta > Diptera > Tipulidae > Tipula > Tipula lateralis. Next base: position 121,860,105 of record OZ010736.1, read on the forward strand.
TCATGTTTACCCTTCATGGATTCAGAATATCTTGTTATATTTCCAATGAATTTTTTAACATACTTTGAATTGGGTACACAATTATATATATATATATATATATATATATATATGTATACAGGGTGGCTGAGACCAAATGTTACTAACTTCACTCTACTGTCATTTGTGTAGTTGTAATTTTTCGCGCGTCAATTTTTTGACAGATTGAAATTTTGTTAGTGTTTATATGTGGTCAATAAATAATTGTTCTAAATTAATATCTTGATAAAAAAATCGTAATAGAATTCAAACGTAATAGTGTAATTGCACTGTATTTGGGTGGAAATTCACAAACAGCAATAGTTCGTCAGCTCCAGCATTTTAATGTGAATAAAATGTTTGTGTATCGAACCATAACTCGATACAACGAAACTGGAAGCATCGCTAAACGCAACAGAGGCGGTCTTAAAAAGACAGCAACATCAAAAGAAATGATACGAAAGGTGAAGAAACGAATCCACCGAAATCCTCATCCAAAAAGTTCAAGATCTTACGGAGGCACAAAAAAAAGTTAGGCTTGAAAGAACACGAGCATTGAAGGCCTTGGCCGAACGTGATGAGATTCCAAAAATTGTCTTTTCTGATGAGAAAATTTTCACCATTTAACAGTATGTGAATAAACAAAATGATCGTGTTTGGTTAGAGCACAAGTCCATCGATAATTTGGACACAAGAGTTGTCATGCGCAAGCAATCACCAACTTATGTTATGGTTTGGGCTGCAGTTACTGCAGATGGACGCACTCCTCTGGTTTTCATCGAACATGGAGTCAAGGTAAACCAAGAGATGTACCGCCAAAAGATCCTAAACGATGCTTTGCTACCTTGGGAACGTAAGCACTTTGGTACGAACCGTTGGACATTCCAACAGGACTCGGCACCGTCACACAAAGCTCGAGCGACACAGCAATTTTACAAAATTGCGTTCCGCGGCTGATTTCATCGAAAGAATGGCCACCATATTCACCAGATTTGAATCCCATGGATTTTTCCATATGGTCCATTTTGGAGAGTAAGGTGTCCACTAAAAAATACGAAAGTGTTGATGCATTGAAGTCAGCTCTTGTTCGAGAATGGAATAAAATTCTGCAAGTCCATGTACGGTTTCTATGGAAGACTGAATCAAATAATCAGAGCCAAAGGAGGTTATATCGAGCAATAAAATGTTTTTCATAAAATGTAATATGTTTTCAACATATTCCACGAAAATAATCAAAATTAAAAAAATTACAGCGTTTTCATTTGGTAACACTTGGTCTCAGCCACCCTGTATATATATAACTAATATGAGATTAGAAGTATTCCTAATCTACGGATCATTTTATGATATTACCGATGATTTTGAATCATTTGAGGTTCTCATACCAGAACATTTATTAATTACGAACGCCCTTCTAATCCTTAGTGAAAAAGAAGGCATGAGGTTTAGAAAACTGCAGAATACTGCATAGCACATATAACTGGTTTTTTGTACCATATAACATATAACTGGTTCTGTTGACGAACGCACAAAAAAACATTGGTGCCGACAAATACTTTAAAATTCGTTGGAGGAACTTCCAAAAACCTATGCAAGATCGTGACAGGTGATGAGACATAGATATGTGCGTAAGACCAACAAAAGTTGTGTGAGCTCAAAGCACTGGAAAGCAAATGGTAGAGCACTTCTTCACGAAAACCGGCCATGTGGCTACTGTGGCATATATAACTTTTCAATCACATATACATATATAACTTTTCAATCACCCAGTATTGTATATAATCATTTCCATTTAAACAATTTTTTTGAGTGTCTGTCTATTCATGGATACATTGGGTCATTACAAAATATTTTTATCAAGCATTTGTGGCAGTTACACATATTAATCTTACGGTGAGCACTGTTTGTTATAATTCCATTAATCAGAGTGGAGCGTGGAATAACCAGTACCATAACCGCAGTTTCCCTGTTGTGGTAGTAAAATAAACCTTACATCAAAAGCTTTCAACGCTCGTTTAATCAATTTACACTTCGAAAATAGTCGAGTTTGAAAAATTTTGTATCTGCAGCTCAAATGATGTGAATGAAAGTATTAAAATACTGTTAAATCACAGAGTCAGTAAGCGACTCCATTCCACAACAACGTAAATAAGCGATGTGACAATTTAATCACTTCCTATTGGTATAAGCAATGCGCCATCTGCATTAATCATTATCCTATTGTTAGACAACAGGTACTTTTACAGTCTTTTCGCTCATACATGGCTTTAATATTACAAGAAACTAACGTGATATTTCAATGGACGGGGCATCATAAATTGAGGGACATATAAGTAAATCTAAAGTGTCAATGATGCAATATTATTACACCTGTTACCAGCAAATTTAGAGAAGTGTCTTCGGTTTAGTTTATAATAGTGTTTTGTATAATAAATGGATAAGAAGGTATATTTATTATACTTACGAACATAATGAGAAAGCTAAATATATTCCCCAGCAACTCACCAATATTCTTGAAATCCCATTTTCTAACAAAATTTACAAAAAGTGAAATTTTTGTGAAAACAAACAACCATCTTTTTCGAAGAAGAACAAAATAACATAAAAGTGGTTAAATGAAGTGACCGATAATTGTGCCAAAAAAGGCTTTGGATGCACACAAACCTGTGATTGTATGGCTTGCTTTCTAACAAAATTTGTATGTCATATCTATTCCATATACAACTAAAAATCTTTATCATGTTTTAACAATGAGTTTAGTTGATAATGTTCCATTTCCCAAAGTTAACGAACCCACAAAACTAATATATATATATATATATATATATATATATATATATATATATATATATATATATATATATATATATATATATATATGTATATGTGTATATATATATATATATATATATATAAATACATATATATATATAATATATATATATATATATATATATATATATATATATATATATATATATATATATATATATATATATATATATATATATATATGTATATGTGTATATATATAAATATATATATATATATATATATATATATATATATATATATATATATATATATATATATATATGTATATATATATATATATATATATATATATATATATATATATGAAGCCTGCCTCTCGTCGTGATTGGTGAGCCCTATTAGTCTACGGGCAATAGAACGATCCCTGGGTTGCGGCTGAAGTTGAACTTTTAGTAAATATAACTAATCGCTTCAGTCACTCAAGCTAGGTGGCATACGCCCATGGCTGCGTGGTTATTCTTAGTCTCTGTATGATGGATGATTTTTGGGTTTAACAACATAGCCTTCCTATAAAAATGCAGAGATCTGTCATAGGTGACATATTTCTCGTACTACTCGTGTGAAAAAAACAAACAAAGTGTACTCGAATGCAACTCAATGTCAAGAGTATGGATGATGGTTTACAAATTAATCAACTATAAGTGGTTAGCAGGTGATAATGATTATTCGGTTCAGTAGAAGTGAGAAGAAACAAAAGATGGCTTAGTAACAGTGTGGAAACAGGTTCCCTCTATACAAACAGACATCAGAACAGAACTGGAAGTAAAGGAATATCATCAACACAAACATGACAGAATGAAAGCCGTTTATACGCACTCAAGATACTTAGCAGGATGCATTCGGTAGTGACGTCGAACGAAACCAAGGAAATTGTTGCAAAGAAAAGGCTACAAAATGTATATCAGGCAACTCTAATTTGTTTGACAAGTATGTATCATTTATGAAAGTAGTAAATGGAGTAAATGGCACTATTTCATTTGCTGATACACAATTAAGTGTACCAATCAACCCAATTTCACCACCAGCTGAATACAAACTTTTATTGATAATAACAGCATCCAAATAATTCAATTATCAAAAAATAGGACAAATAATAATCCGAGCCAAAATATAACAACAGAAACACTTTTTAAATCTCAAATGTAAGGATAGACTAGACCATTAGCACAAAACCATTCCCTTTGGCATTATTTGGCAGTGTGCATTTCTATTTCCGATATCCGATCGAAAATACCAAATACCAATTCATGTTTGAATCGAATTAAAGATTGGAATCGAATAGCAATACGAATCAAATTCCGGAATAGACTTGCTGGATGCAACGATATCAACTTTACACTAAAAAGGTTTTACGTTACTGTTGACACTAGCTATGTACTTCGTCCTTACATATCATTATATCATGAAGTAGGCCATCTGAGTAGTCTACTACTTCTGTTGGTATTAGTGCTCCTGCACCTATTAACATACATGTCGTTTTATAAAACACTGTACCAAGAAGACTCAACAAACAATTGATCTTCTTTTTAGGTTTAAAAACTGTGCCACTTCGGTCCCTAACTACACTTAAAATACATGACTAAGCCAAGTTTATATCAGCTGAAGTTACAACCACTATGACCACTGCAAATAATTTGTTCAATTAAGTTGTGAACATGCTACCTCCGTCTAAGCCATTACCTCTTAGAATATGATAAAAAATTTTCAAATAGTTTTACCACTCGTAATACTTTCCATATGCTCAGTCCCGAAATCTGTTTTTTCTTCTAATGAAGTTCAAAATATCCGGTATATCGTCAAGCTCGTCAGTTGGTCCTCAAATAAAAATTGTGATCCAAAGCAGTGCAGTATGAAGGATAGGATGAAGAATAGGAGCACAAGAAATACTCAACAGTTTCTTATTTACGTTTCAACTTTACGAAGTTGCGAATTTTCATTCGGAACATATGATTATTCAGCGATTATATCATATGATTATAGGCGAGCGTCTTTTTGTGCTGCACACAATCTGATCCAAAGATCAAGCGGTAGCAGACTCACAGCCATTTCAAGAGCTGCAGTAGGAGTGGTGTGCATGGCTTCTAAAATACCCACACAAACAAGACCTTGAAGGCGGTTTACTACACGCGTCTGGGTTTCACGCCCCATGATTTACCAAACGACTGTTTGCATTACCAGTATAATATATCATTTCGTTTGTTTATGTTTTACCAAGAAATCTTCCGATCTAACCAGATCCCCAGATTTGACTTTCGAAGAGAGCGAGATCATCTGAGGCCCATTTTTTGGAAGACTAAAGTTTCCCAAGGTCGTACGTCTAGTGAGAAGAACCATCTCAGTTTTCCTACGGTTAACTGATAGATCTTGGTCACTACAACTATTTTGATAGTATTTTGCATGTGATCACATATTATATCCGTATATCCTTATTTACCTTCCGGTATAATGGCGATATTATCAGCATAACCCTGGAAGAAAAATCCGTTGTCGTTTAGTTGAACTACGAGTGAGTTATATAAAATATATTTCTGGTAAAGTTTGCGCAATTCCTTCTTGAAAATACGAATTTTGGATCCCATATCATCATGGACTACCAAACAAACTACACTGAACCAAATGTACCACTCAATATAACAAATTTTGGTGACAAAAATTTTGAAAAAAATATTTCATTTTGATAATTTATCTCCATTTCGAATTAAAATATTACAGTTATACCTTTATTTATATTTTTCAACAAAACTATAATTTTTCATCATTCTTAATGAACATGATTCTTACCAATATTTTATCACTATGATAAAAATGTATTCTATATGATAAATTTATCAGTTTTTTTAAATGGTTTAACTGATCAGTTTGCTATCAATGTGAACATCAATCTAGGTCGATAAGAAAATAGAACTTTACAAAAATGGCCGATGATATTATCGAGATCAATAAAATTATAGAGGAGGAACTTCAAAATTAATGTTCCCTTTCCGGAAGAATGTTCCAAATTAAGAAAGATTTTTCTTTTATAAATATATTTTTAAGCATGTATTTTTATGTATTTAAATTAAATTCATAAATTGCTATAACATACATACTTATGTGCATATACTGAAGCTTCATATGCTAATTTAACAGAATTATTAAATAAGAAATCTATTAAAATCAATATATAAAATATTTTAATAGATAAATTCACTTTGTTATATTGATATATTTGTTGAACTTTTTAGCTAGTGATAAGTTTGTAAATCTCATTGATAGGAATCTTTGTCGGTTGTATATTGTACTGTAGGGTGTCGGTTGTATGTTGTAATAATGTTTAATTTTTTTTAGCACACGGATTTAGGACACGTATAGCATTTCGACTGTACCCATAAAGGAAATCTATATTTCCTAACTATGCTGTCATTTTATTAAAAACATTTAAGCATTAAACATTATTTCCCTCTGCGTTCGATTTTTTTTGAAAATTGAAGAAAAAATAGTTTCGGTAAGTGGTTTTCACTTATATACGAGTACTGTATGTACTCTATATATTGCAGCATACAACTTTAACTGCGGTTGGTAGTTTAAGCGAAACGATATTCGATCAATCTTATCAGAATGTGTGTGGGCATATGCTAAAAATGGCATCGCTTCGTCGACTGTGGAGAAATAAAACTATATATGTCTGGGGAAGGGTGTGTGTACACATTTCTTTCTATATATACATACGTAAATATATACACATACATATACACAGAACATGCATGAAAAGATTTTTTAATTTATTTGTTTTGGCAAATTAAATTTTCATGTATATGCGGTTTGATTTTACATTATTATTTCAATTTTTCATTTTTATGGACGAAACACAAGCTTTTCGAAAGCTTTTTCGTATTTTTATTGGTGTCATGTGGTTTATTTGAATCAGAATCTACTAAAAGTTTTCTTTTTATAGAATAATAATTTGTATAATAGTTTATAAGTGTATATAAATTGAGTGCAATTTGAAAGTTATTTTCAATTTTATGTTGTGGTTGAATGATCTCCTAGGGGATGATGCATACAGATAGATGGACAATATAACAAATTTGTTCTTATACAATCGATAAAAGATTTGTGCTTCCATTATTAAATAGTAACTACCTATGGATGTGCAGAAGTGATGCATACCTAAAATGCAAAAGTGCTTAAAGAAGCAAATCAAATTAATTTTAATCAATTCAAACTATTAACTATTAATATTTAGTTGTATAATGATATAATTAAGGTTTTATTGATTAAAAAAGATGTACATCAACCTTGAAGCGATGAACCAATATAAATATAATAATAATGAAAAACTTTTTGTCTCCAATGCCAAACTATAAAATTGAGATTAACTTTTTTGCTTTTCGTTATGTTTTCTCGAAATGTATACGTCATCCGAAAAACATAAAAATAATGATTTATGTACGGGAAAATATAGCGAATACAATAATACAAATGACGACGATATCTTATGATAAATCAAATAAATTGATAGGCGTAAACGATTTTTCTTTCCAATGTTGAGACATTGTCGCTGAAACTGTACAGTCTCCAAATATTGTATTGTTTGCCGCATGTGCCTTGCCAATGCGTGCTTGATACTCGCACACAAAAGATATCCTTTTTTTATGTGTATTCCGGTCAACATAAAAATTTATGTTAATTAATATATGTAAATATGTGTTGTTCAAAGTTGGTAAAAAGTTTTCTTTTCTACATCATATGTACACATATCGATTTTGTTTGGAATAAATAATTTTTTTCTATTATCATATCTCTTTGATCTATGCCAACAAGAACAATATGAACAAAAAAAATGAAAAGCTTCAACACACTCTATTGTAAATATGTATATATATATATATATATATATATATATATATATATATATATATATATATATAAATATATATATATATATATATATATATATATATATATATATATATATATATATATATATAATATATATATATATATATCGATAGAAAGCTCTCTACAACAGACCGATTTATCTATGAATAAATTGGAATTCAAATTTTTTTGTCGTTCGCTCGTTCCTATAAAACATATTATCTTTATGTAGCATGTACTCAAACAGTGTATATACATATAGTTATGTGACTATATATATATGGTGTATAATTAAATCAAAACAATGTATCTAGTATATTTGTGTACAATAAAACAATAAACCGCCGAGTTAAAGGAGATATTTTCGAGAAAGGATTGTAGATAAATGGATACATTAGATTGATGAGGATATATATGAAAATATTTTCTACACAAAAGCTCATATGATTCAGCAGAAAATGAAAAGCTTTCATTATACATATATATACAATATTGATCCAAATATGATGTATAAGATAAGCTTGAATATTTAAATTGATTGGTAAACTTTTTTATTTTACATATTTATATAGTTTCAAATAAATTGTTAGAAACTCTTCATCGTATTCGCAAATCATAGTATATATTTTGAGTTTATGAAGCGTGAAATTCAAAAAGTAATTAAAATATTATATACAAATACTTGAAATTTAAATTTGTTTATCATTGTGGGCCGATATGTTATAAAAGCTTTCAACGATTTTTATGTAGAGTTTTCCTTTCGAAAGTTTGCTATTAAACTCATCTTAAATGGGATAAAATTAGAATCGACAACAATGTACTAGGCAGAGGATTTAATAAAACGAACTTTGGCTCTGCCCAGAGTGAGGTTCTAGTGATCCATGTACTTTTACTTCCATTTACATTCTATTTCCCATTTGCTGTTTAAGATAGCAGAAAAGAATCCTGCAGAAAAAATATTATTTCTACTCACCACCAGAGGCACTACAATTGCTAAAGAGATTTTTCTGCTGTCCTTTTTGAAACCAGCAAAATTTGTCCGTCGATATTTATATAATATTAAAAGATATATATTTTAGGGTTTCACATAAAATCTGTAAATTTTTTTCATACCAATTTAATATATATTGTGTTAACTACCGATACAAATATTATTATAAGTAGTTGTTTTACTGTGAGCTATATAGATGAACCCCCATGTAACGAATATGCCATTATGATTTTCAGTTTTCACTGTTAGCTATGGAGGGATCCCAAGTAACCAATATGCCATAGTGATTTTCTGATAGTTTAGGCCATAATTAATCCGAATATGAAGTTTGGAGATAATCGTGTGGGTCAGAGCATCTCCAGAACTGTTTGAAGTTTCGGCCCATACCAAAGAGAATAAATATAAAGAGGAACATCTTATATGAACCTCGGTTGCATATAAACTAACAATATTACTGAATTTTTTTGTGATGGCAAACGAAATAGGATAAATATATATTTTTTATTTCGTTTCCTCTTTCGAACGAAAACAAAAAAAAAATTATACTATTTCAAAACTTCGCTTACTATTTCATATTATAATTCGATTGTAAAATGGAATAAATATATTTTCAAATTATTATATATTCCATTTTACAATTGAATTATAATATGAAATAGTAAGCGATGTTTTGAAATAGTCAAAAAACTCTTTGAAATTTTTAGTTTATATGCAACCGCGGTTCATATAACATGTTTCTCTTTATATTTATTCTCTTTGAATTTATTCTCTTTGGCCAAAACTTCAAAAGATTCTGGAGATGCTCTGACCCAGACGATTATCCTCAAACTTCATATTCAGATGTATTATGACCGAAGTTATCAGAAAATCATAATGGCATATTGATTACACGGTAGTTTATCTATGGCTCACAGGAAAACAACTACTTATAATAATATTTGTATTAAACAACTACTTATAATAATATTAATTATCTATATTTAACAACATAAATGTATATTAAATTCGTATGAAAAAAATTTACAGATTTTATATGAAAACTTAAATATATATTTTTTAATATTAAATAAATATTCACGGACAAATTCAGCTGGTTTAAAAAATGACTGCAGCAAAAATCTCTTTTGCGATTGTAGTGCCTCTGGTGGTTAGTAGAAAAAATATTTGTTCAGCTGGATTTTTTCTGCTATCTTATACAGCATACTTCCCATATGATTTGGAGTTACATCCTCTTACTAAAGAATTTATTAAACCTTTAGAGTAGACAAACCGAAATAATATTCTAATCATGGCCAGATTCGATGAAAACTCACATCACGTATGCTAGACCAATGTTTTTGACATCCCAAATAGCTACTTTAGAAGAAAAGTTTTATTTTCTTTTATCAGGTTTATTACTACTTAATAAACCTGAAATTAAACAGTTTAGAGAGCACAAAAGTACAAAATAGGACTCAATTTTAACCAGTCACTTCAATATTCAGTAATGAAAATCAGAAAGTGCGAAGGAATCGAAAGGACAGCTGATGTACTTCAAAAACTCAAAAATTAGCTTTTCATGAAATATGTTCTGTGAGGAAAGGGCTGCAGCTCCACAATTATCACTGTTGTCTTCAGAAACCTGAGAAACTATCAAAGTTAATATCCGAACTCTAGAAAATTTTTATATTACTGACATGAGTACAGATCAGAAAGCGACACAGTGGTTTTAATGAAACCAGAGTTCTCCGAAAGTATTTAAATACTATCGTAAATGGATTCAAATGCTGGGTTTCAATAAGTGCTACCTCAAAGCAAAAATTTAAAACATCAGGACGTGTCGTTTATCACTAAACTATGTTGGAACAGTAAAACAGAAAACATCTCAGTTATCCAAATATGAGTATTTCTAACAAGAAATAGTCAGAAAATTTTATTTTCAAAAAATAATTTTTTTCTTGGAGGGCAAGTCTGTTGCCAGCAGCCGCGGTAATTCCAGCTCAATAGCGTATATTAAAGTTGTTTTGTAGTTGAACTTGTGTCAAGCACAGGTGGCCGTAACTGGGTTACATCATCTTGATGAATAGGGAAAAGAAATTTGGTATAAAGCAAACTACGAATACAGTGAAGGAGAGGAGATTCAAATCAAGTCATTCTGTCTTGCATATTCTCTCCTCTGACTATAGACATTGCTTTTGAAACACGCTTTCTTAAATATAAACTAAAGACCTTGAAGATACCGGACTGAGGAAATAAACAAGAAAACTGATGCATGATAACCATAGTGATAAGACATTAAAATGCATATCTTTCTGTGAGCTTCACAACAATTACTATAGTCTTCAGAAAGCAATGAATATATGACGGTCAAAATTCTGAGCTCTGGAATACATTGATGTTACTGACATGAATATAAATCAGAAGGTGGCATAGTGAATTTAATGAACAAAACACATTCTCCAAAAGTATTCAAATGTATGCTAGATGGATTGAGTGCTACATCTCAGCCATGGATAAAATTTGACTGAAAATACAATTTGATAGAGCATCGATTCATTCTCAAAATTTAAAACACCGGGCATGTAGCTTATTCGCTTATCACAAACTTTGTTGGAATAGTAAAACAGATAAGATAATCCTGTGATTCTGTCCTATATATATTTTCTCTTCGGACTAGGGATTGCTTTTGAAACACGGAATATTCTTTTTCGGTTTCGAAGATACCAGATATCTTCGTCTTCATTTAGAGGACAGAGTCGTTTGGGCAAAAGGACCGATAATGACGAAAAAAATTAAAATAACATAACACTTTCAAGAAGACAATTGTTAGTATCTTAATCTAGGACTGGGCCAAACTTTGATATAGTTTATTTGTACTTATATACCAAGTCTATATTACTCTGCATGTCACGACATATCCGGATTAGTATGAAAATCTCTATACGTTTTAAAATATATTTAACTGATCGACTAGTAAAACAGAGAAATTTGTGGAATTATTAATCGTGAGACCAATCGGAAAGGTGCTCAAATTTATCAAGCATAGAATGCCGAACACCTAAACGAAACGTAACTTATTTGGAAGACAATAACTGCCACCGAGTAGGCGTCAATACCTCGGTATCATTTTATTTGCGGGTGTGAGCAGATCAGGGAACGAACATACACAAAATTTATGGAGTTCTTGTGCTCATCCTTTTGATCGTTCTACAATAATTGTTATATAACAGTAACATTCGTAGTCATAGTTCTTACTAGACGATAAAGTCGCTGCCATCTCCGGAAGAACAGTTGTTTCCATATCATGTCGGTTCACGCTTTACACAATATATCCCATCCAAACCATATATCCCATTCATAGTCAAGCCTTGACTTTCCTGTTACCTAGAAGTTCATTTTTTCACACAAAAACTCAAAAAATTTTAAAATCATAATTTGGCTACATTTTCAATATGCTGAACCTTCAATAAACTTTATTCCGCCTCGGGACAGAAGAACAGCTGAACAGTTTTATGAACGTCCAATTTTCGCAAATTGTCGCTGTTGTGAATGATCTTCATGAAAAATTTTGAACCGAATAAAAGAAGATGACACTTCTGACCAATGACTGCTAGTAAAAGCACATAGAGTTGGAATGTGATGGCCGATTTTTGATGCATATGCTCGAAAAACTTACATAAAAAGTTTATGTTTGTTAAAACCTTTTTATATACATATATATTTTTGGATTCTTAAAACTACACACTCTCATTATGAATGAGCTTATAAGCTCAAAATGAGATGTGCCAGTACTAAGTTATTGTAAATACATAAATAAATAAATAAACCCGCCAGATATGGAACGAAAGTGTGGTGGGAAGGAAATAAATCAGGGCGAAAGATTAGTAAATGATTTATGCTGCAATCTATTTCGTTGAAGTTGTCGAGACATGTTTGATGCTTGATTCTTACCTATACCAATACTAGACACGGATAGATAAAGTCGGTCTATACCTCCAAATTTCCTTATTGTGAAAGGCCAACCTCGACCTGTTCAAATATCTGTATTTGGACCCAGCAGCAATATCACAATGTGTCCCTACTTTCGAAAGAAGAACTTTCTTTTGTCGTAATCCAAGGTTCGGCAAATAAACCAACTATGATATTGGATTATAATAGGACTAAGGGCGGAGTTGACAGTTTGGATAAAATGGTTTGCGAATATTCATTTAAAAAGATTTTGTTACAATATATTGGACGTAGCAGCATTTATAATTTATACAGAAAATAATACGTTTTTAAAAACTGGAACTAATTCTTGACGCAGATTTTGAAAAAAACTTTGTGAACAATTGGTTGGGCCAGGAATATCCCAACGTTCTGATAATGTTCAAATTACCCGTCATTTTTAAGCTAAAAATGGAATAGAAACTATGTTGGGCTCTACAAGAACTTGGTACTACTGGTTGAACTACATTAACTGTTTTGGGGCTGAAGGCTCTCCAACACTTTCGCGGTTCACTTATTTACGCCTAATAATAGCCAAATCGATGTTGTACGGCTATATGTCCGATTTACGTAGAACCATCTGCACATTGCATAGATCTATGCCAGTCTATAGTACTGACATGGAAGATGGGGGAGGAGATTGGCCCATGAATTCTGCACTCTAACAGGGGGTCATAATTGTGATCATTTACACCACCGATCGTCAAATCATTAAGTCAATTTTACACATATTGTTTTAGGAGCTGACCAGTTACTTGTAAAATAACTTATAAAAATTGACAGTCTGTTAAGAAAAGCTTATTAGTACCACAATAACTCGCATCTCGATCAATCACTGATCGATCTTGTCGGAACCCTTCGTAGTAGAAACCGATCTGCGATATCTTTTCTGGGATATTTAATGTGCTTTAAACGATTGCCTCTTTTAAAGTGAGTACGATTTAGTAATAATAAAATTTAGTTGTTGCTGACATTAAAACTTGAGTCCCAAGTGAGTAGATTAAGTCTTCCGAAGCATGTTAAATTATGGAAATCGCGGCGATAATCGAACATTAAACCGCAGTATGATGACAATTTGTTTGAATCACTTACCTACAACCGGCGACATTTATATTTTACAACAATCACCGAATGAATTCAAGTGCCATACATTATTGTAAAACAACTTTTTCATTTAGCTCTATGACTAACCAATTTAATCAAATCAATAAAGAAAGCAGAAGCATTACCGATTACTAATATTTACGCAAGGACCGATTCCACAAACGTTCTTGCGGGGTTATCATAAAATCCGAGAAAGTGGAAGTGTTACATAGGAAACGGTACATCACAAATATTAGATATTATTCCAAGGAAATACTGGTCGTATTGAAAAAGCACGGATAACCCGCTCGATTGCGCAAGTAGAGGAATATATTCTTATCAATTATTAGGGCATGAGTTGTCGTGGCAGGAACCCAAATGGCTGACAAGCGACAACATACCGCAAGAGAATTTTATTTTCAAAAATAAGACGGTTTCTGAATAGAAAAGTGCTACTGTTTTGAAACTTTTAGAAGTGGAGGCAAGGGTGACATTGTTGCAGAAATTATTTTCTAGTTTTTCTTCATGGACAAAAGTTATTCGAGTGTTGAGTTACATTAGAAGATTTATTAGCCTAGGTAGAATTAATGCCTCCTTTGCCTCCACTTCTAACGTTTCAAAACATGAGATCTTTCCTCCTCAGAAACCGTCTTATTATAAAAAGTCAAAGCCAACGTCACAAGAAGGATTTCTTAAAAGCATACAGTTGAAGGAAGCAGCTTTGAGATGTTTAGGAAAGCAGCAGATGCTAGCCAAATTAAAGGGTCTTTCACCGTTTGTGGATGGCAATGGTTTAATACGAGTCGGAGGACAACCTAAAAATTTCAAGGTGCTCCTACGAAGCTGAACATCCAATAATTTTACCGTCAAAACATCAGATATCGATATAACTTATTAAATATTTCCATATCAGGTTTCTCCATCCGGGTCCATCACTCCTTTCCGCTTTATTGAAACAACACTATTGGATCATTAACAGTCGAACTATTATCCGAAAATGGGTCAATAACTGCGTTATATGTATCAGACATTGCGGAAAACAGAAGTCCATTAAAGACATTTCATAATATTGGATCATCGAAGAAGAGGTGCAAAAAGTACTAAAGGTTATCTAGCAGTGTTTTTTTGTAGCGTAAACAGTTCTGTTCCCTAGAAGTGTTTAGTAATCTGTCCAGTGAAGCATTTCTAGCCTGTTGTTGTCAATTTACAGCGCGACGAGAACGACCATCAAATGTATATATATTATACAGCTCAAACAACACACAGCTTAACTTCTTATAATCTATAGAGTTGATTTTCGCCACATTGGCAGTATTAGGCGTGCATACATATGAAAACACCTAAATGTCAAATGGATTCCAAATGTTGGATAATTAATTGTTTACGTCATGATGTATCAAGTTATAAAAGCGAACAAATGCCTGGTACGAAATTTGATATCGAAATTATTATAATTCCACAACAAAATAGCACAACATAAATGTGGGCAAATATAATTAAAATAATGAAAATGTTTTCACTTAAACCACCACCAATCCATAAACTACTATTATACACACACACACACCGAAACAATATACTTTATACAAGATCAATTTCCATTGATGACGCAAATGTTAGTAAAATAATTAAATATTTTCTAGTCGAATCTAAGCTTAAAATCTATAATTGAAGCTCGTTGCCTGATTAAAGACCATAAACAGGCCAACACTATATAGGTAAGTTACATGAAGCAATGACCTACATTCCGATACTAAATCAATCGTTTACGACCTAATTCGAATCGCGTACATCGTCTATTATCATAACTAACTCTCGTATATCATTTACAGCAGAAATTTGATCTCGTCTTTGAGATATTCGTGCACATACAAATGAAACGAGAAACTTTGAAATCACGAATAATTTTCTCGAAAGAATATATATACCATACATCATTGATACACTCGTACATACTTTGTATAGGGTATTGAATATCATGCTCTCGCTGTTAGAGGTATCGTATATGGTTTGCACGTACTTTTTGTCTCCCTATATAATGGCATGTATTATATATGGTGTGTGGTGAACTTTAACCCAGTGCCACCCAACTTTTTATAATACTCAATTAATAATTTTTCGGTTTATAGCGAAGTGTCATAAAATATTTATGTTTTATATAACACAAGTATATATGTTCTAAGATGTACTATATAGTAAATCATATGTGTGTGTGTGTGCGTCTTATTGTATCTAAGAACAATTCTATACGATTTATTCTAGATTAGATTGGAATGATGATGGTTTGCTTGAAGATTGAATTCGTTGAGGTTTTAGACTATAAAGGGTGTGGTATTGTCAACGAACGCGTCCTAGTAATTACCAAAACAAATCTAGTCACGTAACGAGTGATTGTGTCCAACACACAAAATCCGAAAAATTATATTTTGTTTGTCTATAGTCGCGGCTAGACGACACAATTTAATATTCGTCTACATTGTATGTTTAATGATATTGAGCACGCGATTCTTATGTCATTAATTGTGCTGGACGTGATTATGTTTGTATATAGATGTACATATAGGAAGTAACTGGAATGGAATTGATGATAGCATAAATTTCCGTCAATGCAATTTTAGCTTTCGTAGAATTGGGTTCAAAATATTGCCAAAATTAATTAATGTTTATCTGCTTTAATTAACTGTTGACTTAAGTCATTATAGCAATAAAACATTAATTAGCGAAATTGTATACGCATACAGGGTACAGAAAAATTTGGGTTTTACTCTTTTCTAAATTATAAGCATTTCGTATGTTGTTCTGAAGAAGACACTGTTGATATACTGAAAATAATTTAACCTCAATTTAAATGCTTTGAACGACATTTTGTACTCAACTAGATCATCCATAGACATAGTGGAATCAAATGGGGTTAAAAAGCTCACCAGTTATTTTTTTCACCATGTGATTACGATTAGAGTGCAGAATTCAATCCATACCTTCCCAGTACTTTAGGCTGACTTTGCGGACCTATAGTCGTACGTCCTCGATTGGGCTATAATGATGCAAAGTAGGACATAGATAAGCGATAATATAGGTATATATTTTTTCCCCAGTCAGTCAGACTCGATTGGTTCATTGAAGCATCCCTCCCCTGAGGTACACTATCAGTCCCAAAATCTGTTTGTTCACCTAATAAAGTCGAAGACATCTGGTATTCCCAAGGTTATTAGTTGCTCCAAAGCAGTGCAGTCTATGGGAAGAGTATAAAGAACAAGAGCACAAAAAGTGCCGAACAGTTTTTAGCAGTGCTCCGTGTGGATGCCGATGTATTGATTCAAAGAATGTTTTGGATAGTTGACCAGAGATGAGGCTATCCCATTACTTTTAGAGCAGATCACTAAAGTGATAGTCAACATCTCATTTAACAGATAATGACATCACTCCAAAAGCGGTCTTAGGTCCCAAAAGTGGGAGCCTCACCCAAATGGGCCAATTTATCAGCCTGACGAGTCTTAAAATTTCACGAGTTTCGTAGGAAATTGTGGACAAACGGAACTCCAACTTCACTGCTTCTCAGATGGAATTGAAATGGCTTACGCGGCTGTCATTTATATTCGAAGCAAGGATATATCATTCAGATATAAAACACAATTAATAACCGCAAAAACAAGAGTAATTGTATCCAATCAATGCGGCAAATATCGCTACCTCCGTTTTAAATTATGTGAAGCTCTACTACTGGCAAATTTAATCAAGTCAATAAAGAAAACAGAAGCATTGCCGATTACTAACACTTATGCGTGGACTGACTTCACGAAGGTTCTTGCGTGGTTATCAGAACAACCGAGAAAGTGGAAGTGTTACATAAGAAAACCGTACCTCAAAAATATTAGACATTGTTCCAACAAAACACTGGTCGTATTGTAAAAGCAAGAACAACTCGGCCGATTGCGCAAGCACAGGAATATATTCTTCTCAATTACTACGCCACGAGTTGTGGTGGAAGGGGCCGAAATGGCTGACTGGAGACAACACACCGCAAGAGGATTTTACCATCAAGAAAAAAGGGTTTCTGAGAAGAAACAGCTTAGGTACTGAAACTGTTAGAAGTGGAGACATTGTTGCTGAAATTAAGTTCTAATTATTTTCATGGACAAAAGTTATACGAGTACTGTCTTACATTAGAAGATTTATTAACAGTCTAGTTATAAAGTCGAAGACACCGTCACAAGAAGGATTTTTTAAAAGGAAGTGGCTATTTGGTGTTTGAAGTGGGTACAAGAAGAGGAGTTCTCCGTTGAATTTAAAGCATTACAATCAGGGACGCATCAGATGCAAGCCAAATTCTTTCACCTTTTGTGAATGGAAATCGTTTAATACCAGTCGGAAGACGACTTGAAAACTCAACAGGCTCCTAAAAGCCAAACATCCACTAATTTTACCGTCAAAACATCAGATATCATTATTATTTATTAAATATTTCCAGATTTGTTCATCCTGGCCCATCACTCCTCTCCGCTGTGTTGAAACAACACTATTGAATTATTGGCAGTCGAACTATTATCCGAATATTGATCAATAACTGAAGTACAAGTATCAGACATCGGGGAAAAACAAAAACGCAACTGATGGGACAATTAACCAGTGCTAGAATTTCACAATGTCGGGGTAGATTTTTCTGGACCAATACCAATACTGGATTATCGAAGAAGAGGTGCAAAAACTACTTAAGGTTACCTAGCCGTATTTGTTTGTATGCGGTTACCAAAGCCGTACACCTCGAAATAGTCAGTAATTTTCCACTGAAGTATTTCTAGCATGTTAAATTTATACTCCGACAATGGTTCCAATTTCATAGGAGCAAAACGAAGATTATCAGAAATGGAATTCATTATCAGTTCGCATAGAGATGAAATTGGAGAGTATTTGGCAACCCAAGAAACGACATGGCTGGACCCCAATGGGAGTCTTCGGTTAAATTCGTTAAACGTCATATAATATACGAGCCACCGGAAGAAACAGTTTTACGTATGAAGACTTTCAGACTATTTTATGTCAGATTGAAACAATTCTTAATTCAAGGCCTCTTTGGCCCATTCTTGAAACGGATAAAGTCGACAATATTTTGACTCCAGGTCATTGTGTTAATAATGAAACCGTTAGATGCAGCTCCTGACGAAAACACATCTGAACAACCAGATAATCGACTCGATCACTGGCAGCGTATCCAAAAGCAAGTGCAAATTTGCTGGAAAAAATATCAGATTAGTACTTACATACAATTCAACAGAAAAGAAAATGAAAGAAACGAGAAGACAACCTTGAAGTAGGAGATATTGTGATAATCAAGGATAAAAATCTACCACCGTGTTCATGGTTGCTCGGGAAATTATAGAAGTTCAACATGGTTGAGACGAACTTGTACGGGTAGTAACAGTGAAAACATCAAACTCGAACTGGGTTCTTTAATCGCCCGGGAGAATGTACACACAAATGAGCATAAGATTACTAAAATTGGTCCTACAAGACATTTCCTTTTATACCCATGTGACTGCAATATCTAACTTTATTCAGACTGCCTAGTCGGTGTACGGCAAGTATACTATATATCATACCCAAGACAAGTTTCAATGAAACAGTATTGTATCCAATCGCTTTTAGAGTAACCCGTGTCAGAAACTTTCAAAATTACAGTAATTTCCGCCTGAAAGACAGTTGAGTATCTACCAATGGGGATGTCCCGTTTCTTCTTCCAAGAGGAGTTTTGCCGTCAGAATCAACAAGTGAACTTTTCAGTGCTTATCGTTTCCGTTGCTGGCATACCGAAAGCTTCTTCTTAATTGAAGATGTCAATCATTGGTGCCATCAGATATATGTTTTCTGGAGAAGCCGATAGCACCTCCTAGTTGTTAGGCTTGGCTACACTGTTCGGTTCCACCGAATTGAATTTGGGTTAGTCCATAATTTCATCCCACGAGTGGTGGAGCAAAATTTTGTTCATCTGGGCAGAGATTCACAGTGCACAGATAAGGCAGATAAGACTGGGCCCCTGTATTTTATTCTCTTCCAAATAATTTTGTTAGTTGATCCTCATAATGCTATACAGTCTACGAAGAGAATATAAAGGTCAGGACAAAGAAATTACTCAACTAAATATTTATTAGACGAATTAAGAACATGATTCATTATAATATATAAAACGCACAGTTCAAACATCAAAACCAGAAGTAAATCTCTGATGAGATGGGTTGATTTTTTCGGACATCGTTTCACTGACCTTCAATAAAAATTATACAGATTACAAGAAAATTTCTCATCGTCCATATAATATATATCTAACAATATTCCGATAGTTAGAAACTCAAGACCCAGTTTCGGATATTTTTTAAACTATAGAACAATGAAGCGAATTGGGATAGAATGCAACTAAACAAATTATAAATAGTTTAAGCAGTCACTTACAGGGTGTAAAAGTGGAGTTTGATTATCTGATTACCGCCAGCGATGTGAATAAACAAATTTATAATATAGACTGGAATTTTATCATAGCCAAAGAGAATAAATATAAAGAGAAACATCTTATATGAACCTCGGTTGCATATAAACTAAAATATTACTGAGTTATTTGGTGATGGCAAACGAAATAGGATAAACATATATTTTTTATTTCGTTTTCTCTTTCGAACATCAGCAAAAAAATTATTTGACTATTTGACAACAACGCTTAC
Organism: Tipula lateralis; assembly: GCA_963932295.1. Lineage (NCBI taxonomy): Eukaryota > Metazoa > Arthropoda > Insecta > Diptera > Tipulidae > Tipula > Tipula lateralis. Next base: position 121,880,568 of record OZ010736.1, read on the forward strand.
TATTTCATATTATAATTCAATTGTAAAATGGAATAGATTAATATTTGAAAATATATCTATTCCATTTTACAATTGAATTATAACATGAAATAGTAAGCGAAGTTTTGAAATAGTCAAAATTTTGGTTGCTATCACACCAACTCAGTAACATTTTTAGTTTATATGCGACTGAGGTTCATATAAGATGTTCCTCTTTATATTTATTCTCTTTGGCATAGCCATAATCTTTTATATCCTATCATTCATTCAAATTTTTAACATGTAGCTTACTAGAGCTGGTATCAAAGCACAGTGATCTGTCTGTCTGTTTGTTTCTATCTTTGTAATCTGTTTTGGGGTTCCAGACTCTCTCAACTCACGAATCGCGTCCTACTTTACGTCATTATATAGCCAAATCGAAATGATGGGTGGTCCATAAATTCTACACTCCAACAGGCGGGTCATAGATCTCTATCGGGATTCGAGACCCCGGTACCTCCCGCTCCAATTTCCTCAACTTCAACCACTGCGCCTTGAGTGGTATTTTTGTATACATATCTTTAACTAAGAAACAAATTTTTACAACATGACGTAATACACAATAAAACTGTATTGTCTAGACTCGTATCGAGACAGCCATTAGAACTAAAACTAGCGCCTATATAAATTTTATACCCGTCAAGATCATAAAATTGCTGACACATTTCGTATTCTCCCATCGATAAACGACCTCGACAACCTACATCCACGAAAATAATATACATTGTATTTACACCAAATTGAAATAATCGCTTCGAACATCTACACGATGTCGATCGAAAAATTATTTCATTATGATTATAATCTTCGTACAATAATTTTCATCCATCACATCAAATCGGTTATATAACCATAAACAATGTATTATATAACCTTGCTCTCTTATATACGAACACAACCGGGAAAATGTTGTTTTCGTATCAACAAAAAAAAAAAGTCAATTCAGATTATCGATTTTCGTGTGAAGTAAAATGAAAATGTTGTTGAGACGCGATAAAAGTATTTTCACGATGAGGGGGGAAAAATTCATTTCACTTACTATTAACGGGCGCAAGCTCTACACCCGTACATCTATACGTTACATGTATATGAAGAGCGACTGTGCAGGTATAGTAATAAAATTTGACATTAAGTGTTTTGCTAAAATGAATGTCTAAAAGTATCTAGATCTACATAATATATTAAGATGAATATCTGTCTAATTGAATGGAGGCCAAAGTAAACATTAAACTTATCACAAATTTAGAATCAAAAACTAAAAACATGAATGTCAAGTATGAAGCACTTAAGCATTGCAAAATCTTGTTAATCTCCTACTGATTTTGTTGCATCCAATTAAATAGATCACAACATGACAAAATATTTGGAGTTCGATCTACAAATAAATCTCCCACGGATTTTAACCGATGCTTTATATGTTGAGTATATATCCAATTATGTTTCGACATACAATGAATCAATATCGTTTGTTCTTATATGTATGTGACTAATCTACCGAGAAACTATCGTATCGTCTTAAAATTTTAAAGTATTTTGCTGAACCACTAACTTCCTTTTTATAACACTCCAAACTTCATAAGATATGGGTATGTAGCTAATAAGAGTACATAAATAAAATACTTAACCCTAGTTTTGTCAAAAGTAGATGGTAAACCGTGACTATTATAACATGATCAAAAGAATAAGGCTTACTGACCAACAAACGAAACTCGTAAATGGGAGAAAAATATTATACGCTCTCGCAAATGTGTTTAAGTTTATAAGGAACTACATCTAAGAATCTGAAGCGTGTTACCTGAAGCGTGACTCCAGATCAGAAGGTTGCGTGTTCAATTCACGTCGGGGTCACCAATGAAGCGTGTAGCCTACTGTATTGTATAATCCGAGTTGTTGATTGTATCCTGTAATCCACTAGGCCAAAATTAGCACGGAAACCAGGATGTGAAATGCCATATAAAGTATTAAAAATTATTTTGCGGAATGGTTGCGCGATATATGGGCGATTGTTGTCTGTTGAAGTTTCGCAGTAAATTTCGAAGCTAGGTAATTAAAAAAGCTCTATAGTTTCATATTGGAAATAGAGAGACATTCGGAACCAGAAAGTAAATTCTGAAGTTCTAGGTTTGCTTTTTGTGCTTTGATAGCGGATGCTTTTTCCCGCAACCGTATCATCTACTGTGCGGGAAAAAACATCCGCTACTTCATTGTCTTTGCCGTGCACATGCTGAATGTCCGTGGTAAATTTACTAATATAATCCAAATGACGTGCTTGTCTTGGATTACGTTCAGTTTTAGACTGAATTGCTCTTGTCGCAGTAGCTTATAGTCGGTATAAATAGTAAAAACCCGACCCTCGAAAAAGTATTTAAAATGTTTAATCGATAGATAAATTACGAGTAATTCAAATTATTATTGTTAAACTGTTGCATGACGGCGCCAACTGCCGTGCTCGATGCATCAGAAGTCACGCTGAATTTAGCATCGTTCAGCGAATAAACTATTATAGTAATATTAGACAATTAACTTTTAAGCGAAATGAATGCGTTCTGACATTCTTCGGGCCAGGAGAAATTCTTTGGCGTCTTGGGCTTCCCTAATAGATCTGCCAAGTGTGAGTGAATTGGGTCAAGCCATTTCAGCTAACGTTGGAATAAATCGGTGGTAATAATTAACCATCCCGATAAACTGCTGACTGGGCCTAATTGTAGTGGGCGCTGAGGCTTCCTTAATGGCATTAATTCGATCTGACGAAGGCAGAATACCATTAGGAGTAATCTTGTGGCTGAGGAAATCAAGAGTTCTAAGTTGACCGCCCAGGTGGCTCAGTGGTTAAAGCTGTGGCAGTTGGAGCGAGAAGTACCGGGTTCGAATCCCGATAGGGGCAGGATGCAAAAGGGATTTTTCACCATCTGATTACGATCGGTGGTGTTAATGAACACATCTATGACCCCCTGTTGGAGTGCAGAACTCATGGGCCGACCCATCTTCCATGTCAGTACTATAGGCTGGCATGGAGCTATGCAATGCGCAGATGGTTCTACGAAATCGGACCTATAGCCGTACGTCCTCGATTTGGCCGTTAAGGCGTAAAGTAGGACGTAACTAAGCGAACCGCGAAAGAGCTGGAAGAGCCTTGAGCCCCAAAAAAGATAGCATAGAATAAAATATAAAAAAAAAAATAAAAAAAAGAGTTCTAACTCCAAAGACACATTTTGTGCTATTGATTCGAACATCAAACTCTGCTAATCGTTTAAATAGCGTTACCAAATGGAGTTTGTGTTAAGTGAAGCTACAAAAATATCTTCAATATAGACGAATACGAAGTCTTGTGCGGCATTTCGAAGTCCGAAAGGCATTCGGGTAAATTCGAAAAGACAAAAAGGTGTGGTTATTGCCGTCTTATGAACATCTTCAGAAGATACGGGAATAAGGTGAAAAGCTCTAATTAAATAGATTTTGGAGAAAATATTATTTCCATGTAAATTCATTTAAAAGTTTTGAATGTGGGGTATCGGATAGTGGTCTGGAATAGTAACCGGATTTAATCTACAATAATTACCACATGGTCTCCAATCATTATCTTTCTTCTTGACCATATGTAACGGACAAGAAACTGGGGATGTCGATGGCCGGCAAATCCCTAAATCTACGATATGCTGAAATTCTAATTTTGTAGCTTTATGGTGAATCGGATCTAGTCTTCGTGGTCTGGTGAATGCCCTTCAGTAATAATATGATGTACCACGGAATTAGAAACTGGTGAATTATAATTTGGCTCCGCTGTTAATGAAGGAAGTTTCTTCAAAAGCGTACCAAAGCCATTGTCGATTGCATTAAAAATCGGTGTGGGAGTGTTAACACGCACCGTAGTGGCATGTATTGACAGCTGAGTCGCTGTATCAATAAACTGTTTTCGCTTAAGGTAGACTAAACATTTACTTTAAAAGTCAGCGCCAATAATCGGACGATTCACTGCTGCCAAAACAAATGCATGAGTGAAATTACGTCTAAAAACCTATTTTTGTTTTTGCAACTGACGCGCCATCTCTTATCAAATCTAATTGTAACATAAGCTCCATCTGTTAAAAAATCTTCTTACTATCTATGAAATAATTAACAGTGTACAATTTTTCTTGGATGACAAAATAATTTTAGATTAGATTTATTAACAGGGTAATTGCGTTAAAAATTACTTTAATTGGCTAAGGTGAAGGTAAAAAAAAATCTCCTTCCAAATAATATCGTGTAAAAGTAAACTTACAGTTTTTCAAAATATATTTATTCATGTTACCTGTTAATGATCAAACTTTTTTTTATAGTTTTAAGATGTGTCAAATGCTGCTAAACAGATTTATTATTCGAACTAAAACTTATTCTGGTATCTGTGCTCAAAAGATTTTGCTGCATTCCTAAGCCTAAATGTCATTCAAAAAACTGGAACAACTTAAAAAGTGTTTTTTTAGTGTTATCCGTCGCTCAGACTAATACTAAAAAAACCATCTGCACATTGCATAGCTCCATGCCAGTCTATAGTACTGACATGAACGATGATAGTACTGACAGGGACGGCACACGTATTCTAACCTCAACTGGGTTTCAGATAAGTTCATTCGCACCACAGATCGCACCGACCAAACGATCAATGGTGAAAATCCCTTTTCACATCCTGCCCCTGTCGGTTTTCGAACCCAGTACCTCCCGCTCGACGAGGCAGCTTTTTAACCACGCACAACCTGGGCGGTCCGAAAAATGTAACGATGGCTGTTAATGAAACCATAGAATCTGATCATATGATCGCACTCAATGTAATGTACGCAGTTACCAGAAATTGATATGTAAACTCTGAGGATGTGATACTGGTTATCGATCTAGTATATAGTTCAAGAGTGTTTAAAACTCCGGGCTTATACTTAGTCTACATATTCTCAAAATAGTCGTGGACTGTAATTCAATTTTATTGAAAAAGTTTATAGACTGATCTATCGGATTTTTTGTAACGAAAATCCTTTTCACTTTTACATTTTTGTCCGTCAGTCCGGATGGGATTTGACTTTGTTTTTAACATTAACTCTGTTTTTTACATAATTTTGCCGGTTATAGCTTAATGGTTAAGATAGTTTCTCAGCACATTGCGGTCTCGAGTTCGATTCTTGCCGTTGACCAAAATTTAAGAAAAGTTTAAAAAATGTAAGAACAGTTTTTTTTATATGTAAAATTCCAACTTTGTACTTGGAGTGTGTGGCATAGGGTTTGAATCCCGATGAAAAAAGAAATTTTTCACCATATTTTTACGACTGATGGTGTGAATGAACACATTAATGTTGGAGTGTAGAATTCAAGAATTTGGTTCTCGATTTGGCTGCAATAGCCTAAAGAGGCTATCACAAACTTTTTCTACAACTTGATTTTTCAGTGACGTTTCGGCCATTTGTAATATATCATGATCTGTCATTTTTTGTTTCCTTGTATTCAGTAATGTTTAAAATTTCATCATGGTGAGATATACGCAAAAACAACGTTATTATAATTATTCAGTTTTATTTTCAAAATAATCGTTATTTAATTGCAACTTTTCGTGCGCTTTTTTCATTGTAAGGCTAATACTAAGATTAAACTAAAATGAAATTTTAACGCGGTCTCCAAAAATTCATTTATTTTCAGGTGAAATAGAAATGAATTTTTTTGGAGAATTGAAACAGTTCAAATTTCACGTGAAAAAAAATGGTTCGAATCATTATTTTCGCGTGAAACAAATTTGTAGAGTTTATGCGCCCCATCTTTGGTGCATTGAGATAACTATAGTTTTTGCGCTAATGAACTGAGTACAGCGTAGTGAAAACGGAAATGAAATTTTTCATTTCTGAGTTCGCTTTGGTAAAATCGAATGGAAAGTTCACGCGAAATCGATCTGAGTATACTAGCCTATAGTCGGAATAATCGTCCAAGTGTGCTCGCTATTCGTCGAATGGTCGACAATTTTGAGCGTACATTTCTTTAAATAATGTTCAAGTGCCAATAAGATAATGAAACGCTCGAAATAATGCAAATAATGCAATCTGTCGTTCAGGTAAATGTTGCTGAAGACCTCAAGTTGGCGATTCAAAGATTTCAGGAAAAAACCATTACATTCACCTTAATTGACAGTTTGGTGTGGTTTTTGGTCTGACGAAACCATCGGTCCGTATTTTTTTCGAAATAAAGCTGGAAACACCGTTATTGTCTATGGAGATCGGTATAAATCGATGATAACCAACTTATTATTTCCGAAAATGGAAGAATTTGATCTTGACAACATTTGAATCTAACAAAACGGAGCTACGTGCCACACAGCAAAAGCAACAATTGATTTATTGCGAGAAAAGTTTCGAGAGTCGATTATTTCAAGAAATTGTGATATTGAAAGGCCTCCAAGAAATTGTGATTTGACACCATTAGACTATTTCTTGTGGGGTTATTTGAAGTCTTTTGTTTTTAGCAAAAAATCAAATTCAGAACTTAATTGCATCGATCGTTTTTCACATTAAATGAAAGTCATTTCAATTTCTTTAACAATTAGTGTTTTTTTTAAGAAATCATATCACTCTTATTGGAAACTCGATATATATATATATATATATATATATATATATATATATATATATATATATACATATATATATATATATATATATATATATATATATATATATATATATATATATATATATATATATATATATATATATATATATATATATATATATATATATATATAATAGTTATACAAACACTTCTTATTTTGGCTAACGAGCCTCTACATTCTCAATCGATCCACAATATTGTCGAATGCATAAAGGGTGTTTTATTTATTACGACTAAAACGGTTATCGCGGCGTTTAATATTTATTACTTAAGCGATTTATAATTAATGAACACTATGTAAAATGAAAAGTTATCACTTATGGACAAGCTGGTATTACAGAAGTGATCGATATAAAACTATATAATTAGATGCCTCGATTAACGAAGAATTTTTAATCAAATTCAAAATTTTTGATTAATAAACAGAAACCTACCACACAGGTGGTCGAGAAGCTAGGCTGAACTTATTCATTTTATCTATAACCAGGGCAGTTACTCAAATTGTGAGTCAGCTAATAGATAATGGATTTAACAATTTTAGTATAACGACGTCAATTAAAATCTTTATATTATGTGGTGTAAAATATGAAGATCTTCAATGGAGGTGCCAGCAGATAAGCTTCTTATCAACAATACGTTAAAGCTCTTATTATAACTCTACGAATCTTTTGGAACAAATATAAATTATACATTAATGCATTTAAACGGTACGATTTAGAAAAATCTCGAATAATTGTATCTTCAAGGTATTTGCATATAATGTATATTTAATTAAGACTCACGGTGTTTGTTCTTTGAATTAAAAATTTAAGATTTTCGTATTATTGGCAAGATTAGTCTATTTCATCGATGTGTACGCATACGTAATTATGATGAAGCAGATCGAAGTGAGCAAAAGTGCTTTAGTTACCAGAACTACCACTAAAAATATATATCAACTAACATTGGGGTGTTTAAGATTATTTAGTTAATTTTGAACGAACGAAATAACGAATTATGTACTAAAATAGTGGTACTAAAGAGTAAACTAAACATTTATAAGGTTCTACAAACAATTTAATAAAAACATGACAATCATATTAATTATTTAAGTATTAAATTAGTAAAACTTATTAATATATATATATCTCATTTTATATTACATAAAAATACTAAGAATCGATTTATAAAAACAAACATAATTAAATAATTTTCTTATAAAATATTTAAAACAAAACATTATTAGAAATTAAAATGAATTAAAAATTATACAAAAAAAAAATAATTATTTTTTATTATTAAATTCTGTTGTTTTTACTTACAAATATTTTTTTTATTATTTTTTAATTAATTTAAAATAATTTTTAATTATAATTTTTATATTATTTTTGTATTTAAGAAATTATTTTAAATTTAAATTGTTTGTTATTATTTTAATTTTATATGTATATATGTATATATAGGTAATATCGAGCAGCAAAAACAAAATCGTTGTTTTTGTTTATTTGTAATAAAATAAAAAGAAATTAATAAAAAAACAATACAATATTTATAATAAATTATATTAGCAATTAAATCATTAATATTTATTTTTTTGTTGGTTATGTTTATAAAAGCATAATATATGTTTTAAGTAAAAAAAAAGGCATTTGTTGTTATTATGGCACGTTGGAATAATGCATTTATGTAATTTACAATAAAGGAGGCAAATAAACAATTCAAATTAAAATCATAACCTAAAAAAAAAATTATAATATTAAATGAATAAAATATTGAATTTAACTGTACGGCAAAAATTTGTTAATTTATTTAATTTGAATGTGCTTTTTTTGGACGGTGGGTATTGTGGGATAAAATTAAAAATTCAATTTTTTTTGTACTGTATAATATGAGTGTACTCGAATTAAACGAAATGATATTATGGACACGGGAGTCGGAGAGAATGGGTTTACCTTTTGGGGTATGTATTTTTGATTTTATTTCTACGAAATGATAATTCGTAATGGGTTATAGGAATGACGGTTAATTAGCAGTAAAATTTTATGGTGAGATAGAAAGTATGGATATTTTTTCTTATAAATATGTCTTTATAATTATAAAAATTCCATTTAATATGCAGATTAAGTTCTATGTATGAATGTGATGGACATATGGCGCTATGCGTATGAGATGAGTCAATCTAGTTCGATGGGTGGACTTGTTAGCCCTTCAGTTAAGCAGCCAAATATAATCGAGGTTCCAAAAGGCAGGGAAACAAAATGCTGCCATAGCTAGGAAAGGAAAATGACTTCATGATTTTGTATGTATATCCCGGCACCAGCTATGGTTTTGAGATTACCAAAAAAAAATTCCCGAAAACGTGCTTCGTCACCATAGTGGTCGAGGACATGTAAGCAATTGTCTACTGAACCACCTTCCTCCATTTTTTATAGTACCCAAATATATTATCTCTGCCACCATATAACCCACCGCCATCTCAAAACCTGCAGTAGGTGTTCTGTGCATAACTCTTACAATGCCCAAACAATCAAATCTTTGAAGGTGATTTAAGGGTGTCCCTCCAACCCCACTCATTTTCTAAAGTCCTGCGTCTAGTGAAAAGTCCATCTCAGTTTTCCTAGTGTTGACTGATAGACCTTGATCACTACAAAAGGCTATCACTGTGTTTTTTGCTATTTGCATGTGAACAGATACTGACGTATATTGGCGTATACTTATATTGACCTATACCATCCGTTATTGGAATGAGTTGACCACAAGATACTACAAGAGCGTGTCTTGTGTTCAACTCAAGCCTAGTCACCCCTTGGTAAGTACGCTATAGCCGTTCAGGCGGAAATTGCTGCAATTCTTCCAAAATTGCACCCTTTGTAAAGGAGATTAATTGCAGAGATCGACATATGTGCACCATTTCTGACAGATTGGTTGCTCTAAAGGCGATTGTTTTCCAATACTGTGTACATCGAAGCTTGTTTACTATATATACGATAATTATCCTAAATCGACTAGGCAGTGTGAATGAACTTCAATGGATACCCAGATACATGGATATTAAAGGAAATGTATTGACTAATAAATTGGCCCGTTTAGGAGCAGCCCCCACATTTATGGGATCTGAGCCCGCCTTAGGAGTGAAGTCATTATCTCATCTCTATATAGCCTCATATCTTGTCAACTATCTAAATTCTTCTTTGAATCAATAAATCAGCAAAGATCCCAGTAATTCTTGAATTATGATAGACGCACTTTGAGGATCTTACTTTCTATTCTCATGGGGCATTGTTCCCTGAATAATTCTATGTTCCGAAACTCCGAACAGTGTTTCCTGGATATTTGAGGATCAACTGACGATACCAGATGTCTTGGACTGCATTAGAAGAACAAACAGATTTCGGGATTGAGAGTTTACGTCTGGGAAGGGATGTCAAAATGAGCCTATTGAGCCTGAGTGACTGGGGAAAAAAGACCCTATCATATTTTGAAACAAATATAAAAAATCGCAGAAACAATCGAAGTTAAATTTCAAGAAAACAGAGTGAACATCTTCAGAAATATATCTTAATGATTGTATTCAAATCAGCAACTTTGAAGTTTGTATCCGAGATGAAGGAGAACCATATATTTGGATTTAGACAGAACACTCTTAATAGATCATCGATAGAGAATATAGCATTAGATTTCAACTTCGTATCGAAGTGACAGATTCTATATTATAAAATAGCTGAATGCTTACACAAAGTTTTGACCAAAGAAATATGAAATACCATAGATGTACATCGCGGATAAATCAATATATAAACATGTATAACCGAAATAACATTTTCAGACAACATGGCTATATTGTGATGTCATGAAGATCAACAAATCTACACAAGTTCTTTAGGACAAAATTAGCGTGATTCAAAATATTTAGGTAATCACCTCGACAAACATCTTACATGATGTAAACACATATGGATGGTTATATGGACAAGTATTATTTTAACCAGTGACGTGCTGCGCTGTTTAAAGCATAGTAAGCAGTGCCATCTATTTTAAAAATGTGAAAAATGTATCGATGTTACATGTAAATTTTCTAACGATCAAAATTCAATCAATTTAAAATTGTTTTCGTCACAAAACAATCAGATTGATAAGTCTATACATTTAGCCAATACAGCCCAGGTTCTTACTGTCCACATTTGTTTTGATAATATGATGCCTCATGGAATATGAAAGCCAAGTATGAGCACGTAATATATACTCTTTTGAAACTGTAACGACAAAAGAACGTGGCATGGAGACTTCGGCAATACTGGGGATTAATTTAATATACATTCCAGATCGATTTCTAGCATCAAATTTCCAGTGCTTAACATATCATTTTTCCGGTAACTGTAATTTACGTTATTTTCAGGTTGTTCGATTTTTTCAATGACTTTTCGACTCAGGAGGGTAGTTCGGATAACAATACTTTATTATTATTATTAATATTCCTGCTAGTTTTGTGTTTATTGGAGTGTTGACGGTTCACTTCAGACGATTAACTCAACACGACGTTTAACACTTCGATAAAATTATGTGGTGGTTCGATGAACCATGTGTTAAACCTTGTTCTTCTTTCATCTGTTAGATCACACCCATAACAGCCTCATTCAAAATCATTTACGTTTGTACCGTGAACTGACCTCTATTTTAGAATGATTCCTGAAGTAAATTTAAGAAAAACCACAATGCCCACAATATTTCCAAAAACAAATAAATAACACAATTGATGTCACTCACTATTCCACTTCACCATATACCTTCGATTACGTGTTTGTTATGCTGCCACGAAATCCAGTATGTAGTAACAGCGATATGTATACCCCGCATGGTGCTGTTGTAAGAGATAACGAAATTGATTTTCTTCACAACCAAAATAAAAAATCAGGTAGAGCAACTGCCCTGATACAACAGCAACAACTGTAAGGCAGAGAACATACCGGCAGATCAAAAAGTCTATGAAACAAAAGGTGTCACAAAACCATCAAAAGGGGATTCAATAGAAGTCTTGTGAACTAAAGAAACAGCTATAGGTTGAGCTGCAGAAGATATTTTACAGAAGATAAATAAATTCGATTTACTGAATGAGATGTTTTCAATGCGTTTATTTTAGTACACCAAATGGCTGGTTGAGTGACTATGTTTTAAACACTAACCTCTAACGTTACGCTTTCCAAAATTTCTCTGCTAATGTTTGGGACTGGTTCTATCTTATGTTCTGTTAACTCGACCCAGCAACAGTGTTCAAATTATAAAGTCGTTCTGTTACAAACGGCTACCACGACGGCGATTTCATGGGGAAAGCTAATCACATGAGCTTGTATTGTAAGGGGAATCGCAGTACACCATTATACACCACGTTCCAGAGTATAGAATCTACAACAAACCCTTGTGAAACTCCAGCAGTTACCACCGGTTTTATACTCCAGAGTCCTCTGAAGTAGCTCGCAAATACTTACAAAAGGTATTTCGGTAGCTTCATACGGGTCAATCCGTTTAATATACAATCCCCATCAGCCGTATTGACGGCATTGTCTAGTACTATGTACTATTTCACAGTATTTGTTGTTGCCATGCAACCATCTTGAATCATTTATCGATTCACATAAACAAAAAAATAAACAGAAAAATCTGATATATTTACTAGAGTTTGTTCAAATCATGGCCAACTCAAAACATCAAGAATCATTTATAGGGCCCTCTTATCTTGGTTATCAAGAGATAGGCATCGAAATATCTAAGTTTATGTAGTTTTATTAGGAGTTGGTGCAAAATTATATCAGAAATTACCGCCCAGGTGGCGCAGTGATTAAAGCTGCGGCAGTTGGAGCGGAAGGTACTGGGATCGAATCGCAATAGGATACAAAAAGGAATTTTTCCCCATCGAACGGTTGGGGCAGTGCTATCGGTGGTGTGAATGAACACATCTGGATCCCCTGTTACATTTAGAATTTATGGGTCCATGTCAGTACTATATGCTGACATTGAGCTGTGCAATGCACAGATGGTTCTACGTAGATGGGATCTATAGCAGTACATAAAGTGGTACAACAACGGACCGTCGCTAGTCTAAGTGGGCGGTAGCAGCCACCCAACAAAAAAATATATCAGAAATTATAAATTTCAAATAGAAAGAAAAAAACTGGGATGAGATAGAAATGTGTTTACAGATGCAAGTATTTATTTTTTCTTCGATGGAATTCTGGGATTACTTCATATGCTTCCTTTTAACAAATAGATTATTATTATGAATCTTTCGACATTACTCGGAAAAATTATGTTATACAGCCCTTCTCCTTTTCTAAATGTGTACGAGTAGATTCGAAATGAGTTTTAAATTAAACAGTTTTATTCACAAACCATAAAGGAAAAATTCAATATACCCAAAAACAAATCCATCACCGTAGACTATACAGATCTTACAGCTTCCCACATCGTGGAACGTATGTTATATATATTGTTTAGGTATATGAAATTTATCGAGCTGTATATATGTATGAATATTAGGTAAACGTAATTTATCCATTTTCGTAGAATCTGATGTTACTCATTTCAATACTTTTGCTTAAACATTATGTTTGCCATTTGTAATAGTAAACGAGAAACCATTCTTTTTTGGGTATACACGAGTCGATAAATTTCGGATCTTTTTTTTTGCTATAAAACTCTTAAAAGTGAGTTTTCAAATGAAAATATCGTTTTTACTCTCGACGGTATTTTCTCGAATGTGTGTGGTTTTCGTTTAACATAATCTCACGTTTAATCAATATGTTTAATCAAATTGTCAAAAGAGCTTTGTCTCACATCTTTTTTTGATACAAAATTGATTTTTAACTTTATCGTTACTCAATTTATGAGAAAATTTGATCTACCGTATGAGTGTCCTTTTTAATATATTCAATATATATATATATATATATATATATATATATATATATATATATATATATATATATATATATATATATATATATATATATATATATATATATATATATATATATATATAGTCGACGGAATTGGAATTACTCGCTTAACGTTTCAACAAAAGTGGGAAATGTCATGGAAATTTAATGCCACAGCAAAGACAATTGGTTCAAAATTGCAAGAAAATGTCGTACAAAATTTAGTCAAAACACAGAACTCACACCCAACGGTATCGAAAAGTTTGTGCATAAACTACGTGATACGGATTACCTAGTTGGCAATCCAATGCGTACCCGCGCTCGTCGTGATCATTCAGCCGAAAATCTGCGAGAATATCAACAGCAGAGAAAATCATCGTACATCAAATATTGCGTAAAGATCTTGATTTGTGGCCTTATAAAGTTCAATTGGTCCAGCAGTTGAAGCAAGCGATATTGGGTCACTGAGACGAATTTTCCTCTCGGAGGGTTCGTAAACAAACAAAATTGTTGCATTTGGGAATCGGAAAATCCTTAAAGATATGTGGGGAAGCCAAAGCATGCATTGTGTGTAACTATGTGACATCCATTAGGTGTAACTATGTGGCTTGTCAATGAAATCAAGAACTGCCACATGTTAATATCTATTTTTGAGTATATCTTGAAGATATTTGTTTGGTGGACCTTGGTTCCATAAAATGGTGCGCCATGCCAAACTGTATCAAAATTCGATGGCCGCTTTATCAGTCGAAATGACTTGAATTGGCCGGCAAGGAGCTGTCATTTGACGGCTTTGGATTATCATTTGTGGAGTGCCGAAAAAGACAATCCATACAAATGCACCATTTTCGAAATAGACACGTACACAATCCAAATGTAATATGATTAGAAATTGGCCCAACTGAATACGGTAAGGCCAGCAGTCCCATTTCAATGAAATCATTATCCATAAATAACTAAGAGGATTGTACTTTCAAACAAACAAATAAATTTGGAAATGTATTTAACATATGAACTTCCTACTGAGATCCCCAGTTTATATATATATATATATATATATATATATATATATATATATATATATATATATATATATATATATATATATATATATATATAATATACCGGGTGTTTCTTTCAAACTGAGACGATCAAATATCTCGAAAAATAGCCACTCTACGGAAAAAGTTCATAATCAAAATTTAATTGTACCACAGGAAAATATATTACTTGAATAAAAATAGCCCCCTCACCCCCCGCTTTTTAGGTGGGCTGGGGGTAACTTTTAAACTAAGATAGGAAGCCATATTTTTTATTGCAGATACGGATTCTACGACTAAAAAAACTACGTATGATTTGAATGAAATATTTTGTGCGATTCATGATAGATGGCGTTGTAATCGACGAAATTAAATTTTTCAATTTCTTATTCTTAAACACACGCATTCGATTCTGCAATACGTTTGAAATAAAATTCGTCATCAAAACAATTTATTCAGTTTTGTAAATCACATTTAACGTTTGTGTTTTTTCTTATCTTAATGTTTTTCGTGATTGCAAAATAAACGATAAAATACTTTGGAATGAAGCGTTTAACTGCGGCAGAGAAAATTGAAATGGTTCTGGTTTATGGAGAAGCTGGAAGAAATCTTGAAAGTGCTGTTGCTATTTACACTCAACGTTTTCCGGATAGGGTTCGTTCTTGTGCTTCATTTGGCCGTACTATCAAACAATTTATTACTGATGGAAATGTTCAACTGAAAAAGGGGACCCGTAGAGCAATAGTCACCGCAGAAAATAATAAAATTGCTGTATTGGCAGCAGTGGCTCATTATCCTCCTGTTAGTATACGAGAAATAGTTCATGATTCCAGATTGTCCCTCACCAGTGTTTGGAGAATTTTAAAACGGCACAAGTATCATCCATATCATGTGTCTTTACACCAAGATCTTCATGGCGCTGATTTCCAAAATCGGGTAACTTTTTGTCAATGGGCACGTGAACAAATACAACAAAACCCCAATTTTTTCCGTTGCGTAATGTTCTCTGACCAATCGTCTTTTACAAACCATGGAACGGTTAATCGACATAACATGCATTATTGGACAAATCCACACTGGCTTCGTCAAGTTGAACATCAGCGTCCTTGGACTGTCAACGTGTTGTGTGGAATAATTGGCAACAAACTCATAGCCCCCCACATTATTCAAAGCAACTTGAATGGTCAAATGCACTGAAACTTTGCCAATATTACTTGAAAATTTGAGCTTAGAAGTGGACGGAACATGTGGTTTCAACATGATGGTTGTCCTGCTTACTATTCAGTGGTAGCACGTAAAATACTTGATCGTGTTTTCAATGGTCGCTGGATCGGTAGAGCTGGTCTGTTAAATTGGCCCGCCAGATCACCAGATCTTACTGCACCAAATTTCTGTTTGTAGGGCTATCTCAAAGAAAAGTTTACAAACAAAAACCAACATCACGTGAGAACATGATTGAGCAAATCAGAAACGCGTGTGCTGAAATTCAACCAAACACACTTCTCAGTTGTGTACAATCATTTGAAATACGTATTAATAAGTGCATTGAAGTCGCAGGCCATCATTTTGAGCTAAAATTATTTTATTCACCTGCCATTTACATTAATAAATTGTTTTGATGACGAATTTTATTTCAAACGTATTGCAGAATTGAATGCATGTGTTCTAAGAAGAAATTGAAAAAATTGAATTTCGTCGATTACAACGCCATCTATCAACAAAACATTTCATTTAAATCATACGTAGTTTTAGTCGTAGAATCCGTATCTGCAATAAAAATATGGCTTCCTATCTTAGTTTAAAAGTTACCCCCACCCCACCTACAAAGTGGGGGGTGAGGGGCCTATTTTTTTTGAAGTAATGTATTTCCCTGTGGTATGATTAAATTTCTATTATGAACTTTTTTTTCGTAGAGTGTCTATTTTCCGAGATATTTGATCGTCTCAGTTTAAAAGAAACACCCGGTATATATATATATATATATATATATATATATATATATATATATATATATATATATATATATATATATATATATATATATATATATATTTAAATATATATATATATATATTTATATATATATATATATATATATGTATATATATATATATATATATATATATATATATATATATATATATATATATATGTATATATATATATATATATATATATATATATATATAAATATATATATATATATATACATTTTACAGTTTTTCTTTGATAAAGGCGAAAATCCAAGCCAGGCGGCTGAAATCCGAATGGTGCCGATACTGTAACAGCTAATTACGTGCAATTTTGGTTTCATCCATTCCGTTCAGACATTTTTGAAAGATGCACGTTGCACAGGCAGGCCCGTTGTCGAAAATGTCGATAAAATCACAGAAATAATCGAAGTTGACCGGTATGTTAGTAGCTTAAGATTGCCTTGCCCAGGAGCTAAAGATCAACCATAAAACAGCTTTAAACCATTTGCGCAAAGTTGGAATCAAAATGAAGCTCGATTTTTGGGCGCCACACCAATTAACACCAAAAATCGACCCATTTCTTAAACGGATGGTGACTGGGGATGAGAAATGAGTTAAATACAACAATATTGTGCGTAAAATGTCCTAGCAAATTACTAGAAACGGCCAGAATCGGACAACCGAAGAGGTATTGTGTTCCTTCAGGACACACACGTCTGAATTGACTCACCAAAAACTCAGAGAGATTGGTTGGTAAGTTTTAATGCATTCACCATACAGTCGGGACCTGGCACAAGCGATTATCACCTCTTTCTTGCATTGCAAAACTTCCTGAGTAATAAGAAATAAGGATCAAGAGAAGATTGTGAAAATCGATTACTAGAGTTTTTCGCCAATAAGGACCAAGACTTCTATGAAAGAGGCATTATGAAGCTACCTTTACGCAAAAAACTAGATTTCTTTTTCCAACCTATTATATATATATATATATATATATATATATATATATATATATATATATATATATATATATATATATATATATATATATATATATATATATATATATATATATATATATATATATTTATATATATACATATATATATATATATATATATATATATATATATATATATATATATATATATATATATATATTATATATATATGTATACATATATACATATGTTGTACAAACATTGATTTTAATCTTCTGTATTTGATGGTAAATAAGATAGGTCAGTAATTAAAAATGAAAATTTTCGGTTCTATGGGTGGTGATTGAGGTTTGATCATGTTCAAAAGTGGAAAGAGGGAAAAATATGTGTAGCCAATCAATATCTTTAGGATACAAGTAAGTATAGATACATATTTGGTATTTAAGTAGAATCTAAACATATTTATCTTTTTCGACATAATAATTAATAATTTGGATTTTTAAACTTTTGGATGGGTATATAATAGAACTTTTGCCAAAAAAAAAGAAATATTTATATTAAGTAAGGAGGTCGATGTATAATAATTTTTTTTTGTCTTGGGTGTGCTTTTATTGAAAATACAAAATGAAAAACATATTTAAAATGTGTACGCTACATTGTGCTCAATTTATCCGCCAGTTAATAATTTATCATTGGAATATATTTATTATTTTCGTGTCGACATAATGTCTGATAAGTTAATTTTCGCATTATATATACAGAAAACTGTATTTAATCTTGATAAGAGGAAAACATTTTTTTTTTATTCTTAAAAGAAATATTAAGCTAGCCAAGATGTCACTGATAAAATATGTAGGTCTACTGCTTAATAAACTTTTTCAATAAAAAATACATTTGCAAAATATACTTTTGGTATAGAGAAGTAGGGTCATCGCTAAATAACATAAATAACAAGGTGTTTCAAATCTTAGACATAATATGTTTGTTAATGTGATTTGTAGCTGGCCATTGCGTTTTGTGGTAAATGATATTGGCATACATGACACTATAACCCACACAAAGATATAAAATGTTACAAGATAGGGATTCCATTAATAATAAACCGATAAAAAGATTAACCAATATATTGACATAATTTCGATTAGGCATAACCCTTATCAGTATTAGATGATGATTTAATATGTGGAATACTAACAAACGGTGGTCGTAGGTACTCTATAACCAAATTGGCTTATATCCAAAAAACTTACTGTCTAGATTATTGCTTGTTATATGTACGATTTCAAATTCTATTATCAGCGATTATCTGTTAATTCTTATAAAATACTCCAATGATACTAGAAAAATTTAAAAAATGTCGTTTACGGTCCACTTCAATCAAAAGTATCTCAGTGGCATAAGGAGTTTATAAATTTATGCCCAACGGCAAAAGTATTCAAGTTGACACTGTTCGAATTGTTAAGCATTGAATCTTTTGGACCCACATCTTGTATTTGTGACATAAATATTTGGTGTAAGATATAGATCAATAGGACTTATAGTTAAGATTTTAGTAAACTATGCTAATATTTATATTACAATGTATCTTAGAAATTACTGGGTTTTCGAATTTAGGTCATGTGCCAAAAATATCAAATTTTGGAAAATTGTTCTGCTGTACAAACGGTCAAACTGAAAGTTTAAGGCCATTTCAATAATCCGACCGTCATTGACTTCCAATACTTGAATACCCTGTGGAATACCCCCCATGTAGACATAAATGCGTAAATGAATATTGTTGGGTTAAGCAAATACAATTGTCTTATGCTTTTATCACAAACTTTCAACTTTTAATCTCATGTGAATATGATTTTTAGAATAAGACGAACAAAGACGATTATCTCATCGAACGATTGACTTTGAATTACTTACTTTAATAGACAGAGGCTGAAATAAATGAGACTGTGTTTGGAAATGTAAAAATTGTTATTGTTTGTTTTGAATAATTCGTGTACCATAGAATATGATTGGCAACAAATATGATTTGTATTGCATGTGCTAAAATAATTAAAAAATCTTTCCAATCTGTTTTGAGGCTGAAGGCCCTCCCAACTCTCTTGCGATTGGCTTATATAGATCCTTCTTTCCGCTATATCAGAGCCAAATCGAGGATGTACGGCTGTAGCTCCTATTTACGTAGAATCATCTGCACTTAGCTCCATGTCAGCACCTTGTCCTGACATTTAAGAGTGGTTAGACTACGAGTTCTACACTTCAACAGGGCGTCATAGATTTGTTTATTCATATCGGGATTCGAACCCGGCATCAACTGAAACGCAGCTTTAGCCACTGGACCATTTGGATAGTGAAAAAATATTTAAATTTTATTTAAGATATATCCAGTGGAAATGAAATAGTTCTTCTATGGATACCTTCACATTTTCATATTAAAGGTTATAAGAGAGCCGATATGATTGCAAATCAGGGTTGCTTGAATGAGGATGTAAATGAATATCATTTGATGGATGAAAGAGATGTACTTCGTATATTCCAGGTGAATCTGCGGAAAAATGAGAGAGTGAATTTATGCAAAAATGTCAAATAAAAGGTTACAAAAACGAAATATCTGAATAAACGTCATTTGAGTGAAATAAATGTGTGTTATTCGTGTATTATAGTTGTAGAGTATACATTGCACACAATAGAGTAACTTCGATAACCCCATGAGTGCAATGAGTGTGAATGAAATATAAAAAAGGGGTATAAGCGGGTCAATCAACACTTCAAGTCTAAGTGGGTCAATCAATCGGCTAATTAACATTTCAAGTTAGTTAAGCCTTAAAGCACTTTAATAATCAAAACAATAAAATTTATTAATCGAAAGATTACTGTCTACTGTGTTGCAATTGCTGCGTTTTTATTTTGTCGTTGGAAGATGAAAATAGACCGAGTTTAGCAAGAAAAGAAAAATAATTACCTCTGCCTCACGGTAAATCTAGGAAGCTTTCTATTACTCAATGGAAGTTTTATTTAGATAAAGGTGGTGCCTCTACTTTAACATACATTATTCACATTATAACATATTACAAATAAGAAGCTGTCTTAATTAAGGCATACCCATTCTTAAAGATTGGTCCATTTCCACCATTGTTCTGTATAAACCATAAACCGTTTAATTGTTTGGTCATGTGTTTTTTTTTTGACGAACGGATAAACTATTGGTATTTCAAAAGACCAATTCAAGCTGGCACAGATAGTAATATTGTGCTTAATAATGGTAAGATATATGGTTGAACGTATTTTATGGTGGCTGAAAATAATGCAGCAGTTGCAAGACCATTTGTTACAGAGAAAATTATTTTTCCATTGTACTAAATTTTTGGAAACCATCGTAACAGGCGGCAGAAAATACTGCTGCTATATGTAAATACTGCTATTACTGAGAGTCCTTAAAACCTCAATTTGCCATTTTTCACGCATCCCTGATAACCACTTCATTTTAAATTTGACACAAACATTTTCATTCTATGACATGACTACTAATAAAACTTTTAATGAAATTGTCAATTTTCTAATTGAGTATTCCAACATAAAAATACTTAAAAAACCCCTTGAGTTTTTCATATGGAGTTATTTGAAGGCGAAAGTCTATGACAACGATACACAAACAAATGAAGGTTGAAAGGAAAACATTATTAGCAGTAATCAGAAAATGATGGTAAGAATTAACTATAAACGAAATATTATACTAACTTATATTTTACTAACTTAAAAGCTCAATGTCAAGAGATTTCCGGTTTTGCTCTATCTGAGGCTTTTCTTCAACCAGACCGTTTCGGAGATCAAATCACATTTTGAAACTCACTCAGAAAAACTCACAGTAAAATCATCAATATTGTGACTGTTGTGAACAGCTGACATAAATTTCATGGCATTTGCCTTGTTAGGTTGGAAATTAGTGTTTTTCAAAATGGAAAATCTGTGGAATCTTTTGTCAATAGCAATAATAATTTTTTATGTATTAAAAATTTTAATACATAAATCTACCTTGCCTTACATTACTATTTAGATATTAGTTGCAGATTCCATCAGATTCCAATTCCCAGTACTTAACATAAATATCACTTAATTGGAGAATTCTGGCTACTTAGTGAAAAAATATCATAGATATAATAAAAACAATCGAAATTATGCAAGCCCTAATTTGTAGCTTAATTAAAGCTACTGGAAGACAAATACTAAATTTGACCTAAAGCAAGTCGGTAAATGTTAAGCATTCGATTTAATAAGCTCAATAATAGTGTATTTTTAACACGTTTTTGAATTTCCAACCAAACAACACAAAAATCCGATTAAAGAGAATTATTTCGAAACTTGATCTGTCAGTTGGTACCCACCACATACAACCTAAATTTTGCATTATGGCAACTACATAAAATCATAAAATCAATAGATTGAACATTGTCAAAGAATATCTGTCAATGAGACCAATTTGGCTTTATAACTGTCATCATTTAGAATCGGATATAAGAAAGGATCCACCAGCCGAAACTTTGAAGGATTTCATCAGCCAAAACTTTGTAGGTGAAATGTTGATAGATTTTGGTGTAAATTAACCTCGATTTGAATTTGCCGCCAGGATAACGCTCTCATTCACAATTTATCCTAGGTGCTCCGGTGTCGAATGTTGAGTTAACACAAATAAATATGATTAAATAAGACAAATAGACTAACCTATCCAAATAACAATAATAACCAATGTCTAACAATCTTGAGTCGTTAATGTGAAAATGACATATATTTTACTAACAAATTATATTATTTTACTAACTATGTAGTAAGATTTTTCTCGGTAACTGAATTCCTTTTCCTTATCACCTTTAGTGTTGAGATGTAATTTTGCATAATTTTGGAATCTAATAAGTTTTCAGATATCTCTTTTGAGTCTCTGAAGAACATATGTATTCTAGGATAGGACTATCGTAACAGCATCGTAATGATTTACTGGTACTTAATCTATCACATACCATATTGATTAAATTAATTGTTACAGATTACTAGGCCATAAGTTAATAAACTTTCTTGCAGAGTTTTGTACTTATATTTTAATTAGGATAGGTCCTAAAAGAAAGAAATATTTCCCCTCAGGTTAGATGGTGTTTAATTTTACATACAGCATATTATGATGCGAAGACCCCAGGATATTTTACTCAAATACTCAATTAACCAAAATACATATGATGAAATAAACAATGTCCTTATTTATCCAAATAACAATAATAACCAGTGTTTAACAGTCTTAGATCGTTAATGTCAAAATGATATATATGTATTTTACTAACAATAGTTTACTAATTATGTAACAGAAAAATGGTTCTGCTGCGGATTGTCGCACTAGTTGTTTCTGTGGCTAACATTCCGTGTGATGTAATTTGCATAATTGGTGCATATTGTACATATTGTTTTAATTTTAATCAAAACACAGCAGAGCAGATAGGTGTTGCGGCCTGGAGAATACTGATTGGCGATTGCAAATTAATAGATTAGAATTGGTATTGTCTTGTGATTGTCTACTAACTGTAGTTTAGTAGTGGTTTGCTAGGTGTCTGAAACTGTGGTTCGCTCGTTACTACCATAAGTTCTTCTCCTGACCTATCGTTTTTTGTAAACGACTGTAGATAATAGGCCCGGCGTTATCCGGGAATCTTGCCTAGCACTTGGTCCTTCAATTCTATCACTCAATCGATCAGTGACATTATTAGTTAATATTTTGATCAAAATAGGCAGTGAAAAAATAGAACGTAAAGAGATTGAAAGCTTTCTAACGGATCATGAACGGTTATCAATATTTATAAATGAAAACGAGAATTAAGGAAAAAATAAAAATACTCAGAAGCTTTCACCGCACCAGACAACATAAAATTGCGATTAAAGACGCAAAAAAATGATTTCGAAACTTGATCTGTTATTGGTATCCACCGCATGCAACTCAAATTTTAAATTATGGCAACTATATGTTAAATAATATCATAAGGCTGGAAAGTATATAAAATAGATTAAAAGACGTTGTCAAAGAATGTCAATCGGACCAATTTGGCATTATGACAGCATTTATGATCCAATATTTTGAAGATGAATTTTTAATTGATTTTGGTGTAATCAACCTCCATTTGAATTTTCCAGTAGGATAAAACTCTCTTTCACAAATCGAACAAAACGATTGATTGGATTAGAGATCAAATTTTTGGACTTAATAGCACGTCCTCTTTATTTAAATCTTATAGAAAATGTATGGAGCAATGCGGCACAAAAATATCTGAAAATGGGAAATAGTACAGCAACTCGATTTAGTTGCATAAAGCTTATCATGGGAGAAAATAGTTATAAGAACTGGATAGTCCCATGTTGAACAATATTTTCAAAGTATTAAATAAAATTTTGGTAAAAAACTTTTGTCAAATAAGTTCTACGTATAAATATCTGGCTTTGAATTTCAGCTAAAACTTATTTAACTAATTTTGTTACAAGAATATGTCAACAGAAC
This sequence comes from Tipula lateralis, assembly GCA_963932295.1. Taxonomy (NCBI): domain Eukaryota; kingdom Metazoa; phylum Arthropoda; class Insecta; order Diptera; family Tipulidae; genus Tipula; species Tipula lateralis. The sequence goes on from OZ010736.1 coordinate 121,904,592, forward strand.
TACATAATACATAATATATATTATATCAAGCTTATCGATATGTACAAAACTTTACTTTCAAGTACAAATTATGTAAGAATTCTAGATAAATAAATTTTTCAACGATTCTTAACAGAAAAGAATAAACAAAACTATACGTCATAACATTTATGTAGTGGCAAACAAACACAAACCCAAAAAAAAAAATTATTTCGAGTATCATTTTCGACTAACATCCACGTGACGAAATTTGCCAAAAATCAATAAGCAGAATGTACTGAGTTGTATCAAGATCCGGCGCTTATAAAATTCAACTCCATTCAGCCATCATTATAGATTATTATATGAGCCCCGAAAAAATAAATTTGCAAAAAAATATCATTAATAATGGAAAATTATTTAATGGAAAAAACACCGGTTAAAAATTTTCCCAAACTATAAAATTCATTAAAAATTATTAAATCAATCAATAAAATTTTATTGCATAGTTTCACCACACAAACACACCACAAATTATTTATAACGAGTAAACACATAACTAAGTATGTACAAAAAGTGGTGACTTCAAACTAACCTACATCAATAAAACAAAAAAAAAAAAATTAAACCAAAATAATTTCTAAATCACAAGCAGGCCAAGCATGCATTTTTTTTGGTGCGGCTGAGTGCGGTGAAATTGGTGGCCAAAAAAAATTATTCCAACGTGTGCCATTTATGAAAAATTATTTAATTATTTTTTTTTTTTTTTTATAAAACAGCAACAAAAAATTATATATCACAAATTAAAATAATCGGATCACAATCAATTATACATACTGCATTATAATTTATTATTAATTATTTGTTAATATATTATGATAAAAAATAAAAAATAATTTGAAATAAGGATTTTTGGTCGGTAACTTTACGTTACGCGATAAGTTTTCTTCGTTTTTTTTTTGTTGTTGGTTAATTTTTTTTTTTATATATTAAGTTTAAGCCGAAAGCTTTATTTATATATGTATGTATATATTCATTCAATAAAAAAGATTAATTAATTAAATATTAAAATATTATATATAAAAATTTATATATATAAATTCACCATAGAACCATTTTTTTAATTTTGATTTATTATTTGTTTTTGTTAACACTAAAAACTTAATTAAAATAAAATAAAACATAAATCATAAATTCACCTCTTTGCAAAAAAATTTTTTTCTTAATTAATTAATTTTTTTTGTGATCACTTTAATTAAACCAAAAAACTCTAATTAATCCAAACTATAAAAATATAATTAATTTCGTTGGTTAACAACTGGCAAAACTTTAAACAAAAGACAACACACACAAACACTCAAAAAAAAAAATAACACCACCCGCACTATAATTTTAACTGTTCAAAACTGTCCGCGTTTTTTGTACAACAAATTGATTTTCTCGCGTTTCTTAATCCAAACTTCCAATTTGTCTAATCAATTTCGGTTTTAATTCCTCCTATGCCCACTTAAAATTATATTTAAACATTTTCTCTCTTGTTGTTGGTTTTGTTTTTTTTTTACTTTTTTGTCAAATCAATTTTTTGCACAGCACAAAATTTTCACGTGAAAATCTTATTTTTCAATATTTAACCGGTCAAAGCTAGGTAACTTCTGGTTGAAAATATCGGCAGAAGCAAAAAAAAAAAAAAACAAATTCAAAACAAAAATACTTATATATGTATACAGTATATTGTGTACTAAAATAGTGTTAGTGTGAAAATGTATTGGTTGTGTGCGTGTAAAGCATAAAACTGGGGAAACTGGAATAAAATCGAACACAATACATACAACAAATTATATTACTTGCTTTTATGTGAACTCTCGATTATAACACAATTCGATTTGGGTATATCTGTGGATGTACTTGTACATACATATATATGTATACATTCTATACAGCTTCAACTGTTTATAGGTTAACTATTATTTCTTTAATTGATGATACAGTAACGGAGATACAATATAATGTGATGAGCTGCGCTATCTCATTATGACATGAATTTTAATTGAATGTTGGCAAAACGAATGTTATGATTCATATATGCCAACAGCGATATGCTACGGAACTATTTGACCAATTCTTGTATGAATGTGATACTTATAAAGAAGACATGGGTGCTGTGGATACCTAAACTTTCAAACCAGAGTTGGCGCTTCTATTATTTTATATGTATTTAGCGAATAGCGCGAATTTTTTTTTGTAAGAAAATTTTGTATTTTAAATTTATTTAAATTAGAACCACCGTGATATTAACCAGCGAATAATAAAAGTGATATATATATATCACTTTTCATATATATATATATATATATATATATATATATATATATATATATATATATATATATATATATATATATATATATATTAAGCCCTGTGGTTGGGGGCAAACATGTTTCGTAAATATTTCGAACGAAACATGAGATCCATAGAATACCACCACAGTATCCAGAGCTTGTCGTAGGAGGCGACTAAATCTGGTTGGATCGCTGGGCTGACGACCCGCATCCGTAAAAACAAATTACAGTTAAAAATGTCAACAAAACCAAAAAAATCGGATACCGCCTAAATTACAATGACCCCCCGCTTAAGTACCCGGATACGAGAATGAGGATCAGCACGTGGAACGTGCAAACACCAAGAAAACCTGGCGCGTTGGACGGCCTTATCACATGTATGAGGGAGTATCGGCTGGAACTCGTAGCGCTCCAAGAAACTCGATGGCCTAAAAGTGGAGTCCATGTGTCCCAAGACTATACGTTTTTTTTTTTTTTATATATTAAGCTTTAATTGGGTGCAGGGCGGACTTTTAGACAGTCCTAGCTCCTTGTAACTGTCAGAGCTCCTGCATCCAACGCGCGGTCCTTCAAGTAAAGGTTGATAGCTGGTACGTTGCTACACAGTGGAGATGACCTCAGAAATCTTGGGGTTGGATTTCTCATTGGGCCACAGGTAAAAAAGGCTGTCTTGGACTTTCAAGCAGTCGATAATCGAATGTGTAAGCTTCGCTTGCACATGAGATTAGCCAACCTGTCAATTGTCTGTATACATGCGCCCACTGATGTAAGCCAATCCCAGGATAAAGACTCATTTTACAATAATCTGGATAATCTGATGGGTTCTATACCGGAGCACGATGTCAAATTGGTGATTGGTGACTTTAATGCTAGATCTGGCAGAAATCAGACCAACTTATGTAATAAAATAGGTCCGTACTCCCGACACGAAACTGCGACCGAAAATGGGGAAAGAATGATGAACTTTGCGATCGCTCATGATCTCAAAGTGGCAAGTACATTCTTTCCCCATAAAAACATCCATTTGGAAACATGGACACATCCACGTAAAACTTCCCGAAGCCAAATTGACCATGTGTTGATTTCAAAAGACCGAGCTCGGGTTGTTCAAGACGTGAGATCGTATCGATCGTCAACAAAATTCGTAGGCAGTGACCATTTTATGGTTGCTGCAAAGCTGCGATGGAAATTTTCGTACAAGTCAAGGAGGACAGGAGAATATAAAACGCGATTCTCCTGTGAAGGTCTGATAAATGAAGAAACGCAACGAAAATACCAAGATCTTGTCAGCAATAGCATTTTACGATCCAATTACCAATCTGATGATGTGAACAGTGTCTGGGAAGTATTAAAAACCTCGGTTGTCGATGCCGCCCAGCACACTCTCGGTATAGTGAAAACTAAGCCCATAAATAATTGGTTTGATGAGGAGTGTCGTCCTGCTGTTGAACAACGCAATATAGCCCACAATGAAGCGCAGACTCGGTTTCCAATTGCAAGGAAAAACAAGGCAGTTCTTGCTAGGAGGACAGCGAAACGCATTTGTAGACAGAAGAAGCGCGAATGGTGGAAGGCCAAGGTCTTAAGAGTACAAGAACTCAGCAATGAGCACAATTCGCGTGGTTTCTTTAAAGGAATCACCGAATTGCACCATACCTTAAGATCTCGGTCAACTGCCATTCGGGACCAGGATGGAAACCTCTGTGTTAACGTCGATGCGGTACTCGATACATGGCGTGAACATTTTTCTGATCTACTTAATGTTCCACATGTATCACAAGATGTGTTTGAATACCCTCAAATACAGACCGCGGAGATGTTCATTGAGGATCCATCCTATGAGGAATTCACAATGGCCATGCAGAGATTAAAAAAAATCGTTCACCAGGGGTTGATTGCATTAATTCAGAGCTGTTGATATTCGGAGGGCTAACTTTATGGAACTGCCTTTTCGACCTTGTTCGATTGGTATGGCGAAATGAAGTTATGCCTGACGAATGGAAAGTGGCCGCGCTATGCCCAATATTCAAAAAGGGTGATCGCATGAAATGCGAGAATTTTCGCGGTATAGCTCTCCTTTGCACAGCATATAAGTTACTGTCTTACATAATCTTGGGAAGAATTACTCCTTTAGCGGAGAAAATTGTCGGTGACTACCAAGGAGGATTCCGTCCAAATCGGTCAGTCACTGATCAAGTTTTTTCACTGCGGATGATTCTTTCCAAGTACTACGAAACATCTCGCGATGTACACCAGGTATTCCTAGATTTCAAGCAAGCCTATGACTCGATCAATCGAGAGAGGCTATGGTATGCGCTTGAATATTTAGGAATACCAAAAAAATATATACATCTGTGTAAAATGACAGTAACGTCACAATGCTGTGTCAAAGTTGAAAACAGGCTATCGAGAATTTTTGCAATTACTTCTGGCGTTCGACAAGGAGATGCGCTGTCCCCGATACTTTTTAATCTCATGTTGGAATACATCCTTCGTAAAAGTGAAACACCTCAGGACAACATCTTATTCCGACAATCCAATCAACTTCTTGCTTATGCAGATGATATCTGTGTGATTGGATTAAATGGCAACGGATTGAAAGAGATACTTGATCCACTGGAACAGTTTTCAGCTTCCGTTGGTCTCAAAATCAACGAGTCCAAAACCAAATATCTGATCTCTGGTTTTCGAGACCAAGACGCAATTGATTTCAGAAGTGGAAACCACACGTTTGAAGGAGTGATGAGGTTCAAGTATCTTGGATCTCTCATTACTCACGATAAAAGTGTGGGAGAGGATATCAAGGTTCGCGTTGCCGCTGGCACTCGTGCTTTGTATCCTCTACGTCCACTTCTGAAATCAAGATATCTTGCAAATACGGATAAGCTGAAGCTGTACAGGGTGTTGATCAGACCCGTTGTCATGTATGGATGTGAGAGTTGGACCTTGACCGATGAGTACGAAAAATGGCTTCTAACATTCGAGAGAAGAATCATGCGTGTGATATATGACCCAAAACGCGACGTTGATGGCAAATACCGAGTTCTATTCAATCACGAGATCAGGAATTTAATGCAAATTCCTGATATCGTACATGAAATCAAAGGACAGCGAATACGCTGGCTCGGTTACGTTCTGCGTGCTGATCCGAAACGAATGATACAGCGATCTTTGAAGGGAGAACCGCCTTTCGGTAGGCGAAGAGGTCGCTGTCGGCGACGATGGCTCCACGGCGTAGAGAGCGATCTGGCATCTTCCAACTGCTTACAACAGTATGAAGAGCTGGCTCGTGATCGAAACTGTTGGAGCCAGATTGTTGACACGGTACGGGCCAACAATGGCCTGTAAAAACCGAAAAAAAAAAAAAAAAAATATATATATATATATATATATATATATATATATATATATATATATATATATATATATTATATAAACTGTGATTTTATTAACTGACCGGATTAATTTGGAAACGATTTGCATACTGCATTGAGATATTTTGAACCCTTTGCCTTACACGAGAATCCTAATTCAAAACATGACAGTAGAAACGGTGAAAAAAACCATTTCGAATGTTTCTCACGGTACGGTCCAAAGAGGATTACCATAAAGTGTTGTCAAAACAACTGGATAGCACTCACAATCAAACAGGTTGGTATAGAAAAGTGAGATACAACTTTCAAGTCAGCTATCTTAGTGTCATGAGACGGCCTATTGGTATTCAGTTTTACCAGTAATGTTGCTGGAATTCAGATACTTACATACCGGACATAAAAAAAAACTCCAGCAGAAATGCTGTATGGTCAAAAATTACGATAACCGGTATCATTTTTCAAAATATGAATATTTACCAGTAAGATTGAAGACTGATGTCATAACGACATTTGTCACTGTACAATTTTTTTGTCCAACATTTCAACAACCTTATGATGTTCCATTTGAGGTTATTAAGCGTCATCGCTTCAAACGCAACAATTTCACTGCTGATGAAGTCAATCAATGTTCAATCAATGATCACCTTAGCGATTTTCATTGGAGTCAATTTAGTCAACGAATCATCAGTCAAATGCAACTAAGCTAACTATTATAAGCCGTATATGTTTCACGGTTCGAAAGGTTCATTAAGGCTAAAATTAGGTTCGATGATACATAATTTTTATTTCTTGTCCTAGTTCAATGCTTTCATACAACATTTCAATTCAACTTCTTATATAGCATAACGTTTCAAGCTTCAATAAACTTTCTAGGTAAGTGATTCAACTGTAATTGAAGTGTAATTCAACTACAATTGATCTGCCTTTCAAACGTTTGTAGCTCAATTCCAATCAAATTGTATAATTTAATATGAATTCAATTATTATTCAAATCAACTATATAGTTCAGTCGTAATACCAATACAATTCTTTGGAAAGCAACTGCATCACTGCTACAATTCAACTGTAATTAAATTCACAAGTAAATGGAGTTACATGATAGCATAACCGCATTCAACTTCAACTCAACTATAAATATATCAGCTTATGATATTTCAAGTAACATATAACTATAATTCAACCGTATTCAACTGCGGATATAGCTTCTAGTTCATAAATACATCATGCAAGTCAACCATTCAACCATATCTTGCAAATGCGGATAAGCTGAAACTAACAGAGTGTTGATCAGACCCGTTGTCATGTATGGATGTGAGAGTTGAACCTTGACGGATGAGTAGCAAAGATGGCACTCGAGAGAAGAATCATGGCCCAAAACGCAACGTTGGTGGCACATACCAAGTTCTATTCAACCACGAGATCAGGAATTTAATGCAAATCAAAGGACAACGAGTACGCTGGCTCGGTCACCTTCTACGTGTGGATCCGAACTGAATGATACAGCGATCTTTGGAGGGAGAGCCGCCTTTCGGTAGGCGACGATGGCCCCACGGCGTAGAGAGCGATCTGGCATCACCTTATTGATTGCAACAATATGAAGAGCTGGCTTGAGATCGAAACCGATGGAGTCGGACGAGCCAATAATGGCCTGTAAAAGCCGTTAAAAAAAAGTCCACCATTCAGCGTGTATATAATTTTGAAAATTTGCATGCACTGCGGAAGATAAAGTAAAGACATTGAGGCCTTTGGCAACGTTTCCATCAAGTTTGATGAAATTTCGGAGTATGTACACGAGTTTTAAGCTCGATATAAACGACCACTGCTTTTGGCAAACAATCTTTATGAAAAAGATTCCCAATCCGAATAGTCGCTATTGAGGCAATGATAACTCTCGATTGATACACTAAGGACTATTACTTCCTCGTAGAGTAACTGGTTATTGCATCATTTGGCCCGACGCCATCATTGGCCCATATTTATTTGAAGATGTGATGCTGTACAACTACTGATGATCGATATCAACATAAGGTCTACGAACATAAGGTTTCAACAAGAGGGACAAATTTAACGGGGCTTATTAATGTCAAAACGTGGTGATATCGCTGGAGCCCCATAGTCCTTTAATTTGTTCATTCCTCATTTATTTCTATGACGGTCATTTCTGTGAAATCATATACTACCACTCACAACTACGACCAAGATTACACTTCTGAATGACTTGAATGAAAATAAACTGGCTTAGATTCATCATCTTACCATTTGTAAATGATACTTAGAAGACAAAATACACACAAAGAAGTCATTCGAACGGTACGAAAAAAGAACTTTACCAACGATTAAGTAAACTCAAATTGTTGCACAGAATGAGAGAAGGTTACTTGCCAGTCATAATGGCAAATCAGACTGTTTGAAAAAGTCATTATGTTCTTTTCTATATGAAATACTTGACTTAAGTCAATGTAAACGATTATCAGTAATCACGGAATTTGGAACAGTAGAGTCAGACCAGACAAGGAGTTTATTTACGAAAAAGAGTAAATGAAGGACTAGGGCTTCTGTTCGCTATATTTATCGGGTCTGGTATCAATCTCGAGTACAACATTTATAGTTCTGGAGATTACAAGCTCTCCCTAGAAGTACAAAGTTTATTTTTCAGAGAGATGCAATCAACTCGGTACATCCTTTCTTAAAATACTCGGTAATTCATTTTTTTTGTTATGTGGCTGATACCGCACACTTAGGCCGGTGATAGTCCGTTGTAATACCACTATATGTGCGGCTATAGGTCCGATTTACGTAGAACCATCAGCGCATTGCATAGCATCAGGTCTGCATATAGACGATGGGACGGTCCATGGATTCTAAACTCAACAGGGGTTCCAAGTGTGTTCATTCATACCACTGATTGAACTCGAGACTGAACCTCACACAATGAATCTTGCTGGTTTAACACTGCGAATCAACCAGATCCACAAATCGTCAACAGAGTACCTTGCCAACTGTACATTGGTCCTTCGAGCCGGATATTTTCGAATCAGAATCTTTGGCGCCAACTTGCGCTTGGATAGTAAAAACCTGAAGTGAAATTAAATTACGAATCATCATAATGGCAGAGATTCGAGAATTAAAACGCATCTTCAAAAATCTAGAAAATTTCCTAACTGAGGCAGAAGATTTCACAGCCAACGCACGTGGTGGTGAAATTAAAACTTATTTGGCGCTCCTATAGACTGAGTGGAAAGAGTTTCCATGACGCGCATATTAAAATAGTTGATGGAATCGAAGAGGCACACTCCACGTTAATGCGAAGATTGATAAGATTGGAAAAGCAGCAGGAAGAAAGTAATGCTAACCATGGTAATCACACTGTAGAGGAACTGATTTTAAATAAGGGCCATTTTTTGCAAGAAATCGCTTCTATGAATAAACTTGAAAGTGAAGTTCGCTTACCTCAAGTTAATATTCCATATTTTAGTGGAAATTATGCTGATTTTCCGTCGTTTCGGGATCTGTTTGAGAACTCAGTTCATAATAACGAACGAATTTCTAAGGTGCATAAGTTGTAATATCTCAAAAGCTTACATAAAGGAGATGCATATACTTTAATTAAACATCTCACAGTGACTGATGATAATTATGATGAAGCTTGGCAGAAGGTAAGGGCGAGATATGATAAACGAAACCATGTTGTTGAAAGTTTATTAAAGCGATTTTTGGACCAACCGAGCATACAACAATGTTGCGCGAAATCAATTCGTAATTTATCGGACGTATCAAACGAGGTTATACGAGGCTTGAAGGGAATAAATTGGACAACGATTCAAAGGAAGCTTGGGCTCATGAAGTCACAGAGAAAGATTTCCCAAGTTTTGACCAATTATTGGCGTTTTTAAATAAAAGAAGCGATGCTTTAGAAAGCCTAAGCACATGTAACTAAGCTTTCGTGTCCGTTATGTTCGGGAGAGCATTATTTGTGGAGATGTGAAAAATATTTGCAGTTACCAATTGCTGAGCGAAAACAACTGGTAGCGGAAAAGAAGTTGTGCTTTAACTGTTTATCTTCTTCTCATCAATCGGTTGTATGCCGATCGAAGTATAAATGCGGTAAATGTGGTCGAAAACATCATTTAACCTTGCATCCTGAAGAATCGCTTAGTGCAACTAACGGAGAATCAATAAGCAGTAACATATTAAACATATCTGAGATGAGTGCAGTTACTGATATTAAGGCAAATACGGTGAACATACCAAAATTCCAATCTTTGCTTCCAACCGTGATAGTAGAAGTAGCTGATCTGTTTGGTAAAAGGCAGTAATGCAGAATTTATAACAGAGGCATGCATGCAACGTTTAAAACTCCCTAGATCAAAGGCGAGCATTTTGATAACGGGTCTAACGTCAGGAAAGGTGACTACAAGCGGGATGGCATCTATCAAAGTGAATTTGGTGCATTCTTCATTGGATATTATGCAAATTGACGTACTTATAATAGATCAACAACTAAATAGACTGCCAAGTTTTAACTTTCAATGCAGAGTTTATGGTTTTCTCAATGATTTAAAATTAGCAGATCCTAAATATAACCAAGTTGGACCAGTGGATATTTTGATTGGTGCTGATATATTCTTTCACGTACTGAGAAATGAGCAGCTAACCAATAGATAGAGCTTGCAAATAGATGTCGATATCAATAACACCCTGAAACGTTTTTTTGATCAAGAAGAGATACCCGATGTTCATATTTTGGATTCGGAGGAAGCTGAGTGTGAAGAATATTATAAAACTACACACCAAAGAAATGACGATGGGCGATGTATAGTAGCAATCCCATTCAAGCAAAATGCTGCTCAATTGGGTACTCGGTGAATGCAGCTAAGCGGAGATTTTTAGCATTCACTGTGTGTTAAAGGAATCTAGTGAAACTACTAAACTGCGAGTGGTATTTGATGACTCGGCGAAATCTTCAACGGGAATCTCACTAAATGATACAATGTTAATCGATCCAACCATACAACCAACCTTATGGACCATTGTAATGCGATTCCATAACTATAAAATAGCATTGACAGGGGACATTGAGAAAATGTATAATCAAGTTCTGGTTCGCGAAAGTGAAACTCAATTTCAGCGAATTTTGTGGCGAAATAAAGTGACTGAAGCACTACAAATTAAAGACAGTTACTTTCGGATTAGCTAGTTCTTCATTTTTGGCCACTAGAACTTTACATCAAATTGCATATGATAAACAACAAGACTATCCAGATATAATTCCACGGGTAGTGAATGATTTCTATGTTGATGATTTCATCTCAGTAGGAGATACCATGAAAGAAGTGAAACACTTAAAAAAAAAAATAAACCAATTATTGAGAACTGGTAGGTTTAATTTAAGATAGTGGAAGTCAAATTTATCTGATATTACGGCGGCAGAAGATACAGATGAAATTTCGATTTTCCACAATTCAACGGAGAAGAAAATTCTAGGTCTTCAATGGAAAGCTCTAGAAGATGTATTTGGATTTCAACTAAATTTAGAGAGCAACGGAGAACCCACAAAAAGACAAGTGATTTCGGAATATCCAGAGTTTTTGATCCGCTTGGTTGGTTGTCTCCATTGATCATTCTGATGAAGATTATTTTCCAGAATCTATGGTTAATGAAATTAGTCTGGGATGATCCACTACCAGACAGCTTAGCAAACATCTACAAACAAATTAAAAACGATTTAAAATCTTTAGAACATTAAGAGATATATTTCACAGGTGGCCAAATAGAGTTGCATGGGTTTTCAGATGCAAGTGAACATTTAGCTGAAGAACGAAAAAAGGCAAAACTCTTAGTGCTCAATGTTCAAAAGGAGGAACATCCTATCGACCTATTAATTCTAAGCTTTTAAGAATCTTAGCAAATGTATTATACGATTCTTTAGGAATTTACGTGTGACTGCGAGTGATCTTACTGTGAACGAAATTCGAACAGCCAGAGACACTATTTTGAAGAAAGTGCAGCGGGAATCTTTCAACGAAGAAATAAATTGCTTGCAGAGAGGAAATCTTATTCAAAGAAGCAGCGACTTTTTATCTTTCGCACCATTTATTGATGCAAATGGTATTTTGCGAGTTGGTCGTAGACTTAAACACCTAGAGTGCCAATATGATTTCAAGCATCTCATAATTCTTCCAAAGGGCCATACATTAAGCCGAATGTTAATTACACACATGCATGAGCGAAACTTACATCCTGGTATAACTTTAACATTACACTTATAACGAGGAAGCAATTTTGGATAGTTGGAGGCAGAAGTGCAATCAGAAAAGTTGTGAACAAATGTATAATATGCTTCAAAACGAACGCGAAGACATCCAAGCAGTTAGTGAGAGATTTACCAATATCAAGGATACAGGCAACTCGACCATTTAGTTTGTGTGGTGTTGATTATGAGGGACCTATACAGTTAGCTTCGAAAAGGGGAAGAGGAGCGAGATTGACAAAGGGATATATAGCCTTATTTATTTGTATGGTGACGAAGGCTATTCACATCGAAGTAGTTAGTGACCTGTCCACTGACGTTTTTATAGCGGCGCTCAAACGATTTGTGACGAGACGAGGAGCTCCATCCAGCATATATAGTGACAACGGTTCAATTTTGTTGGGGCCAAACGAAAGCTGAATGAGGTATATCGTTTAATATCAAACAATAATTATAACTCTGTCGTTGCAGAATTTTTAACAAAATATGAGGTACAATGCCATTTTATACCACCTATGCGTCACCTCATTTTGGTGGGCTTTGGGAGGCAGCGGCGAAATCGGTGAAAACCCATCTTTCAAAATGCGCATCAAACACTAATTTGACTTTCGAAGGAATGGTCACTTTGCTAAGTCAAACCGAGGCAATACTAAATTCAAGTCCATTATATGCAATAGCAGATGATGATGCATCCGGTGATGTCTTAACACCTGCACATTTTTTAATAGGCTCTGCGAATTTCTACCTACCTGAGGAAGAGATCAGTGAAAGTATACCGGCTGCAAGACTAACGAGATGGCAACATATTCAACAGCGCGTTCAGTCATTCTGGAACAAATTTAGAGTAGAATACCTGCATAATCTCCAGCAGAGAACGAAATGGCATAAATCACAGGAAAATTTTAAAGTCGGGGATGTCGTACAGATCGGGGAAGAAAATTACCCTCCTACAAATGGGCATTAGGTAAAGTGGTTCAATTGCATCCGGATCAGCAAGGGAGAGTTCGAATTGTCACTCTTAAAACGTCAACATCGTTATTGAAGCGGCCAATTGTTAAATTATGTAAGCTGCCGGAGCATGATAATAGTCAGATGGTTAACGACGGAACCGTTAACGGGGCGGAGAATGTTGTGGATACCTAAACTTTCAAACCAGAGTTGGCGCTTCTATTATTTTATATGTATTTAGCGAATAGCGCGAATTTTTTTTTGGAAGAAAATTTTGTATTTTAAATTTATTCAAATGCGAACCACCGTGATATTAACCAGCGAATAATAAAAAAGATATATATATTATATAAACTGTGATTTTATTAATTGACCGGATTAATTTGGAAACGATTTCCATACTGCATTGAGATATTTTGGGCCCTTTACACTTCATTTTGGTGCTATATTCTGGTTTGAAATTCAGAAATTTCTTCAGTGCATTGAACTGTCATACAGTGAATCTTGCTGGTTTAACACTGCGAATCAACCAGATCAACAGAGCGTCAACAGAGTACATTGCCAACTGTACAATGGGTGCATAAAAGCAAGATGTTTATGTTGAAAGGATTTTTGGCGGTGTTTACAGGTCATTGTTGGGCCGTACCGTGTCTACAATCTGACTACATCGGTTTTGATCACGAGTCTCGGTTTGGATCAGCAGTTTCGGTTTGGATCAGCACACAGAACGTGACCGAGCCAGCGTACTCGCTTGTCTTTAATTTCATGCACGATTTCAGGAACTCGCATTAGATTCCTGATCTCGAGATTGAACAGAACTCGGTATATGTGCGCCATCGACGTCGTATTTTGGGCCATATATCAACCGATGTGAAGTTTGTACTAAATTTGTCCTAAACCAACAAAAACAATACTAAATGTATGTGTATTTAGTGCAATGTAAACATTTAGGCGATTAGACGGTGATTAAATGATTTTCGTTATACACATGTGTCAAATGCATAAGTTAAAACCATATTATAATTTAATCTACAAGTTTCATAAATTTGCCTTCAGCTTCCAGATGTTATGTGAATTTACGTTTATAAATCATATAGGGGTGCTGCTTTAGGGTAATACTAAATAGGGTTACAGGTTTACTATAAGAAGAATCTTAACCGGCATCCCCTTGTCTCGCATGTACCGTCTAGCGGTACAAAGAAATTATTAAACCAATCCGTAAACACTGTAGACGTTACCCAGGCTTTTTTGTTTGCCATCCAATGCACTATAAGTTTCTTCAAGTTTGTACCTTTCATATAGCCTGTGGACGAAGTGCTTTGTTAATCAGCAATGGTTTCATCATGCGGTCGCCTAAAGCATTATTATGTATGTCCTACTCGGCATTCTTTTCCAAAACAGCCCCGTTTCGTCAGCGTTAAAAACTTGATCGGCACTGTATGATGTCTTGTATATTTTCTGATAGAACTGCGGGGTACTGTTTTGCAACTGCTGCGTTTCTGGAAGCAATTTTTCCTATGATTTATGAATCGCATGTCTTGCCAAAAAACCTTGTAACCACCCATTACTGGCGGAAAATATTGTTTGTTTTTCTTTAGATGGTTGTGCTGATGTTGATCGCTCCATTCGTTTAATTAGCTCAAAGATACGTAACACCTTTTGCTTGATGGTATGGCCATCCACCGGTATTCTTTTTTGGATACTATATCTTCGATAAATGCAAGTAAAGCCTTTTCTGTGTTTTCGTAAGTGTGTTATCTCTGGTATATGAAGTTGTTGTCGCGCTTAATTTAGAACCGCTTATTATACAGATTGCCGAATAAGAAATTCATTCTTTCTTATGGTTCGAATTAATGCAATGCAATTAACTCTGAAAATGAGCTCTGAATTAATGCAATTAACTACCGGTGAAAGATTTTTCTTTAGTATGTTCATGGCCATATTGAATTCCTCAATGAACATCTCTGCGGTCTGTATTTGAGGGTATTCAAACACAACTTGTGATACATGTGGAACATTAAGTACGACAGCAAAATGTGCACACCATGCAGTGCTGCCAGATTATTTTTATTTAAATCTGTAAAACTTTAAAAAAAAATCTGTTTTTCAACAAAAAAATCTGATTTTATGATTGTACTAAGAAAAACTCTAACATCTTAGGGAAATAGATACTAAAATTAAATAAACAACAAAATTAAATACGATTAATATTTCATTTATTAAATTTAGTCATAAACTCAGAAAAAAAAATAACATAAATGTTTTGTATTACCAAAAGTACATTAATATTTGTTTGTATTATTTCTTTAAATACTACTCACTCAACAATATTATTTGGAAAACCTAATACATTTGAGAGTTAAACTTTTGGTACATATTTCGGCTAGGTACAAAATTGGTGCAACATTGATGATTTTTCTTCATAAAATCTTATGTGTATAAAATTCCACTTAAAGTAGATGGTAGTAAGCTATTCCGAATTTTAGATTTATTTAAATTTATTTGGGAGAAAATTCTCTCGACATTAGCTGTTGCTACTGGTATTGTTAAAATAGCTTGTATGAAAAGTTTTAATTTAGGAAAAGTTGTACTTCCATCACCACGTTTTAACTCAAAAATATTCTGCCAAAAAATATCCACTTTCATAGTATGGGTTAGATTGAGTTCCGAAAAATTGAGAAGCCTTACTTCCCTCCATTCATCATCAACATCTTGATGTTCGTGTTGCAAAACAATTTGAGGAAAATAACTCATCAAATTTGTACATGATACATTCTTTTTAGCAATTACATTGACTGGTGATATGTAATTGAGCGCCTTTAATAAATTATCGCTGAAGTCAAATTTTTTCATTAAATGTTTGCAAAGCTCGATTAAAAATTTTTGGCAATGCAATCGAAATTCTTTTTTATCTTCATTCGATAGTGTATGACTACTAAGGAGTGCAGCACCTACATCAGCTCCTAAATAAATATTTTCTAATTCTAACATAAATTCAAAATTGGTAAGTAAATTAGAATTTATTAGGTTTTCATCAGTTAAATGCTCTTCTTTGATAAAATATTGAAGTAATTTAAGGAACAAACGTTTCACTTCGGAATGCATTTTATGGAGTTGGGGTGACTCACTTTGAAATAGTTTGTTCAATTTCTTTAAATCGTTTAAGATAAATTTAAGAAATATTTAATAAAGTTCGAATTGTTTTTTTTCAAAACAAGCATTAATCCGATTTACAGAATCCAATTTTTCGACATCTTCGTGTCGAAAAAATAACCGTAGTACGTCAAACCTACTTAGAAGTTGAGATGGATGTAGAATTTTTTTGGGCTTGTAGTCTAAGAGCGTTTGTAAATAATTCAATCCGCTTAGGACTATTTTGAATAAAATTATATATATATCTCTTGTGTACGATTCGATATATTTTGGTAAAAAGTTGCATGCGTGATTAGCACATAGTGCAACAGAATGGCAGGTACATTTAAATATTACTAGGTTTGGACAGTCAGTTTTGAATAAAGTTGCCACCGAGTGATTTGATCCGGTCATAACATTTACTCCATCATCTGCCAAACCCACCAAATAACACTTATAATCGATTTTATTTTCGTAAAATAAGGTAATAACCTTCTTGTAGATTGATTCTGCATCACATACCTGAATTTTAACCAATGCAAAAAAAAATCTAAAATATGTCCATTTAGAGGTGCCCTAACTACAATATTCAATAGTTTAGTCGTTGAGATATCTGTAGATTCATCTAAGCAAATTGAAAAGTTATTGGATTCCATTATTTCACAAAGGTCATTGAATTGTGTAGTTCCTATTACGTTTTTGACCATGGCAGTAGTTTTAGTTCGACCACATGATAGTTTTTTGATAATTTCCGAATCAGGAATAGCGTTTTTTAAAAGTGGGATTAAATGGTCCATAGTTGAAAATGCAATGTTATGCTCCGCGCAAAATGCGCTTAACTGAATTTCAGCCTTTGCCACTTCATCGTTACGTATGACATCGTAGCGTTGGATTTTGCCATATGTTTGACTGACTTAGCGTGCCGTTTCAAGTCGGTTATACCACCTGCGGTTCTTAGTTCAATATTACACACTTTGCAAAAAGCCAACGAGTTGTCGGACTTACTAAACCATAACCTGCAATCATCGTCATCTTCCCAGGATTTTATATAAGTTTTATTACTTCTTTTTCTTTCAGGCTAAAATAAACAAAAACAATACAAATCCAATCAAATATTGTTATTATCAAGATAAGCATATACCGAATGTTCCTGATTTAGATTTGAACACGAAGGGAGATTATTCGATTCTATAACATTCGCTTCAATCGTTGTTTCAATAGAACCATTACAATAATAATAATTCAATTCGATAGTTAAAATACACACGCCCAAATTTATTTCTATGTATAACTCACCAACTTTCTTAAAATATTTCTCCATGATTTATTCACAGTCCACTGATTATTTTTCAACCCACTTTTGTAGAAAAAAATTTAAATTTAAATACTATATTTGCATAAGCTGAAGCACATACTCATTATAAATGAAGAAAAATACTTATTAAATGAATTCTGTTTGGAGTTCAAAAATCTGTTAAAAACAGAAAAATCTGTCGCAGCACTGACGCCATGTACCGAGCGAGGTTCGCATCGTAGTTAACACAGAGGATCACATCCTGGTTCAGGATGGCAGTTGACCGAGATCTTGAGGTTGGGTGCAATTCGGTGATTCCTTTAAAGAAACCACGTGAATTGTGCTCATTGCTGAGTTGTTGTACTCTTAAGACCTTAGCCTTCCACCATTCGCGCTTCTTCTATCTACAAATGCGTTGAGCTGTCCTCCTGGCAAGAACTGCTTTGTTTCTTCTTACAATTGTAAACCAAGTTTGCGCTTCATTGTGGGCTATATTTCGTTGCTCAACAGCAAGACAACACTCATCAAACCAATCATTTTCGAGTCTAGTTTTCACTACATACCGAGAGTGTGCTGGGCAGCATTGACAACCGAGATTTTCAATACTTCTTAGAAACTGTTCACATCATCAGATTAGTAACTTGATCGCATTATGCTATTCCTAACAAGATTTTTATATTTTCGTTGCGTTTCCTTATTAATCAGACCTTCACATGAGAACGGTGTTATATATTCCACTATCCTTCCTGACTTGAACGAAAAGTTCCATCCTAGCTTAGCAGTGATCATATAATGGTCACTATATATGAATTTTGTTGACGACCGATAAGATCTCAAATCTTAGACAACCCGAGCTCACCCTTTAGAAATCAACACATGCTCAATTTGGGTTCGGGTTGTTTTACGCCACTTTGAGATCATGAGCGATCGCAAAGTACATCATTCTTTCCCCATGTTCAGTCGCAATTTCGTGTCAGGAGTTCAGACGTATATTATTACGTAAGTAGGTCTGATTTCTACCAGTTCTAGCATTTAAGTCACCAATCATAAATTTTACATCGTGCTCAGGTATAGAGCCCATTAGATTATGCCTGAAAGTCCAGTACAGCTTTATTTATATGTGGCCCAATGAGCAACTCGACTCCAAGATTTCCGAGGTCATCCTTATTGTATAGCAACGTATAGCCTTGGGACACATGGTGCCCACTTTTAGGCCATCAAGTATCTTGGAGCGCTACGTCTTCCAGCCAATACTCTTTCATACATGTGAATAGGTAGTCAAACGCGCCAGGTTTTCTTAGTGACTTCTCTTTCCACGCGCTGATTCTCAATCTTGTTTCCAGATACTTAATGATACTCATTTTTGTTTTTGCGGTATCCGAAGTTTTTGTTTGCTGTCATATTTAACATTTGTAGTTTTTTACGGAGGCGAATCGTCAGCCCAGGAATGAATACAATGGATACAATTTTTTATCCAGACCTCCTCACTGGAGCTAAATCTAGGACCTTTGGCATAGACCAAATTTATATGATATAATTTATATGGTATATATAATCTGATCTTCAATTACATTGCGCTTTGCTAGCAGAACTAGCATGGAATATAAAGATAGTTCATGAGTTTTACTCAACGACAGGGAGACGTAAATAAAAGTTACCATTTGCATCCTGTTCCTATATCTATATTGAAAATAGTTTAATTGCATATGATTAAATCTGTCAACTGTCTGTATATACACCAGTTCCTACCTATTTGACTGAATCGCCTATAATTGGCACATTGGTCAAAGCTGTGGCAGTTGAAACGGGCGATAGCGGATTTGAACCCCGATAGTCATTTGTGATCCCCTAAGATGAGCCGAGGATCCATCGATCGACCCATCTTCCAGATCTGTACAATAGGCTGATTTGGTTGCACATAAATCCGACCATAGCCGCATCTCGAAGAGATCTCACAATGGGCCAATTGAGTCTAAGTGACTGAGGACACAACAAAAAAATAATTACTGGGACTCAATTATAGTCAGTTTCCGGTAGTCTTAAACTACGATGAAATCTTTAGATATGAAGGTCGTAAATACCAGAACACGGTAGAAATTTATGTAATCCATTAATGAGTTTTTAATGTTAATCCATTTATACCAAATCGACCTGAAAAGGATAAACCACTTCCTGATAAGTGTTAAAGTGACAGTTAATATCGATCGTTTCAAGAAATAGAGATCTGGTATTTATTAAGCGACACCAATGAAACCAGATTGGCGCCACCATTTCATTCTAAAATAACTATGTGTGGGAGTAAGCTTTCATAATAATGAGTGTTTTCTCTAAATGGCGTTCTATCTTGCATTTATCAGCATCATTAATTATTTATAACCTGAACGATCACTCTTTTAAAAAGTTTTCAGTGCTGGGGAGGTAATCTCAAATCGGATTAAACCATTATCATTCTTACTGTACATTTGTCGTAAAACATTTCCTGAATGAAAAAAAATTAATGTGCTTGTGTCCAATGCAATCAGCATAATTAAGCACAAGAAACACATACACACAGTTACAAATCAATATTTCAAGGTTAATCGTATGATAATCTTTAATACTCATTTATATTATAATGTAAATAAGATTTATCTCTCCCTTATATACCAACCTAATCGTATAAGTTGTTGTGTATATTGCATACATATTTACATATGTGTGTATGTGGGTTCGTGTATAACAGTTTATGTTCATATAAGATATGAAGCACGGCGCACCATCATCACACATATACACACAGGGAGTACTAAAAGAGGGGAAGAATCGTGACACAAAATAAACAGGAACCAATACATATCGGGGATATATGTTAGCAGAAGCACAAAATTTTGGCGCATGTCCCGTTTGCTTCCACTATGTACCAACCGTGTGCACAATACACATTTCGCAAGGTCTAATAAATATTGGATTGTTACTGCTTCTTCGATATGATGACGACGATGGTACACAATAAATTTCGTAGCAGTTTATATCATCCACCAACAACAATCTTATATATATATGTAATCTTATATATAGCGAGTATATAGTTTTTGTTGTTGTCGGTTTGGTTTTGTTGTATTTAAAGACTGAAACATAAGTCATTTCCAGGAATTCAGGATTTTTATGGCGAATTATTGTTGGATTATTATTTGTGTACTGATTTTATACGTTGTATGCTGTACCTATATGTATGAATTCGACAAAGTTGTTCATCATCTCGAGACGATGTATATATAAGATGAAACGAATTTTGTATGTACAAGGGACAAAAATTTGAAAATCTTATCATTACAATTCTTTATAATTTTTGGGTATGCGTCTACCCAGAATTTTATATACTTTTGTCGGTTTTCAAACGGGTGAACAACGAAGACTGACTGTAAATAATATCGGAAGAAGTGTATAAGAATATATAACCACATTCCCCTCTGCACCAACTTATCCATCGTTTTGATCTCATCAGTTTGTGTTGTAATTGTTTATCTCGTTTAATCTTAAGTTGGTTGAAACTCTTTGAATACATGCTATTAAAAGATTGAAATTTGTGCATAATCATATTATGTACCGCACAGAATCGGCATAATAAAATTTGACAGAATTACAGTGCAGCCTTTAATATCGTCTTGCCACCATGGTGGACCAATTGAACATGAGCTCTCCAAGTAAAATTGTACAGATACGTATCGTGTCAACAATCTGACTCCATCGGTTTCGATCACGAGTCAGCTCTTCATACTGTTGCAAGCAATAAGAAGATGCCAGTTTCGGTTCGGATCAGGACGCACAACGTGACCGAGCCAGTGAACACGCTTCCCTTTAATTTCATGCACGATATCAGTAACTCGCATTAAATTCCTGATCGCGAGATTGAACAGAACTCGGTATGTGCCGGTAATGGCCATGTATCATAAGCATGATTCTTCTCTCGAATGATAGAAGCCATCTTTCGTACTCATCCGTCAAGGTCCAACTCTCACATCTATATATGACAATGGGTCTGATCAACACTCTGTACAATTTCAGCTTATCCGTATGTGCAAGATATTTTGATTTCAGAAGTGGGCGTATAGGATATATAAGGCCCGATTTCCAGCAGCCAGCCCAACCATGATTTTCTCTCCACACTATTATCGAGAGTAATGGAGATACTTGAATCTCATCACTCTTTCAAACGTGTGGAAACTGAACACTGTCTCAGTTGATCAAGTATCTCTTTCACTCCGTTGCTATTTAATCCAATCACTCAGATATCATCTGCAAATGCAAAAATTTGATTGGATTGTCGGAATAAGTTATTGTCTTGAGGTGGTTCACTTTTACGAAGGATGTATCCTTACGTGAGATTAAAAGGTATCGAGGACAGCGCATCTTCTTGTCGAACACCAGAAGTAATTGCAAAAATTCTATATGGCTTGTTCTCATCTTTAACGCCGCATTGTGACTGCGTTACTGTCATTTAACCCAGATGTACTTATTTTTGTGGTATTCCTAACGTTTTGAGGGTCATTAGATTGCTTGAAATCTAGGAACTTCTGGTGTACATCGTGAGATGTTTCATAGTACTTGGAAAGAATCATCCACAGCCAAAAAACTTGATCAGTGACTGACCGATTTGGACGTAATCCTCCGGGACAGCTATACCACAATAATTCTCGCATTACACGCGACCACCCTTTTCGAATATTGAGCATTTCGCGGCTACCTTACATTCTTTAAACATATATCATTTCGCCATACCAATCGTACAAGGTCGAAAAGACCTTCCACAAAGTCACTCTAAGAATATCTAAAGCTGTGAATTAAAGATATCTTAAGGTATGGTACATACCACGTAGTCTGATCGAACATCTAAGTCTGAAATAGAGGTCTCACCAGTTGCACGATAATCGCCTGTTGGTTTCAGAGCTTTAAAAATAGAAACCGGTCGATTCTTATTTATTTCAAGCGATGAACTTCAAAAAACTATACTTTAAAACTCCGAGAAATCTCGTGAACAAATTAAGCTCGTTACTGATATTTTTTAGAAGCTTTCGATTTTTTTTATAAGCTTTCGTTACGTTACTTGTACTAAAATTTTACCGAAGGTTCCTGAGCCCTTTGATTAAAAAAACAACTTGTTGTGATCTATCGCGCAAGGTAAATAATTCTATCCCATTATTCCGATGCAGCTTATTGTCCGATTCTATACAACTTAAATCAGTTATTACTGGTCTTTATGGTGGATAGTGTAAACCTCATAAGGTTATCAAAGTATATTGTTAAAAAGGCTTTGTCTTGGCTATAACTTTATTGTGCATACTTCTTAAATCGTGGCACAGGCCGCGAACGCATATGCAATCAAAAGAGTTTAGACAAATGATCTTAAATGTTACTCCATCGGTTTTGTTTGAGCGATCGCTGATCTTCTTCCTTAAATGCAAAGTGCACGTTACATATTTTGTCGCTAATTTTCGATTTTAGAAGTTTAGGACGTCAGCTAGACTGGACCATCTAACTCTATTTGGGAATATTCCTTTTAATTCGCCCCATGTTTTGCCGAGTTGTTTCACCTCGGTTAACACCATTCTTTTCCAGGTCTTGCTGGTCTTCTCACTTTTCTCTTTCCTGGCGGATTCCACTACAATAATATTCCTGTTAGGTCAGTGGGCCTTTTTTTAGTGTGTGTATCCTATCTATCTCCATTTTCGTTTCTCAATTTATCTCGTCTGCCGCTTCCTTTATCTTCTAGTTATGTGCTTATGAGCGTGTGTTTCCATGTTTCACAGCCTTACAGCAGTACAACCAAGGTATACGAACCTATTAACATCCTCGATGGTTTTTTGGTTGATGGTAATTGGTGTACCAATGTTCAGTCCATAGCCTTTGTCTTTTTGATGTTAATTTTGAGACCAATTTCTTGTGCCAGATCTGTTAACTTCTGATCTTTCTGCTGCATGGCCGAGTATTTATGCGTTAGGGGACATATATATCGTCCTCGTAATTTATTTAAGTCCACTGGATGTCATTTGGTGATAAGCTGATTAATTTGCGCATCATCTTATCCCGGACTGTTAAGAACAGTAGTGGGGAGAGTAAACGCCCTTGTCTTACTCGTCGTGTGTTGTGGTATTTATCATTATGTCTGACGAATTCTACTATTTTTTTCGGAATGCCGTTTTTGTAGAGTGCTTTCTTTCATTGTATTGTTGAGAAGGGAGATGCCTTCGCAATTATTGCATTCTCTAAGATCATCTTTCTTTGGAATTGTAATAGTCAAAGCTTCTATACATTCCTGTGAAGTTCTACCAGTATTCCACGCTTCTGCTAGTAGTGAGTGGATCGATACTGATTGCTTCGTTATATTTACCACCAGGGAGTTCTTCGTTTTGTTCGCCATCTGTTCCAGAAGAATTCTTTAATGTTTGGTTCGATTTTTCGCCGTATTTCTTTGACAGGCTGTAACTTTAGTTGGAGTTCGTCAATTTTTGTCCATGTATCGTCACTAATCGATGGTTTTCTTCTGCTACCAAAATAAGTAGCCAAGTACATTTGTAGCTATCTCAAGCTGTGTTCTTTTATGATCGATGTTACTGTTTTCAGACGTTGGAAGATTGAGTTGTAATTATTTCCAATGACGTTTCGAATGTCACCAGTTCTAGAATAAATATTATTGCAGTTGATGTACTTGTACTGTAGTTGTTTTGAGCATCATTTCATTGATTTGGTGATTAGGTGTACTGCAGCAAAAGTCGAACTCTCTCTCTATTTAGTATAGCTGATCTATATGATTATATATAGTCAGCCAAATTCCATTGAGAGAAGTTATTTGAACTAGACGTTGGGTCAGGAACTGAATCGCGATAGAAATTGACTTTTTTACATCCAGCAACTTCGTAAACCAATATCATATAGTAAACGAAGTAAGAGTTGCCAATTTGCCTCAAACAGTTCAAAATAATTAATCCCAATGAGCTTAGACAACATATTATATTTCTAATAATTTCTTTTTCTTTCATGGCTGTTGAAATCAAAATTCTCCAAGTGTACAAAGCTGTTTCCGATAATTAGTGAAGCTCAAAATGTTTTCAATAAAACCATCACGGTGACGAATACAACGTTTGATGTCCAAATGTTGACACAAGCAAGTAATATTGAACGTCTTAGTTGACATCTAAGCACTGTGACTGATGCACAACATCATAATACCTGAAACTAGACCATCCGTTTGAAGCTCTAGTGGAGAATTTTAAAAGCAGCCTTTGTTAGGCCACGTGAGGTTCCCACTATTCTTGACAGAAAATTTCAATCTATAGAATCATTCGGAGGCCAAAAAGCAAACCAGAGATCAACAAGCCACGGAAATGTTTCTTAAGCTAACATTACAGTCGGAAGATTATTCGGATATTTTCAAATGGAAAATGAGAAATTTGAATAGGTAGAGTTCACAGAGACAATGTGGTAATGACTATAATTTTGTACGTTTTGCCAGAATTAAAAATAAAGCAAATGGCTGCAATCTTCGTTGCCAAAAAATGTGCAAGAAGCCATTTCCTGATCATGCCCTGAAATGTAATGTACGTTAAGGCGCACGCACCAAATAACACCGAGTTGTACCAGATGCGGTTATAGTTCATCTTTCCTACTCATCTGTCAAGGTCCAACTTTCGTATCCATATACATGACAACGGGTCTGTCCAACAGTCTGTATACAATTTCAGCTTATCCACAGATACAAAATCTTCCTGAGGAAATCAAGATATCCTTTCTCAAACCTACTTTTGATTGATTTGGTTGTGGTATCGCAAAATCGCAAATACTGTCAAATCGCAACCACTGCGTGGTTCTGTTTCAATTAATCAATTTTTATTGATTTTAATTTAGTGGTTAATAAACTTTGAATGAATCTTTGAGACGTATCTCATACTGAATAGGGTTAAGATATTATTAAACGGTTCAATTTGCTTGCTTTTCAAAGGAATTCACTATACTCAATTAATGTGAGACCTTTTTTAAAAAAAAAAATCACATCTATATAATTTTCAACAAACGTCGAGATAAATGAACCGCCTTTGAACTTTCGATCGAGTAATTTTTATACCCAACAATTACACTTTAATAGTCATTAATCATACACTTACTGTAATAACAGTCGTATAGCACACACCGATCGACGGTCATAATGTAATGTGTACTATCTGATCGCCAATTTAGTCATCAGTCGTGTGTAGTACAATTATGACATACACAATACCATTAAATCCACAATGACAATGATCTCGAATCATTGTGAGATGCGGTCGTTGAGTATGACCTTCAATCTGTCAATATCACATCACACTCGTCATCAATATAGAAATGTATTCAATTACACCGCATATCGTATATACAGATGATGATCAACTTAAACGATATCGACGGAGACGAATCAATTTGTGTCACCCTAATTTAGAACTGTTCGAGTCGGTCAACATATACGTGACAACGAAATTATTTTTTGTATATGTTGACGCACTTGCTATCGCGTCAACAACTAATTAGCTTCGTGCGAAATTATTTAATTTTAAAATTAGAAATTAGAAGAAAATTTTTTTTCAATCTTATCACATGATAATTTATTACTAATGATGATAACGCACTTATTTGAAACCAATAAGTTATGTTATGAACTTTTAACTATTAGATAACTATATAGCTCATTCGGTTTAATTCTTTTAAGGCGTCTCATTCGGTTTAATTCTTTTACGCCACAATCAAACAACATACTGTTTATGATCCAGAGACAACAGACCTAAAAAACAAACTACAATTAATAATCAACGATCACTTAACACATTTAATTATAACTTTCCGCAATTATTATTTTTATCAATCCTGTAACTGCAAAGTTCATTCAATTAACCTAAAAATGATTCAATTTTTATAATTCATATTTATATTTGTTTATATAATTTCACTTACCTTTACTGTACCTGTTTCTCAAAACCATAACAAAACAAATGGCATTACATAAAAAACCTTACAAATGTTAGATATGCAAATTTTAATATTGAGTGCGTTCTGTATCGCAGTTGAATTAATTTTGGACATCTGTTAAGTATTTTGTGAAACAGTTAAACCACTTACTTAAAATTATAATAAAAATGTAATAAGCTTTCTCTTCTAATTAAACCACCAAGCTGAAAACATCAAACCAAATCTGTTTTTTGAATTGAAATTTAATTATAATACCAAACCTCACCAAACCATCAATTTTGTATCAATCCATTTTTTATTTGTAGAACCTAACAGATTGGTACAAAACATTGGTCCTTCGAGCCGGATGAAAGTATTACAAGTATCGTATATATCACACCTAAATACAGCAAGTATAAATTTTCTTAAGTCACTTATTTATATAACAAATTTATCAAATTAAATCTAAAATTTATCAGGTAAATCAAGTGAACTGCTTTAATTATCTCATATACAATTTTAAAGTTTCAATAAAAGTGTTCAGTGAATAGTGAAACCAAATTATTATTGATCCAAAATGACCGACATTAATACATTGAAAAAACGGCGTGCCTACATTAAAGGAAGCATAACTAAAATAATCAATTACATCAACAACATGCCTGCTACTACTAATGCAGAAGATATAAAAGAGCGTTTGACCAATGTAGAGCGCTACCGAACCGAATTCATCGATATTGAGAACCAAATAGTTACATTGGACAAGAAAGAAGAACTGGACACCGAATTTGAAGATTCGTATTACACGGCAGTAGCACGCTAACCACCAAATTCTCTCAATGATACCACCATGCAAGACGCTTCGATATGAAATGGACACATGGACGTAAAATTACCAAAGATATCAATTCCGAGCTTAACGGGCGAATACACCGACTGGCAGTCGTTTTATGATCTATTCTGAGCCTGTGAAGTATGTCACAGATTTTTTTTCCCAGATTTTTTGTATATGTATATAAGTCCAATTGGAATTTTACTAATTCTAATTGAATTCTCTATGTAGTTGTGAAATGTACACTGTTATTATAGTAAATTTACATTTTCAAAGAAAATGAAAATACATCAGTATTTTAAGAGGAAAAATTAAATATGATTCAATACAAATTAATTAAATACAATTGTATTGCTTAGTTAGATTAATCTTGCTTAATTTATACAATTTTGATGGAAAAAACGACATAGAAATAGATAATATATAAACCAATATGAAAATAATTTTTATAAAATTATAAATATAATTTTATAATAATTCAAAACTTAATTTTTAAACATTCTAATATTCCTAAATATAATTTATTTAACCCTAAAGATGTCAAGAAAATTATTATTTCACTATCCTAGTAAAATTATAATAACATTTTACGCATTAAATCAATAAATATAGAATACTATTGAAATTTGATTCGCTGTCAAAATCAAATACTGCATGAATGTGCTAAATCCAATAACAAAATATACAACAAACCAAGGATACAAACCGTAATCACATTTTTTCCAATAAGAAAATCTGTTAATATTTAATTACCAGAAAAAAATTCAAATCCGACATTAATCAGCAGCATAATATTTTTTCATATAATCAAACCATGGTCAAGAGACTTTAGCACGAGGTGATTTAAGGTAGACAATACACTAGTCAACCTCATGTAATAGTCAGACCTGGATCAACATCTCTAGGATTGGCCGATAATGGCCATCCAATTTCGAGTCAAATATATGTCATTTTACTCTAAAAGAAAAATGTTCTTAAAAAAATACCTTGGTCAAGCGACTTTAGCACGAGATGGTTTAAGGTAGGCAATATACTAGTCAACCTCATGTAATAGTCAGACCTGGATCAACAGCTCTAGGATTGGCCAATAATGGCCATCCAATTTCGAGTCAAATATATGTTAATATACTCAACCATAGCTGGATTAACATCTCTAGCATTGGCGGATAATAGCTTGCTGATATTGTTAAAATTTATTCTGTTAAAACGTGATTAATTTAACATAAACCTAGTAATAATCCAAAGTTTTAGTTGGCCGAAATATTAGAAGGAGCGGATAAATCTACAAAAGAAAAAATAGTATAAATTTTTTCTTGAGTACATTTATGTTGGAATCATATAAGAATTAGTACTAATTATATCAAAAACACAAACCACAACATTACCGTCTCAAATCAAGATGGCTCTGCTATTATGCTGATTTTGAGTAACAATTTAAAATGAATAAATGATGCGTACATTGTATTGCTACATAGCAACAGTATGAATGTAAATAATTTGAGATCACACTGTAAATTATTTCTTTGATGGGATCATCTTTCGGGTTTTTCGTATTATTCAAAATGAAATTCATTCGAGTATCCGGTTGATTTCATTCACACCGCTATCTATCGACAATTACAAAAATTAGTCGGTTTTTAACTTTGCTAAATAAACCATAGTGAATTTAACAAAGATAAGAACCGAACTACTAGCGGCTCATTTGGCGGTACCAGCGGTTGGTTAGACAACTATTGTTGAAATATATATACAGTGAAATTTGCTTATAACGACATTAAAAATATCATTAGGATTCGTTTTTATAACCGAACGTCGCAATAAACAAAATTCGTTTAAAATCCTTTAAAAAAATCTTGTCTTAACTTAGTAGTACATACCTATGTACCTAAGATTTTGTTAAAATATTAAAACTGTTTAAAGGGGAACATTGTTGACTTTGTTGTATTTTTGTAAAATATTCAGACATGGTTGATTGCTTCATACATTTGTTCCGTATAAATTCCTGCTCCAAGCACACTTTTAGTGAGCTTGCGACAAGAATTGCACATAACGTTTGATAGTGGATAGTGGCTTCGCATGTTTCAGTAACGGAATAAAAGGAGGAATAAACCCAGTACTGTTATCAGCGTCATCATCATTTTCCTTTTAAGTGTCATTGATGGATATTCTAATCACCTCGCCTAAAATATCTTCTAATGTTACTTTTTCATTGGTTAATATAATTTATAAATTTTTTTAATCTTGGACATATGCTCCTATGAAAGCAGACTATTGGGTTAGTTGAATAAGTAGAACTATCTAAGTATCTAAACTATTAATTATCGGCCAATCCTAGAGATGTTGATCCAGGTCTGACTACTACATGAGGTTGACTAGTGTATTGTCTACCTAAAACCACCTCGTGCTAAAGTGGCTTGACCAAGGTATTTTTTTAAGAAAATTTTTCTTTTAGCGTAAAATGACATATATTTGACTCGAAATTGGATGGCCATTATCGGCCAATCCTAGAGATGTTGATCCAGGTCTGACTATTACATGAGGTTGACTAGTATATTGCCTACCTTAAACCATCTCGTGCTAAAGTCGCTTGACCAAGGTATTTTTTTAAGAACATTTTTCTTTTAGCGTAAAATGACATATATTTGACTCGAAATTGGATGGCCATTATCGGCCAATCCTAGAGATGTTGATCCAGGTCTGACTACTACATGAGGTTGACTAGTGTATTGTCTACCTAAAAGCATCTCGTGCTAAAGTCGCTTGACCAAGGTATTTTTTTAAGAAAATTTTTCTTGTTAAGTATATTGACATATATTTGACTCGAAATTGGATGGCCATTATCGGCCAATCCTAGAGATGTTGATCCAGGTCTGACTACTACATGAGGTTGACTAGTGTATTGTCTATCTAAAACCACCTCGTGCTAAAGTCGCTTGACCAAGGTATTTTTGTAAGATAATTTTTCTTGTTAAGTATATTGACATATATTTGACTCGAAATTGGATGGCCATTATTGGCCAATCCTAGAGATGTTGATCCAGGTCTGACTATTACATGAGGTTGACTAGTATATTGCCTACCATAAACCACCTCGTGCTAAAGTCGCTCTTGACCAAGGTATTTTTTTAAGAAAATTTTACTTTTAGAGTAAAATGACATATATTTGACTCGAAATTGGATGGCCATTATCGGCCAATCCTAGAGATGTTGATCCAGGTTTGACTACTACATGAGGTTGACTAGTGTATTGTCTACCTTAAACCACCTCGTGCTAAAGTCACTTGACCAAGGTATTTTTATAAGAAAATTTTTCTTGTTAAGTATATTGACATATATTTGACTCGAAATTGGATGGCCATTGTTGACCAATCCTAGAGATGTTGATCCAGGTCTGCCTACTACATGAGGTTGACTAGTGTATTGTCTACCTAAAACCACCTCGTGCTAAAGTCGTTTGACCAAGGTATTTTTTTAAGAAAATTTTTCTTTTAGAGTAAAATGACATATATTTGACTCGAAATTGGATGGCCATTATCGGCCAATCCTAGAGATGTTGATCCAGATCTGGCTTTTACATGAGGTTGACTAGTGTATTGTCTATCTTAAACCCACCTCGTGCTAAAGTCGCTTGATCAAGGTATTTTTGTAAGATAATTTTTCTTTTAGAGTAAATTGACATAAATTTCACTCGAAATAGGATTGCCTCTATCGGCCAATCCTAGAGATGTTGATCCAGGTCTGACTATTACATGAGGTTGACTAGTGTATTGTTTATCTTAAACCATCTCGTGCTAAAGTCGCTTGACCAAGGTATTTTTGAAATAAATATTTTCTTTTAGAGTAAAATGACATATATTTGACTCGAAATTGGATGGCCATTATTGGTCAATATTTAATTTGGTAATATTTTCCTGACTATAACATATTATAGACCAATATATTTTCTACCTTTAACTACCTCTTGTTGTATGATTACGGGGTATAGTTCTTAATTATCGTTTTGAATATATATAAGTCGACAAAAATAACACTCAATTGTTTAAATTTGTACCAACAATTCTTATAGGAAAGTACTTATTTTCCAATGGGAATGGTATTTAACAGTGTAATACCTACACATTGAAGAAATCTGGGATCTGTGACATACTTCACATCCATTCTATTCTGTTCTACCATTCATGATAATCAACGATTAACACCATCGCAGAAGCTACAATATCTTAAAGGTACATTGAAGGGTGAAGCAGCTGGACTGTTAAAACACTTTAGTACTACCGATGCCAACTACATAGAAGCATTAAAAAAATTGAGGGATCGCTACGACCGAAAGAAACATACGATCTATGCCTTTATCAAAACGTTCGTGTCGCAGCCTTCAGTGAACTCAGCCACCAGTACAACTGTTCTTCGTTTGTTAGATACCTCTGACGAGGTTATCCGTGGTTTGTAGGCTCTTGGAGAAGAAGCGGAGTCACGAGATCACTGACTTATACAGGTACTAGTTAATAAGCTAGATGATGAAACGAATAACCTTTGGGCTCAAGCGTCAGCAGATTTGAATCTTCCGACTCTCAAACAATTTTTCGATTTTCTCGCAAGACGAATTGACGCGCTTGAATCACTAAAGAGTGCAAATAAACGTTCAAACCTTCATACCAATCAGCCAAAACCAAATTTAAGAAGCCATGTCATTTCGAACATCCAGCCATGTCAATTGTGCCCTGCAGAACATCATCGCTTATTTGAATGTGTTAAATTTAAACAAATATCAACAGATGAAAGAAGAAACATGTTGAGAGATAGTAGAAGATGTTTTAACTGTCTAAATAATAATCACAATGTTTATAATTGCAAGTCCAAGTTTGGTTGTAAGGAATGCAACAAGAAACACCATACTCTTGTCCACGATCATGCTACATTGACAAATGAGCTTAATTCACATCAAAACGCTGCACCAAAACCGATAGAATCAATTTCGTCCAGTTATGCTTCAAATGCCAGACATGGAATTACAACATTACCTACAGCTCTTGTACATGTAACTGACGCATTTAACAGAAAACAACTTTGCCGGGTGCTGTTTGATTCAGGATCACAAGGGTCGTTTATTTCGGAGAACTGCGCTCAAAGATTAGGGCTACAGAGAAGAAATGCAAAGCTCACCATATCGGGTATTGGAGCCACCACCAATGGATTCACCAAAGGAATAGTATCGTTAGTTGTTACACCATGAAACAAAGATGACCCATCCATCCAAATAGAAGCATTCGTGTATCCCAAGTTAACCGCAAAACAACAACCCATATAATCGCTTATTGATATCAACAAACTTAATTGTTATGAACTAGCAGATCCGCACTTCCATAAAGGAGCAGAAATTGATATCATCATTGGTTCAGATACATTCTTCGAACTCCTCACTGAAGGGAAAACCATCCTCGACGAATTTATCATGCAACGCACAGTATTGGGATGGGTTGTGGCAGGTGGATCTAAACACATTCAAAATTATCGATTGCGGTAAACATCGATGCATCTGAAGACAATCTTGACCAACTCTTAGCTAAGTTTTGAGAAATAGAAACCATTAACGAAGAAAGCATCCATTTATCAGAAGAAGAACAGTTCTGTGAAGATCATTTTAAGAAAACTACCACAACAACGAGCAATGGTCGATTTCAAGTAAGGCTGCCATTTAAAACACCGCCAAGCGTATTGGGAAGCTCTTACAAAGCAGCAGTACAACGGATGATCCCATATTCTACAAAATGTATAAAGAATTTATGTCAGAATATATACAGTTAGGACATATGAAACAACTTATTGACGATCAAGCCGAGCTAAATTGTTATTACCTTCCCCACCATGGAGTTATCAAAAGCTCTAGCAGCACTACCAAATTAAGGGTGGTGTTTGATGGTTCTTGTAAGACAAACACTGGCACATCTTTAAATAACTGTCTTGCGGTAGGACCTACTGTTCAGTTTTCGCTATACCAAATATTGTCTCGTTTCAGAAAACATAAAGTCGTGATCACTGCTGATGTTGAGAAAATGTACAGGCAGATACAAATGTCAGAAGATGACACTAAGTTTCAACGAATTATATGGCGCAGTTCACCATCTGAAAAGTTCAACACCTACGAACTACAAACCGTAACCTACGGCACAGCAAGTGCATCATATTTAGCAACACGTTCTTTGAATGAAGCAGCGCAGAAATTCATTCAACTGTATCCCAAAGCGTCGCGTCACATAACTCAGGATATGTATGTTGATGACCTAATGACTGGAGCAGACTCGGTAGATGATGCGGTGAAGCTGAAAAATGAAACACAGCAAATTTTATTCAGTTCAGGATTTCATCTGAGAAAGTGGACAAGCAACATAACCGATGTATTAAATAGTAATAATAAAAGTATAAATAATTTGGAAATCGAAGAATCCAACTGTGTAAAGGTGTTGGGATTACATTGGAACCCAAAAACGGACTGTTTTCAATTCCAGGTTAATTTAGCTCAGCAGCCCATTCTAAGTAAACGCGGAATCTTGTCTGAGACTAGTCGACTATTTGACCCATTAGGATGGCTTGCCCCAGTCACAATAGCTATAAAAATATTCATGCAATCATTGTGGTCAGAAAATATAGGCTGGGATGATAATTTACCAAACAATGTATCATCTACTTGGTTAAATATGCGAAACAGCTTACCACTTCTCAAAAATATCGCACTAGAGAGATACATACACACAAATGCCGAAACCAAAATAACTCTGCATGGATTTTGTGATGCTTCCAAGCAGGCTTATTCTGCTGTAGTGTACGGTCAAATAACCAAACCAAATGAAATACCAATCATCAAGTTATTGTCAGCGAAAACCAAAGTCGCCCCATTTAAACAAATTTCCATTCCTCGCTTGGAGTTATGTGGCGCGTTACTATTAACCAAATTACTTTCAGCAGTTCAAACCGCCTTGCAAACCGAAATACATGAAATATTTGCATGGACTGACTCTACAATTGTTTCAGATTGGTTATCGGCCCACCCTAACAAATGGACCACATTCGTTGGAAACAGGACGGGAGAAATACTTACGTTTTTACGAAGATCAAATTGGAGACACGTCAACACCCAGGATAATCCAGCTGATTGTGCTTCTAAGGGAATTCATCCAGAAAAGCTTCAAGATTTCAGTCTATGGTGGAATGGACCAAAATGGCTGACCAATCGCAGTGACTGGCCAATACATATCAAAGGTCAATCATGCGTAACAGAAGAATTGCGATGTAGCTCATTAGCATCGAAATTTTCTGATTCAAACCTGTTGGATGATATAATCAATAGATCTTCCAGTATTGCTAAAGTTGTTCGAGTGTTGGCTTATATACTACGATTCATCAAACTCAAATTAAAGCGCATACCAAACAAATTTCCATATTTAGTATCGTCCGAGCTACAAAAATCTCGTTGTCTACTGCTCCGCTACTTGCAGTCAAAACAATTTGCGTCGGAAATCATCCATTTAGCATCCAAAAAGGAACTGCCGGCTTCAAGTAGAATACGATGTCTAAAACCATTCATCGATGAATCGGGTTTACTAAGAGTTGGAGGAAGAATATCGAACGCATGTATAACATATGATGTCAAACATCCAATAATTTTGACAGCAGACGAAAAAGTTACAGAGTATATTGTAAAGGAACATCATCTCCGTCAACTTCATGCTGGACCTACACTTATGATGGCAATTTTACGAAACAAATATTGGATATTAGGTGCCAGAAATTTAATTCGTAAAGTAGTTCGTGGTTGCTTGAAATGTGCAAAGTATGCAGCCAAGGAACTCAACCAAATTATGGGAAATCTTCCACCCCAAAAAGTGCAACTAATAAGGCCATTTTTTAAAGTTGGTGTTGATTATGCGGGTCCACTTCAAATCCACTTGACGAAAGGGAGAGGTCAAAAAACATATAAAGGTTATATGTGTATTATTATATGTGTATAACGTCCAATACACAAACTATGCCTACTTCTAGTCAGTTGAATCACCAGATTCAAGGCGTCCGGTATGTTTATAATCCAGAGACAACAGACCTAAAAAACAAACTACAATTAATAATCAACGATCACTTAACACATTTAATTATAAAAATCGATATTTCGTGTTAAATTATCCTAATTCGCTAGCACTGTCACGACACGAATGTCTGATGAGATGAATTTGATCTTTTCTTTTCGATCATTCAATGACGTCATCATCACATCGAAAATGGCCTAGAAAATTGCAACATACAAGCAACAAGTCGAATTAAAATTACAACTCATCAAGAATAATATTCAAATTATATCAAGCTTATACGCTTTACATTGGTGACCCCATCGGCCCTGTTTGGAAACATTACAAGTCAATATCTTCTGACACAACGTACCAAAATTTCATCCTGCCCTCTTACCTAAGATGACAAAAAACTAACTTCTCACAGTGGAATTATTGTCTAAACCTTCTCTTAATTGGTGGTTCTCCGTTTCGCACTCTTTCAAGGCAAGGCTTCAGATCTTTCCAGGAAGTTCGTTTCATGCTGAGACCCGTCACCCCAATGCATTACGACATTAAGAAAATCATAATCAAAAGCGGAAGGTGGAAATTCACTTGCTGCAAGGGACAAAGTAATGGCGTTCAAGTTAAAATTATTATCACGCCACAATCAATCAATTAATAAAATCGATATTTCGAGTTAAATTCTTGTAATTCGCTATCACTGTCACGACATGACTGAACGGTCATATACGAATCTCACAGTATGACTATCAAGTCTGGTAGCATAAATATATGCTTGATGAGATCGATTTTGATATTTTCTTGCCAATCAAATAGTCATTCAATGGCATCACCATCAGATCGAAAAAACCGACATAGTGAATTACAACATGCACAAGTGTTGTAATATCCACTCGAATTTAATCCAAATCAATCCAAATACTTTTCAAATATACCAAGCTTGGATGGAGACCATATACCGCTGTGATTTTTAAAGCTGCGGCAATAGCAGCCCCCCAGCCCCGTACGTGCTCGATTTGGCTATGTAATGGCGTAAGTAGGGCGAACCGCAAATGATTTGAGCCACCCCCAAAATAGATTGCAAAGATAAGAAACACAGACAGTCAGAAAATATATCAAGATCCTAGCTATACACGCTCTTCACAATATTTGTATTACTTCACTGATTTGCCATACCTTTATTAAAACCGTCCTCTACCCTTGCTCTTCCTCCACCTCCAAATTTAGCAGCTCTCTGCGGTTGGCTAGAGAAATTCGGGCTGCGTGTAATAATTGGTGGGGGGGGGGGGATGGGAAGGATGGCTAGGATTCTACTATTGATATGGAAACTTGTTACACTGGGAGCTTGTAAGGAAAAATATGAAAGTGACACTAAACTGTATTTCCACGTGTCACCTTTTTGTCTCCTTCTATCCGCTCGTTCCAGAACGCCTCTCTATGTCGAGCACCGCGATCGCTCGCGTTCCACTTTTCGATCCTTTCCACTTGGCTCTTGACACGACCCACCTTCACCTTCACTGACAAACTGATTCACCACTTGTTTTAGTTACCTTTATTTTTCTTTTATTGTCACTTTTCACTTTTTTATGTTCTTTTTTTCTATTTTATATTTCACCTTTCTTCCTCAAGTTATCTTATGATACCTTTTCTCGATCGTATCGCCTCGCAACAATCAGGCGAAAACTTTTTTTCACCGATACCCATCACCTTTTATCACTTTCGACCTCTCACGGTACATCGGGCAGTACGCTTTCTTCTCCGTTTTCCTTAAGCCATCTATATTGAAGTACCAAAATTCAGCTACGGTTGCTGATCGAGATGCAACCAACTTGTTTGACATTTGGCTGAATGTTACATGTATGTGGCTTACCATGTCTCGTTCATCTTTGAAAGGTAAGTGCCTAAGAAAAGGACGGGATTGGACACATGGACCGACGTATCCCCGACCAACCGGACAACAGGTATGTTTCTTTTGTTTCACTTATTTATGTTTGATTTTAATATTTTCCTTTTTTATTTCAGACCCTGTTTAAGATTAAGCTTGGGAAATTTTTAGCCCGTTGAGAAATGTATGGAGGTTGCTTTTTTTTTAAATGTTTGGAGGTTGCTTTATTTTCCAAACCCTGGCCCATAAGCTGATTTATTGAGTGCTTGCTGTAAGTATTCGACTGCTTGATTCTGCGATTCGCTTCATGCCAATACTGCTGTATCATTATAGCAAAAGTACCGATAAAGGTTTAATTCCACTGTCGGTCTATCAGTAGTGTAAAGTAGATATAGGATGGGTCCTAATACGCTACTATGAGGCACCCCTGCTACTCTAAATTTTCGATTTGAGAGATACGGCTCGAGCAATTGGCAGTAATTTTGAGGCACTGTTTTTATAATCTTGTAGGTCAGACCCTCTTGCCACTCTATATCGAAAGCCTGTGGTACATCTAGAAATACGGCAGGGCGATTCAGTCACGCGATGTCCTTGAATCCAAACTGGAAGTCATGTATAATAATCATTGGTTTTAGTCGTTCCACATGACTGTTAACTTTGAAATAGTTAGCACTTAATTCCACAAAGGGCCCATGGTCCAAACCTAGGCTTTCATCAAAGCGAACAGACGCGCTCTGCAATCTTAGCAAACTGGAGCAGTTTGAACCAGGGCAAAGAAGAATCAACTTCATTAACACATTCTTCGTATACAGCATCACTGGCAAGTCCCATGCGATGGAGGTGACTTTTGAAACGGCCATGGTCAGGAAGTATAGAAACTAATATTCTCAATGTTGTCCTTTTTCTTTGAAATAACGTAATTGATTAGCTTTGAGTTAAGTAATTGTTTTGCTCGCTAAGTAAAGAAGTAGAGCTGGTTCAGGACCTTTGAAATATATGTGAGAGCCAGTTTTAACCTCAATGTCAAAATGGACAGAATCCCATATGACCATTACCTTGTGCTATAACCAAGGAGGTTCAGAAATTTCTTACAATCCTCTACCAGTTTGAAGTAGGTTTACTATCCGGACAAAATATAATCTTTTGTCGTCGGTAATGACACTAAAAGCTGAAATCACGCAGTGAGTAATCGCAATTAATTTCAGTTGATGAATAGTACAGCAGGTCTCCAGACTTCTTGATATTCTCAGATAATGCGATGAACAGTAGTATAACTATAGCCAGCATCCTGTTCAGACACAGAGACATCTGAAAATAATACAAGCGAGCATGTCTGGAAACATGCAGAAGCCTATGAGTAACCATATGTCACTTTCTAGCATAGGTCGTTTGTTGAAAGCATTTGAAGCAAATGAAGGAAAATGAAGGATTGTAACTGGGGTAGGGATAGAATTAGCTTCATAACAAGGAGCGGAGTTGAAGGAATAGTAGCTCTAGTTAGAGCCCAACAAGCGAGGTTTTGCAAATAGTTCAGTTTACCAATTGAGGATTTTACTTTAAAACATCTGATCTGAGAAATTCAGATGCTCGCCTGAAACTGTCAGAACCAGATCGTCAGCATAACTTTGATCGATAAAACCAGACTCACAAAGAATAACCAGAAGTTTTTGACTGACGAGAAGCCAAAAGAGGAGTCAAAGCACACCTCCCTGCGGGCGTTCTCTGGAAGCCTTGACCGAAATAAAGATATTCTTAACCTCGGGCCCGATACCAAATTTAGTACATGACTTCAAAATCGAGAATCATTTCAACATAGTACTGCTCTCTTTGATAACTCCTTAGACAACCTTGGCGAAAGTTCATCAATTCCAGGTAACTTTTGAGATACAAATTCATATCGGTTTTTTGTGCAATTTCTAGTACGGTAACACTTCTGATATTTGATGGAGATCTATAGACTGGTTAATGATCAATCGTAGATTGTATGTCGTGTGGTTGAAATACTGGTGTCAGATGTTGTGCAAACTGTTCTGCTCTTACTTCATTACGTCGCACCCATTTTCCATTTATACTCCTTATAAGTCTTTTCACTGCATGCTTCCTTGTGTTCTTTAATTAGTTCTCGAATCGCCAGGAGGTAGTTTATCTAGTGTATGCCTTTCTCGCCTAATACGGGTATAGCTTCTAGTAAGGTTAAGTTTTATTTTATGTTTTATAACTGTTTCATAAATCTGGGTTTGATCGGAAGTAAGGTCGACCATTTAACTGCCCTTAACTCATTGAACAATCTTCTAACCACCTCCAAACTGACAATGGATTGTAAGAAATTTCTGAAACTCCTTTTACAACACCTGGTTGTAACAACAAGGTCACGGCTCTGTCGGTCTCTGCCCATTGTGATATTGACGGGAACGAAATTGCCGACTGTTTGGCTGAAACTAGTTTTCTTTTATTTTTCGTAGGTCCTGAACTAACTGCACCTCTCCCTTTTCATGCCTACTTGTCGTACGGCGAAAAAGGTTATCAGAGGGCTTAGCCCAAAACTGACCAATTATACGTTCTTTCACTAAAAAAGGACAACTTGATAATATTGGTTTCTTTACTTACTGGCCCTGACCGTTTCAAAAGTCATCTGCAACGCATGGGACTTGCCGGTGTTGCCGTATGCGACGAATTCCTTAATTCTGTTTATTATTGTTTACACTTCATCCGTTTTTTAACTGCATGAGATCCCTTGTATTCAACCTGCTCCAGTATGCGCAGTTTGCAGAGCGTGTATGTGCGTTTTGAAGAAATTCTAGGTTTGTACCATTTGTGCTTTTGTGACATTGAGTGTTGAACCTTAAAGGGTTCCGGCCAACTTTAATAAGAATAATACTAAAGGTTGTCAATGTCTTCGACTTCAATGTAGTTTAAGGCGATTTCTTTCGAGATATAAAAGTCAATCAAAACAAAAACCTTTTTGATGTGTGTAGGCCAATAGGTTGGTTTACGTGATTTCACAACCTGATATCTCTATTGCACTTAGAAGTTCTTTTCCTTCAGTATGTTTGGCTTCTTGAAATAATGGTCCTTATGGTATCTGGCGTAAAAGGTTCCATAATTTCTTCTTGTTGGAAATATAGGATATGTTGTTTGATTAAGGTTGCCGTTCCACCTCGATCACGACCACTGGGATGCAATGCCCAATAGGCTCTATATCCCGTAATTTTAATAAAGTGTGTCTCTGATAGTAAAGCGACATCTAGTTGGTTCTTAGTAACACATCTAGTTCTCGGGCTCTTACATAAGGCCCATTAGCATTCCAGGCAATTACACGTTGGAACGTTACGATCATTATTAACATTTTACCGGTTTATCAACCCTGGTAGTAAGCTGAACATTTTTTGCTGAAATTCGATTCCAAATGCTCGTTCACCACAGGTTTCTGCCTGCTTTCTTGATTTAGATTGTTGTTTGTGGGTTTGGTCGCCTGAGCGTTGGAAATCCTCTACGCTGTAGGTGCTCTACTACTGTTTATTGTCTCGACAGTTGAGCATTGAACTTTTTCTGATACACCTGGTATCCTTTCTAGTAAGCCGGATGGCCTTTTACTCGGCACAGTGCACAAGTTGGTATAACATTTCGTGGCTCCTGACATTGCTTTGTTTGATAGCTCTCTGCATATTTAACGGTATACCTCGTATTACGACTCTGTACCATCTTTGACTTTTGAGCTGACAGGTATGGTATTCTATATTATAGAGCGTATCCTTGTCATTGCGGAGTAACTGAATCCGTTTATGTCATTACAGCCAATTCGAGGACGTATGTCTATAGGTCCGATTTTCCTAACAATCTGCACATTGCATAGCTTTATGCCAGCCTATAGTTCTGACATGGAAGATGGGTCGGCCCATTAGTCCTGCACTCCAACAGAAGGTCACAGTTGTGTTCATTCACACCACAGATCGTAATCTCATGGTGAAAAATTCCTCTTGCATCCTGCCCCTATCGGGATTCGACCCCGGTACCACCCGATCCCACTGCCGCAGCTTTAACCACTACGCCACCTGGGCGGTTCTGAGTATATTAAAATCTCTAACATTGTTCACATTGAATGGTGGTGGTAAGTGTTGCTTTTTGGGGTGCAGGTTGTGGTTATTTAGGTATTTCGTTACCTTGGGGTAGCGCTACCTTCAGGACTGGAATTTATTTAATTTTGTTCGACTTTCTTTTCAAGTTCCTCATCATCCGTAAAGTTGTCATTGTCGTTATTTTGCTCTGACTTCTACCATTTGTAGACGTAGAAGGTTCCGATTGCGTTACGGGTCTGTTTTGTGAGTTTACATCTAATCTTGTAACGATTGTAAGTCATATTGCCCGCAGTATCCTTAGTTCATTATTCTGGCGCTCAAGCCAGGCTTTGATGTCATTTCTTTGTCGTCTTGATTTTGACTTCTAAAAGAGATAGAGGGATTATCCTTTTATCTTCTGTAATACCTAAACTTTCCACTACTGGGAAACCGCTACTGGGCATTTGAATCCCCACACCGTAGCATTATTCTTCTCCTACATACTTTTCCATGAGTGGTTTATTGTTCGGGGTTCCTTCCCCTTGCCAGATTTGATCCACGTATGGTAATTTATGTTATACCTTCTCTCCGTCAAGCCGGTTAAAGTAAATTCTCCTATCCGCCACCTGTGGTTGCGCCTCTGTCAGAGTTCGGCGTCCCCACACGGGAAGTTAGAAGAATGAAATGATTTTTAAAATTGTTAATCATAAATTGGCACATCTTGCGATATCAATTGATTATATCAACTTCGATCCTGCATTTAAAACATTTACGCGCACCACACACACATCACAACTATTAACCTCCGATGATCACAACTATTAACCTCCCTAATATGATTTACCCAAACACATTATAACAAAACTAATCCATCCGTATGGATTGATACATAATTCGATATGGAAAGCTGTGTCGTCGTTATCGTCATCATCCCCTAAAACGAGTAATATAATAACAAAACCATCCCCTAGATCGAAATAAAAATTTAAAAATTAATTTGAGATTTCATTCGAACATAACCCACCCAACAACCTATATATTTTACCTACGGGCTATATATGTTCTTGCGAGTGTAGTAGTGTGTGTGTGTATATGCATACGCACACAGCGCAATGAAATGCTTGTGTCCGTATGTGTGTTGTTTGTACATATCGATTATGTATATGGTATGACTAAACATTGGCATTAGGGGATTTTCCAATATGATCAATACATGTCGTATATGCCAACATACATGTTCGTATATATTGCATGTACATACACACGTATGATTACTATATATGGGGCATGTGCGGTATACAATTTCCGATAAATGAAACACAAATGTAACAGAGCTAATACCAAGAATCATGCACACATGTTGAGGGGCAGTTGGTTTATTAATTGAATGTCGATAGGTACAAAAGTTATCATATTTCATGTATGAATGTCAAATTGAATTCCATTGTACGGTTCTATATATATAGAGATAAAGGTTAGGGGGTTCGAAGCTCGATGGAGGAGCTTTTTCATCATTCGAGTACAATCGGGCGCTGCGGATGTACAAATCTATGGCTCCTTGTTGGAGTGCAGAATAGATATAGCCGAATGCCGCCGAAATGACTGACAGTTGGTGAGAGCTTCAACGCCAAATCAGATTCCAGTGACACCAACACTCAGATCTTATGTTGTAGTATACATCAGTGACTATCCCTGATTGGATAGCTAGTAGAACTTGGAAACCTAGAAGATTAGGTTGTGTAAGTTGACTTATTGTTTTGGCCTCAAAGATGGTGCAGTCTGAAGCGGACAATAGCTGCACAGTGGCACATTAGGTGGTTTTAACTTTCGAATCACAATAACAACGGCTGTCGGTATCTAAAGGCGATTTGACCCATGATGAAGTCCTTGAATATAGTTCTTACTCGTATTTACAAAGTTCTAGAAGATCTTTGGTTCTATCGACCAATGGAGCGAGGACTCGT
The DNA here is from genome assembly GCA_963932295.1 of Tipula lateralis. Classification (NCBI taxonomy): domain Eukaryota; kingdom Metazoa; phylum Arthropoda; class Insecta; order Diptera; family Tipulidae; genus Tipula; species Tipula lateralis. The sequence goes on from OZ010736.1 coordinate 121,947,635, forward strand.
TTAGGTTGCGGCAATAAGTACAACGTTTTGAAACCGTACAGTTTGAAGCAATATCAGAGACCTGATTTCTCTAGGCTCCAGCAAGACCGGTACCTACATAAGAGTTACTTTTTTCCTGGTTGCCAGTAGATCTATTAAATTTAAATTCAGTCAAATCAACTTTGACTCATAGGTGTTTCACTCTAGGCTTTTCGTAGAGCTTGAAATACGGTAATGTTCACTCCAGTTATTTGGAGATGTTCATATTTGATCGGTCCATTCCCAACCATAAACCTCTGTTCGAATGAATGCCTTGCATGCCTTCACTCAACCTGATTAAAGAATAACTCATTAAAATGTTTGTGGACCAGCTAGCTCATTTTCAACTATCCCTCAGATTACATCTCAATACCGTCAAAACAGTGTTATGAGAGCAGTCCTAACAGAGCCTTCATACTTGCAGTCGGACGTGTTCGCTTTTATTCAGTTATACCTAAGCTAATCGATGAGCTTTATTGAGTTATGTTTGCGCTTAACACATCAGAAGCGAAGGTAACCTTGGATCCGCTAATGGCTTAAGATCTCAAGTAATTTTTGGTTTAAATCCTCAAATACTTCCATAAAGCATTTGACAGGCCAAAAAATAAAATGTGGTTCTTTCTAGATTTTGTCCATATTTTGATTACAAGCCAGTTAAGCTTATGGATCCCAAGCTACAGTTTTGTCAGCCTATGAATGGCTTGTTGTTTTAGGCTTGACGATAACTCCAATTGGAACATTGTTACACAATTACAGCCTTGTCACCGCATAATCATAGACATCTCATCCATGGGTGTTCATTCTATATAGAGGTTCGTCCACTACCAGAACCCATAGTAGAGGATAAGACGCCTCCTTTATGGCATACCATCGCCACATTATGGTAACCAATTCATCTTATTATTTAGGTGTGACATGGAGTCTTTTCTTTTTTGGGTATGCAAGCTGATTCTAAGGGAGTCGATTCCTGGAGAGGAATCTAATCTAATTAGTCTATATATGGCTTGAGCTTAATATTAGGACTTACACCAAAGGACCGGGACGTCTATAAAGGATACAATACTTTTCTATACTTATAATCTTTTCTAAAAGACCATCTCCTCCAGAAGATTTTAACGGACTATAGAATCTGACACCTTCAGGTTTATACATTTTTTCTCCGGCAAACTCTGTATTTTGTTATGAAGTTCAAAGTTCACCTCAATAAATAGGTCACTGTAGTCTACCTGGCTCAATGTCTATGAAGAACCTGGAACGGTAGCCTCTCGGCTCTCAATGACGCTTCTACTCTCCTTCTGAAGTTTGCTTATTCTATTATAGTATGATCTTTTTGAAGTACCGTGTTTGGAGTCTGGCTACTGAGACAAACTCATCGATTTCCTCGAAGAAGGTTCATCAAGCAATCTCTTAGATCATTTTAGTTCGAGGTTCTATTCCGTGAGTGCCTATTAAGATTCTCCCTATAGCATCTGGTGCTTTTGGCCGTTGGGCTATTATAACATACCGTTTGTTCGACTTACTATCCAATTGGGATGCATCCGATGAAGTTTGTCCTACAAGATAATGTCTTGAGCCAACTTTATTAACTCAAACAGTTTCACTACTAAGTACCCCTCGTGAGTTTACTTAAAGTACTTGTAAGTTGACTGTCCCATTCCTGCACACTTTGGAATTCTATAATTTTAGGTTGATTTTATAAAGGTTCGGCGATTAGAACATACCGTTTGTTTGACTTCTTGCATGATGGAAATGCGTCCGATGAGAGTTACAAGTTTGTCCCACGAGATAATGTCAAAAATTTTCTGATTTTTTATGTTTGTGAGCTAGTGGTTCGGTTATCACAACTGGGAGGTAACACGAGCACTTGAGGAAGCTCTAAGTTACAGAGCTAAGATCCAATATTATTGATCCCAGCTATTTCACAACTAAGTGCTCTCACTTAGCTGGTTCACTTAAAAGATTACTCAGTTAACAGTCCCATTACTCACTTGGGAATTCTCTAATTTTAGGTTAATGCCATAAAGATTGGCCTGATGGCACATACCGTATATTCGAATCTAATTGGAATGTACCCAATGGGACTTAGTTGGAACTTACTCGATTGACCCAAACAGTTTCAGTTCGAGGTTATATCCCGTGAGTGCCTATTTGGATTCACCCTATATCAACTGGTGCTATTGATCTTATACTGTCTTCTAGTTATTAGCAGGAAAATTTTTAGTAAACACTCTTCTATTCATGTAGCAGCTGCTCCATAGGATGAAAGCATGATATTATGCCGCTGAATATAAAGAAGCTCTCAATCTAAAGGCATTTCAGATTCGAGCATGTCTTCACATATCTTCACAAGCTATGGACGTCGGGTTTGTTTGAAATTTTTTAACCAAAGGACCACAAAATCAAAACCATTAATATCTTAGGTTTTAGTTAAATTAAGATTCAAATTCATAGAGTGCACTGCTCTATCGGGTAAGCTTCTAAAGACGATTTGGGCTCGCGGAAATTCACTCAACCTAGCAGTTTTCAGTCTTACTCCTTCCCATGGTTGAATTAGCCCAACTATCACGGTCCAGTTAGATTGAAGTCTGTGTCAGGGTGGCTGATGGAATTCCGACCAGCTTTATATTGGCTTTTCAGGAGTATAGCCTGACCTTCCTACACCAATACTTTCTCCAGATTACTTTCCTGGAGAAATTTATATTAACTCATTGAAGAGCGAATTCCGGGAACGCAACGGAGTCTCGCAGTCACAGACTGCACAACCCCTTTGAGGGAATCGTGTTTGGAAGCCTGAGAATCTGATACCTCTCCCTTTGAAGCTGATACCGGTATGGTGTCTTTGCTCTGTCACAACTGCTGAAGAATCTTGGTTTTTCTTATGCAAGGAGCATTTTCTATTGCTTTCGGTATTTTCACACATCATTACGCCTCGAAAATTCACAAATAGACTCTTCTATTTCCGAGATCCTTCAGAATAGCTCTGCTAGGTTGTGCAGCTTTTTGTCATCAAACAAAAAATTTTTTTTTTGTTTGATTTTGTCATTTCTCGCATGAAACGACATAAACTGGTAAATTTTGACCAAAAATTCTGTGACGAACCCCCAGTAGGAGCATCATCAACCTTTTTTTTATTTGGTTCTTTTCGTATTCAAAAGTTGCAACGCTACTTGAAACTGGAGGTCACACGGTATCAAGAGCCCATATATTAGGTGCAAGTTACCCACTAACCCTTCATCTTTTGGCATAACTAGCCCAGCAGACGGGTTTTGATGCTACAATAGGAGATGGAGATGAAGGCGAAACCCGTTCGACTTGACTGACTCATCCATCCAGACTGCCATGTTCACCATGGATATCATTCAATTGAGAGTCAGTAAGACGTCTTCAAAGGATGTAATCGTTGACGGTTCGTAATTAGACAAACGTTGTGAATCACTGCATAGTGGTGTCGATTCTAAAGAGTTTTCCAATAAATTGCTATTTAAAGTATATACGAATGATGTTTGATTATCCAATTTCTATGTGCATACATTGCACATACTCGTATATACTTAGACACAGGTATACAACAAATGCAATAGAATCTTATCGAATTTTTATAGCATAAACATAAAATGGCAACATAAAAAATTGAATTGAATTTCATTCATGTCTATATGTATTATTTGTATCGATTAAATTTCAATTGCCGCATAAATGTATGTACATATATAGACAATTTATTGGAGCGCCATGTGACGCCATTATACAATATTTTCTCACACAGGTTGGCACAAGTGTCTGCGTAACAATCAATTTAAATTCTATTAAGTGAAATGCCTCGAGTTTAATGAATTATTAAAGTACAGTTGCGTATAGACAACATATACCGGGGTCTCCAATAAGAGGTTTCATTATGGTATTTAAAAAAACGAAGTGAAAACGATATCAGCCAAATGTCCGCTACGCTTGGAGCACCATATCCTTTACCTGGAATTGTCCATGACCAATTTACACATTTGCGGCTGTATGTTCTCGATAAATTTACGAATTTCCTCTTTAAGCTCTATTGATTTTGGAGTATGGGCATAGACCTTATCTTTCACTATGGTCTAAAGGTGTTGAACCACAAGATCTCCGTGACCAATTATGATCACATCTTCGAGAAATAACACGGTTAGGAAACCTTTATTGTAAAATTGCGATTGTTTCGTTGCTTGTGTGGCACGTAACACCGTCTTGTGATTTGAATGAGTCCTCCCCTCGGCCTGTCAGTATGCATTATTCAGCAGCCCTGAGGATTGGCTAGGATTCAAAAGACTTATCATCCGTTAATCTGCTATCAAAATGATTACAGAAACGGAAACTAGTAGAAGAAATAATAACTCCAACCGGCAAACAACACACTTGGCTATCGTACACGGACAAAAATTGGAACCTGGAATATATAAGAACTCTGACTGGAAACATCAAGGTTAGCGCAATAAGAGCAAGAAATGAGACGTTACAAAATCGAAATTCTAGGAGGTCTATGCGAAGTAAAATGGAAGAACAGTGGTGAAATGAATACAAGCAACGAAAATTTCCTAATATACTCTGGCCGAGATGATACACATGAGCAAGGTGTAAGTAATATAATAACTAACAACACCAAAAGCTAAAAAGGCACTAATGGAATGGATACCAGTTAATACCAGAATAATCATGGCAAGGTTTCAATCGAGAATAAGAAACATTACAATCATAAAATGCTATGCTTCAATTACAGAAGAGGCAGATGAAATTACGAAAGATGAATTCTACGAAAAACTCCAATCCACCATGGTAAAAACACACCGAAAGGATGTGAAAATAATTCAAGAAATTTAACGACAAAATTGGTCCGGATAATTCCGACTTTTCAACTATCATGGACTTCACAAAGGCTCATGGACTTCTGTACCACAAACCAGCTATTCCTAGGTGGTAGCAAATTTTCGCACATCCACAAATACACATGGACCTCACCGGAGGGCAGAACAAGAAACCAAATAGACCATGTGATGATTAACAAGAAATTCTTTTCATCGCTTCAAGACGTAAGATCAATGAGGGGTGCGGACATTCATAGTGACCATTAACTGGAAATATCACAATTCAAAATCAAACCAGTCGCCATTAAACACAAAACAAACAGATTAAAGAATAGCGAACCTTCCATGACATGCTCGAAAGAAAAGGGTCAAGCATTGATGGTGCCACCAATATGGAAAAAAATGGGAACGAATCGAGAAAACATATGCCGAAACAGCTGCTAACTCGCTCGAATACCAGGATCGCCACCACAAACCATGGATAACAGACACCACATGGCTGAAAATTTGATAAACGGCGAAGCTCCAAATTGCTCCAAATTGAACCATCAGAACACCCATAAGGGATCAAAATAGTCAAATAATAACAACAGACGAAGCACAGCTAAAGATATGGGCCGAATACTTCGGCGATGAAACACCAACTAGCTCTGTAAACTTCACATTACCCAATAACGATGACAACGAAACCATTAACACCCATCCACCAACGGAGCGGGAAGTTGGAAGTATAATTGAGAAATTGAAGAACAACAAGACGCCTTTCCTAACCGAAATATGGAACACGGGCAAAATACCACGGAAAAGGAAAGAAGGTCTAACCATAATGATTCCTTTAAGAAAGGTGACCTAAGGGAATGTCAAAATTGGCGAGGTATATCGCGTCTTAACACAATAATCAAGGTATTATCAATGATTATCCTCGATAGATTATCGCCTACAATTCAGACCAAATGAATGAAACTCATCACTATACCTTCTCTTCGAGGATTTCGAACGCGCCTTTGACATCATACACAGAAATGCAATATGGAAGATAGTTTGCGAAATGGGCATCTCGATCAAAATAATCCAACTCATATAAAAAATGTATTGGGATGCAGGCAACCGCGAGCACAACACAAAGGCAAGCAAAGTGAAACGTACTAAAACAATCATGAAGTACAGCAAGGATGTGTACTCTCACCACTACTGTTCCTAGTAGTATTACATAGTGTCATGAAGAAAATGGACGGTGAGTCACCCAATGGCATTCAATGGGGGTTAACGAACAAACTCAATGACCTGGATTACTTACCGAACGAAGTTGGTCTAAAAATCAACATCAATAAGACTATAAGACAATGAGTCTCAACAGTACAATAACCAGACCAATAAGCATCAACCAACAATTAATCGAAGATGTAGAAGAATTCGTATACCTCGGTTGTACTCTATCAATAACCGGCGAGACAGAAGAAGATATCACCAAGTGAATAAATAACAACACAAAGTCTGGAACACTTCTGTATTCTTTCGAAACACCGAAATACGGGTGTTCAACTCATGCGTAAAATCAGTGCTTCTATACGGCTGCGAAACATGGAGACAAACTCGACAGATCACAAAAAAGATACAAGTATTCGTCAACAAATGCCTCAGACGAATACTAAGGTGCTGCTGGCCTAACAAAATATCCAATACCGAGCTACGTATATAGGCAGACATATCAAGAAAATATTGAGACTGATATATGAAGGCGTAAATGAAGATGGATCGGTCACACATTAAATAAATCACAAGACGATATAACTCGAACGGCACAAGAATGAAACCCACAAGGAAAGAGAAAAGTAGGAAGACCACCTGTAACGTGGAAGCGAACGATAATTGCGGAAGCCAAACACATTGGAAAATCATGGGCTGAAATAAAATCAGTGGCGCCAAACAGAGTTAGATGGAAAAGTCTAGTAGACGTCCTATGCTCCTAAAGTGAAGATACAGGAAAATAACAGCTGGTTGAAGTGGATGCAATGTAAATGTTTTTTTCGAAGAAGTAAGATCCAATCACCCTACCAGCCTTTTTCAACAATCATGCTTGTATTTTCCGAGCTCCCATGTGACAGTTCTGCTTATTAACGTAGCCTCCGAGGTGAAAATGGGCCTCATCACTGAAGATGATTATTCGATTAAAATCCGGATCATTTTGATGCATTTGATGGACGCTAATTGAACTTTAAAAGCGTTAAGACCTAAGTCTTTTTGTAATACACGATGTAATGTCTTTTGTGGATTGTCTAATCCAAAAGATCGACGAAGAATCGACAATCCTGGGTTTGCTTAAACTTTATGGGCTACAGCACCACTATTCTCAGTTGGTCTTGAGCGTGGCACATGATTTCGATTCTTCACATCACTAAGTTGTTCCAACAGCTTAAACCACTAGTTTCACTATTGCCGGCCAAGAAGGTGCTTCACGCCGACCAAAAATTTTAGCAATTTCACTGCGCTGTTGAAGCGTTAATCGTACCATTTCTAGTAATGGCATAGTTTTTACTTCTAAAATGTCAAAAAATGCCCAAATACCAGGCTATTCAAAATGAAACCTCTTATTGGAAAACCCTATGCAATATCAATCAATAAGCATTAATGAAACTGCGAATTGTACCAAAAAATTTGTAAGGTCAAATAAATTAGACGCGAAAATGTTTTATTTTTCGGCGAACACATGGCTACATCATAAAATAGACATATAGTTTATTGTTAAAGAGTAATTGCGAACTCAAGATACTCGTAGATAAACTAGATCAATTCAATTAATTGCGCGAATCTTGAAACAATTGGGGCTAGTCTTTGTTTCCAAATAATTGTACGATCGCAAAACGCTTCTGATTAATTTAGCTGTTTATAGACGAGCACATTGTGCACTTAAAGCAATTTACCAATTAAGATGACGAGGGCAATTAATTAACCGAAAATCTTTAATAATTGAACCGCATACCGCCGATGTACTCCCAATTCATCCGCACTCCTTTTTCCTCAACCGATTCGCACTCAAACGACCATAGGCTTACTGTGGAATCAGTAAAGTTTATCACTACGATGAGAGTTGTATATATTGTGTTGGTTACTATTTTAACCGTCTTTCATGGGATCGAAGATGTCACAACCTTTTGGAAAATCAACATCAATATCAATATGTGCTTCAGCCCATTGGCCGTATTTTTGGCTTATGTGAAGGTCGGCTGGCTTTGTAAGCACTTAAAAGTCCGTAGATAAAATCTTCAATAAAGTGGATATACGAATCTCTAGTTTCTGAGACGACGTTGAATTGATTGGTTTCGGTCTGCCTAAATGTTACGCTGTACAGAGTCTATCGCTTGTTCGGTACTCACTGTTCGACGTCTTACTGGATGCGTATTATCATTCAGATTAGTAAATGTGATGCGGAAACGATCCATAGCTAACCGAACTAACCACTCTGATGGACGACCGTAAGATGAGCGTAATGTACGACGAGTTTGGCGAACAGAACCATTATTTTAATAAAAAATGTCAACAATTTGCGAGCGTTGCTCTAGCGTGAATCTATATTCATTATGAAGTGGCAAATCAAACTTATGACCAAGCAAAAGTCAGCCGTCAAATATTTTATCAAACAAATTAGTGCTGCCAACTTCAAGGTGTGAACCTCTTAAAACACCCTTTATATTGAAAATCCTCTTAAATTCTTTAAAAAGTGAGTCCCACTTTTTTATCGAAGTCAAGCAAACATCATGGTAATAAATGAAAATGACTGACGAAGCCCATTTCGTATTAGAGGACCGATAATTTAAACTAATTCCAATAGCCATCATTGGCTAGAGTATACGACAGTTTATCATCATCAAGAGTGAGGCCGGGAAGATCGTTCGAGGGATCCATTCATATGCATGGTGACAAAGTACCGTGCAGCTATGACAACCCGGCACTTTATTCCTTCGCACACACAACACACCAAGAACCAACTCTAACATTCGAAGTGCTAAATACTCTCCCCTAACCAACGATGCATCTGATACTACCACTAGTACTAACAACAAAACATTTTCTGATTGGCGATTCACTGAATCTGAATGCCAGACGCGATTATCAGTAACATGTCCATGATTTGTGGAAACGATGGACGTCAGAATATTTTCACGAATTTCAACCCGCAGTAAGGGGACAACCCTCCAACCAAATTTAGCAACAAAAGATCTGGTATAAGTAAAGGACGACCAAACTACCTGTTACAAGATGGAAGCTAGGATGAGTTCTTGACAATTATACCGGGAAGGATCATTTCAAGCCAAATGTAAGGATGCCGCACGTACAAAAGGCCAATTATAAAATTATTCAAGCTACCGATCCATGATGGATTGAAGGAAGCATTGCCATCATTACAATCCAATACTATAGCGAAAGAAGTTCAACATAAACTCGACCACTAGAAAACAACAGGGCTACCAGCATATACGCATTTTTACTGTAAAATAGTTAAATTGTTTTGAAGGCACTGTCCGATGTATAGATAGTCCGAAGCAAATAATTGAAGTCATCAGAAAAAACGATGCTAGTATATAAATGTAGGAAGCAGAAATAACGAAACCTAAATGGAAATGAATCAACATGGTATAGATGTGCGGGTAAGAATTTTTCCCCCCATAGTCACTCAGGCTCAATTGGCCCATTTTGAGATCCCTTCCCAACTGTTTGTTATTTTAATGAAGTCCAAAATATCCGTTATCGGTAAAGCAGTCGTTGGGAAGAGTATAATAAACAGAAGCACAATATAACTCAAGAAGAGCTGGAATCTTTGCTGATTTATTGATCCAAAAGAGATTTTGAATAGTCGACAAGAGATGAGGTTATCCCATCTCTTTTGGGGCAGATCACCAAAGTGATATTCAATTTATCGTTTAAGAGATTATGACGTCACTCTTAAAGCGGGTCCCCCAAAAGTGGAAGCCGCACCCCAACGGACCAATGTATTTCTTTGATACCCATGTGACTGGGTATCCAATGAAGTCTAACTTTATTCAGACTGCACAAATCGATTTAATGCAATTATACTCCAAAACAAGTTTCAATGAAACAGTATTGGAACCATTCGCCTTTAAAGTTATCTCTCTTAGCAAAGAGTCGCTCAAAATTGCAGCAATTTCCACCTGAAAAACAGGAGCGTACCTACCAAGGAGGATATAGATGATTCGACCTCAGGATTTTGTGTGTATAATCCGGCACCAGCCAGATTACAACATACTGATCCGTCAGTTAAGATTATCATATCGCTATGATGATTGATTTTGCATTGCAGGCGAGCGGCTATTTGCTCTGCACACCTTTTGATCCAAAGATCAAGTGGTAGCAGCAGTAAAGGAGTTGTGTGCGTAGCTCTTACAATACCGAGACAAACAAGTATTTGAAGGTGGTTTAGAGGTCTCCTACAACTCCGCTACAAGAATGGTGCAATTTGAATGTTTTGGCAAGATGAAATCCATTTAAATTAGTTTAGATGTTGTCCGGATTACGTTGACACCGACTTCTGTTATTATTATATAAACGGATTTCAACGTCATTGACTCATTGTTGGTCTGTTAATACTTGGTAAAGCGTCCCATAATGTATTTAATTCTCATCATATCATCCATCATCAGCGCATTTATCTTGAGATACAAAGACTAGATATTATCCATATATATCTTCATGGTTCGAGTGGTCTGAATGTCTGACAGTAGGTCTATTCTATATATTAGATATACTTAAATTATGTCATCAATACCCGATATACCAAAATTGGACTTCTCACCTCGAACGATATACCACACCACAACATTAAAATTATGCCAATTCCTAAAAATTGTTATACAACAACCCAAATAAATGAGCACATGTCGTATAGTTATGTACATGTTGGAATAGTTATATGATCCCAAATTTTTACAATTCTATACACAAAAAGTAAATAAAAAAAACTATACGAACCGTATCACTATCAACTTTAAAGTCAACAATAATCCATCGTAAACCATATACACAATATAAATTGGCTTAACACACATAATTTCATATATGTAATGTATATAGGTATTTGGACATATAGATATATCAGATTATGTGTTTAAATTGGGATGTTATTCGATTTGAAAGCCGCAAAATTGTCAATAAATCTCATTTATTCCATCATATCGTCGTCGTCTGCTATTTTAATTAAAATCGACACAAACTGACCTTCGAACAATTTAACTATGTTCATAATCGTATCCGTACGATACAATATTAAGTAGACTATCCTCTCTCTCTTATACGACGATCGTATTAATTGAACTGACCTATGATAATATGTTAATTTTGAATTAAATTATTAATACATAAAGATCTATTTGTATTTGCGGTTACTGTTGATTAGTATAAATTTACAAAAGAATTGGATGAATGAAGACTTATGAATGAGAATTGATTGGTTAGTTTAATAGGTTTTGGTTACATATGTGATTTAATATCAGTCCATATATCGTTGAAGGTGAGAACCCAGTTTAGAAAACACATTTTATGTCAGATATCAAATTTTTTCGAATTTGGTTGGTAAATAAGAAAGTTCCAATCACGCCAGGAAATCACAAATCTTTATTTTTAATTAATGATTGGAGATTGCAGATTACCTGTTTAATGCATTTGGGCTACATCTATATCTAATTAAACATACTATTGTATAAGTGAAAACTCAAACCACTATATAAACTTATATACAGAAATATTATACCAGTTGTATCTACTTTCTATACGGAACAGCATCTATGTTTCATAAATAGAAGTTAGATGTAGTAAAAACTCAAATCGTATTATAATACTAGTATAACAGTTATGTGTGACATCTAAATTCCGTAATTTTAAACTATATCCAGGTTTATCGGTTAATTTGTTGTTTTTTCTTACAAATCTAGATGTCAGTAAAAATAAGTAAAAATTTAAATAATTTACTGGTCTTTTGCGGCAAAGTTTTTTATGTGATTTTTCAACCATTGTAACCAATAATTATAATTTCTTATTTATTTGGTGGAGTGCACATGATAGTGGAGAAAGTTCAAATTCAATATACGAATTTACTTGTCATCGAAATTACTGCAGTCTGATTTCAGAATTCATACATTACCTGCGTACATTGCAGTATCATATTATTAGGTTACATTGGTGACCCCAACATGATAATATGTGACTTCAGAATTTACATACCAGACGAAAACTATCGATCTATCATGAAATTGGAACATTTTAAACTCCCTGCCACTTCCATATCTACTGCGAAACATCAAAACGAGTACTATCCTGGAGTTCGTGCTTCTTGTAAATTGGGTACGGTTTACTATTTTTGGCCAAGTATAAACAAAGATGTGGCTCGTTGGACACAATCTTGTTCATCCTGCCAACGTTCAAAAGAACTAAGGTACACAAAAACGCCTCTTGCCCATTTCGTAACTATATTGTCGATATTCGTATACTTGCTCACTTGTGTTGATCGTTTCACACGCTGGCGGGAAGCATATTGTATAGTAAACAGGTTCAGTAACCATCATCATAACATTTCTCCAGAATTACGTATCACGATTTGGCTTACACCGGATACGTACAATAGCCAACCATCCACAAGCCAACGGCATGGTCGAACACTTTCATCGATAGTTAAAAGCCAAAGGTAACACAACCCATCAAAGTTTCGAGATACCAATAGTGTTGCTCAAAATACGAGCAATCTTTGAAAGAAAAGTAAAAACCATCTGAAATGGTTAATGAGTTCGTTGTAGAAAATTCTCTTTTGCCTCAACTAACAAGCGACACAGTCATCGACCAACTTCGACAAAATATGGCAAACTTTTTGGACAACTTCAGTTTAATTTTGTGACAAGGTTTGAACAGGTTTATCATCTCCCAATACGAAGGACACTTTACGTATGTTTATAATATGAAAGTGGCTTATATGGGTGGTGGCCAGACACTACACCGAAAGTGATCAGTTCAGCATAAATAAAATTACCGACAAGAGAAATATGATAGGAATGGAAGGGTGGAGCCAATAATAACGAGGCTGGTTAGACATGTATCACGAAATAAACGTTTAGGCAATAAACATCAACGGTATACTTAATTTAGGAATGTGTTGCGGTTCGCTTATTTACGTCCTAGACTTTATGCCATGGCATAGCCAAATCGAGGACGTACGGCTACAGGTCTGATTTACGTAGAACCATCTGCACTTTGCATTGCTACAGGATTATAGTACTGATATGGAAGATGGGTTGGCCCATGAATTTTGCACTCCAATAGGCAGTCATAGATGTGTTCATTCACACCCACCGTTTGCAATCAGATGATTAAAAATCTCTTTGCATCATGCCTCTATCGGGATTCGAATGCGGTACCTCTCACACCGGATAAAGACTTAATTGAAGGACAAGTAGTAAGTTAGTATGTCCATTCGTTAGGAATCTAGATCATTGTCTTAGGTATACTTTGGGGAAAATAAAAATCTATATGTTCATAGAGCCGGAACCAAAATTATTCTAAAAATACTAGAACGCAGAATAGTGCAGCCATCAGAGGTGTAACCGGTTAAAAGCTTTCAATTAGAAAGAATATCTCGGTTTGTAAGCGAAAGAAAAATCCTGAATTTGAAATTGCTGATTCCTTCGGCAAAACTCATACCAAAAGTCAGACCTCGAAGTCATAGTTTAAATGGGTTCGAATCTGAGCTTCAAGTTGTACATCGCAAGCGCCGAGATTTTGTCAAGACAGTCTCAAGGATCTTGATGAGAGCAAACGATAGAACTCTGAAGTGGATCCTCGTAATTGTACTGCCTCTACATCCCTGGGAGGGAGCTGAGCTGGAATGTATCCTACTATGTGACCTATACAGGTTTGTAATAGGTACAGTAGATATTCTGAAGTATCTGCAAAGTGACAATTCGGGATTTAAGATCGACAAATGGACTATAGTAAATATGTCTAATAAAAGCTGATCAGGCTCCATGAAAAATGGTCCTAACTTGATCGAAATGTTTAGGCTACAGTATATGAAGATAAATTTGCAGCACTCAGAGGCATCGTCCTCTCTCATAGAACGACGCATGAATACATTAATATCTAAACATGTCGTCTTGGTAAAAAGAACAGCGGATCCAGGGACCTTATGCTCTATCATTTTAGTTATAGTGATATCTGTTCGAGACCTTGACCATACAGCAGTCGTCGTTAAAGAAAATAAACGTGGCTTACATCCCATGTGATGCGGAGCTTCACCCTCCTACTCAAGATTTTATCAAAGCTATAGAGTATACGTAGACCTAAATGATAACCCAATCATTGTCGGATGCTATAATCAAACTCACACTACGTATGATGTGGTTGCTCTCATATAAATCCTAGAGCTATTTTCCTGATGAAATACCTATCTGACTTAGTGTACAATAACTTTTTGACATTCTCAAACTAGGAAGTAACTGTTTTCGGGAAATTGTTTTGTGTCATTTTTACCGAGAAGCACACTAATAGGACTTCAACAACCCATCCTGTAATCTATCTGGTGTCGGGTTATATACATGCTAAATCCTGAGGTGAAATTATTTATGCCCTTGACAGGTACACTACTGTCTTTCAGGTAGAATTTGTTGTAATTTTGAGAGCAGAACTCATTGTAAACGAGATGAATTGCAGAGATCGTGGTATCTGGATCCTTTCTGATAGTCAGATCGCTCTTAAGGCGATTGACTCCAATATTGTTTTATTGCAGATTGTTTGGAGACGGTAATTGCCTTGAAACGACTACGCAGTCTAAATGAAGTTAGACGTCACTGGATACCCAGTCAAAAAGCAAACGTATTGGTTGAAACTTGGCCCGTTTGGGTGCAGCTTCCACATCTCTTTTAAGAGATATATCGAATATCAATATGGCGGGCTGCTCCAGAAGAGAGATGGGACAACTTCATCTCCTGTTGCAGCCCTTTCTAAATTTACGATGGAACTGCACATTTTTGGATACGGTGAATATTTGAGGATTTAACTGACGACATTGAGGATATCTTCGGCTTCATATGGAAACAAACAGATTTCGGGACTGAGAGTGTGCGTCTGGGAGGGGATGTCACATGTGTTTCTTACCGCATAATCGAAGGTCTTCAATTGGCATCGAAAAATGCGATTACTGATGAGATTTATCAAACATAGGCGTTAGGACCGCAGTGTATATTCCCTCTCTTAATTGTACGAAAATTACCATCGCAGCTTTTCAATGACCGCAGGTAAGTCGTCATTGTCTACGTGTTGTCTTCACGTCTTAATCGTATATAAGAAGAATTGCGGTGTTAAGATGGTGGTGCCCAATTTATTTATATTCAGTCGGCACAACAAACTGAGAAGCTCTGGTTACCATGTTACTTAAGAAACTTGGCCGATATAAGACGATAAGCTCTTAATCATTACTCTTGTTTTTCGACTAATGAAATTTTTTGAAATACATTTTTTGAAACATGACAAATACAGCATATATTGTCGCCAAAATAATGTGGCGACAATATGCTACAAACATATCTAATATGACATGAATTATTCGAGTCCCAAGATCGATCGTAAATTAAGAAAAAAAAACAATTTTTTTTGGAAAAATTATGTCGTACAAGAATTCCAATTAATCGTCTTAAAATAACAATTTCATCGACGTAAAGTTGTTAAATATGCGGTTAGCTTCACAACAACAAATATTTGACCAAGGTGCCAGGAAAATCGGCTCCGTTATACGGATACAAACACACAAATGCAGTTTTAATTGCTGCCGCCAGTCGAAATTCTTCTGTTTTTCTTCGAAAGTGTGAATTAATTTAATTAATACACTATAAACAATTGAATAAATTAACGACCATAAGTTATATATTTATATACTTAAAGACGAATCGCAGTTCGTCTTCAAAAGAAGAAGAAGAAGAAGAAAAAAATTATTTGTAAGTTCAAGGTGGGTATATATACGATAATGATAATACAATATAGTGGACAACAGGTACGAGAAGGTAGGTAGTTATAAAAAATTTTCTTTTGAACGATAATCGAAAACCTTTTGCCAATCCGTCCAATAAATAAAGATAAGAATCGATTTTTAACCAGCAGCTGAAGCAACAACAATCTGCAAACTTTTGTTTACATTACAAAGTTGTAATTTAATGAACTTTGCAAGCATTTTTGGGCTGAGGTGATTCACATGTTTTGTCACCTCGTCGTATATAGCCGCATGTGAAGACCGCAATCATAAATTTTCAAAATTATATAAAAATTTAACTGTCATCCCAAATTGTTATCGTATGATTAGACAGTTCGATATATACGATAATCATATATGACTTCTTACGAAATTTATTGATTAATACAAAATCGAATTGTGATCAATAAATAATTTAAACAAATAAAATTAATTATAAACAATATATAAGTATTCGTAATAAATAGGCCATTGAACCTCAGGACTGTGTATCTGAAATAATTGGGGGATGAATGTGGCCCATATCAGTTCTGCATACTCTGTGGTTAATAGAGATGTCAGAATATTCTCTATACGCCATGAAGCCTTTGTCACCATCAGAATGGTAGATTTGCAGAACGTGGCCGAGTCAGTGTACTCACTTCCTTTTGATATCGGGAATCTCGTTTTGACTTTTTTTTTTAATTTGGATTTAATTGGATGCAGGACGGACTTTAAGACTGTCCTAGCCCCTTGTAACTGTCAGAGTTCCTGCACCCAACACGCGATCTTTCAAGTAAAGGAAAGTTGATCAAACAGTGCTGTGTTCACCATTTAGTGCACTCAGTCGAAAGGTTAACAGACCACGACCTATGGGTGCGCTATAATGAGCACATCTTTGGTTGGACTCAACGCTGGTCTTGCGTTCTTTAAGTTTAATCTTAATCTTTAGTTCTGCAACATTCGTGGACTGCGGACAAACTTCGCAGCCGTAGAACACCATATTGTCTCCACAAAACCAGCGGTCCTGCTTCTCACCGAGACTAAAATTTTGGACTCCGGTGACTCTTCAACCATCGGTATAAAGGGTTACTCCTTAATCCATCGGTTCATTCACCAAAGAGGGTTGGCCATTTATATTCGCAATGATATACCTTATTCCATTCCCAGGTTTTTAAGGCCAAAGTGCGAATATTGATTTCAACTTTATTTGAGTTGAAATCCATACTCGAAACACACTCTCTTCCTGTGTGACCTTTATCGAAGCTCAAATATTTCAGACAGCTCAGCTCATTATGGATTTGATATTCTGTCAGATTCCATTGAGCACGTCCTTCAGAAGTCACCAAATGCTGAAATCGTTGTGACAGGTGATGTCAACGTCCACAATGATAATTGGCTTCCATATTGGAAATCCGTTACTCCGGCTGGTGAGGTGGCCGAAATATATGCAGCTTTAAAACATCTTACACAGCTTGTGGATCAACCTAGCAGAATTCCAGTTCGGGTAAATGATGCAGGTCATCTCCTTGATCTATTTTTAACATCTCATGCGGAGAAATACATTATCTATATGTCGGTTCTCCTTTGGGGAATTCTGACCATCGGCTTATTACAGCGGAATTTCCAACGTCGTGGACTTGTCAAGAGAGCTTAAAAATGCTGACTGGTTAGGAATGAACAAGTTATTTCAATAGTTAAAATGGCGTCCTTGCTTTACCTTCGGTAATATTGACCGGGCAGCCATTCTGGTGTCTACTGTCATTCTCACAGGAATGGAACAGTTCATTCCTTCCAGTTAAACAATCCTTGGCACAATCACGACTGCAGGAAAACAACCGCCCTTAAAGAAGCTTGTCACCGCAAGTATCTCCAAAATCCGTCAGCTGAACATCTATCCGAATTCAAGGTGGTTTCATCTATCCGAATTAGGTGGAAAGTATTTTTTCCACTGCCCATGAAAAGGCTAATCTCTTCGTTCGAAAATTTGCTGCTAACTCCAACTTAGCTCAATCAAATTCAACACCACCTGTTATCTCGCAAGTCAGCTCGTCGATGCGCCGCATTAGAATCCGACCTAGAGTTGTCGCCAAAGTTCTTGCAAACATTAACCCCAACAAGTCAGTCAGTCCGGATGGTTCCCCAAATGTACCCAAATATTGTTTTAAATCGTTGTCAAAGCCACATTAATGTTTGTTCCACCGATCTATGTCTTCTGGCATTTTCCCTTCCATTTGATAAATTGCTAACGTACATCCCGTGCCGAAAAAGGGTAGCAAGTCGAACTCTTCGAATTATCGTCCAATCGCTATTGTCTCGGTGCTTTCCAAAGTACTTGAGACGATAATCAATTTTCAACTGATGAGTTATTTGGAAGATCACCATCTAATTTCAGATCGTCAGTATGGTTTTCGCCGAGGACGCTCAGCCGGAGACTTAATTAACGTCATCACTGAAAATGGAACAGGAGTATCCATCAATCTGGTGAATCACAAGTCATTGCGCTTGATATTTCGAAAGCAATTGATCGCGTGTGGCACAAGGGTTTGCGGTGCAAACTGAGGGCAGTTGGCCTTCACGGTTCTTTTATTCTATGGGTTGAGAATTTTCTTTTCTGTCGTAAAATCTTACGCTGATGACAGCTCACTCTCCTCCTCATACTGCTTACCTTCTTCTTCATCGCGAAACGATGTTCTCGCAGAAAGAATTACTATGAAGGATCGCCTTAAGCGTAATCTCATTACAATTCTAGAATGGGGTGAAGCCAACGCAGGGTTGAATTCAATCCCAACAAATTTCAATCCTATGTTTTTTCTGGCCGAAATGATGGCTATTCGCCATCTTTTCTGATTGACGAATCCAGTTTGGCTATCTGACTCATTTTCGATTCTCGGCTTGACTTTAACAAAGAAAATGTCCTGGAATGAAAAAATAAACACCATAATTTTACACCATCTGAAACTCTTTCATTTACAAGACCTATATAAGACCCAGACTAGAGTATAATTCTCACATTTGCGCTGGAGCACCAAAAACATATCTGGCTGCACTCGATCGAGTCCAAGGCCGAGCATCTAGAATGATCGTGGATGTAAATTTATCTTCTAATCTCGATTCTCTTTCCCACAGGCGGAATGTGGGGGCTTTATGTGTGTTCTACAAATACTTTCATGGTCATTGCTCATCGGAACTTTACGAACTTATGCCTGGTTTATCAAGACCCACGCGCAACTTAAGAAGACCTTTACACAGATATAATCTGGAAATTAAATTCACCAGGACTAATAGGTTCCAGAATTCGTTTTTTGTTCGGAGTGCGCGAATGTGGAACGAGCTGAATTGTGGAGCGTTTCCCAAAAGTATGAAACTTGAAGACTAAAACCTTTATTCCTTGAGTCCTTTCCAACGTCCAGCCTTCCTGATTCCTTTCCATCCTTATTATTAGTAGTGCTGTGTGTTTGTTGTGCAAGAACATTCATATTAAGGATAAATATACTATCCTAAGTGCTATTACAAAAAAAAATCTCTGCGGTGCTGTAGGCTGTCTATAGATCTTTCGTCAGTTTGGAGGTTCGTGTTATTCGATGGCACGCCGCTGAACTATATCCAGCAACTGGAGAGCAATATCATATGCTCCACCCCAAACTTGATGCGATTTAAAAAATCGTCGGGAACTGTGAACCGTCTACTTTACCTTTAACGTCGCGTCTTGGCAAAATATCATATGTATGATTATTTCTACGGTCTGGCTCTTAATTTAATTAAGATTTATTACAGCTGTATGCTTGGAATGCAAGTTTTCAATAGTAATTCCCAAACAGAGTTGACATCATCGGACTACAAAATCTCAATATTTTCGATGTCTGTTTATTTATCAGATCTTAATTGGTGTCTAATCGTTTGTCATCTTCGGACCAAGTAAAGGTAACACACCTATGGTTCTGTTGTGTAATATCCATTAAGTCATTTAGGATTTTAGTATTAAAATTCCCAATCACCAATATGACGGCGAGCCCTTTTGAAACATTCAAAACATTAATGTGTGAAATTTTCAATGACTCGGCCAGACATTTTGACGAAAATCACCGCTATCTCTCGTTTAATATTGGCTCTGAACTCCTCTAACGTCGTCGATTTGTTGCGGGGAAGATGAAACTACGGTGCAGTTCTTGTGCTCCTATCCTTCATATACTCTCCCAATAGACTGCTCTATTTGAAGATTTAACAGACGACCTTGATTCCTAGGCTTCATATGAGAGCAAATAGATTGTTCTGTTTGTTCTCATATGCAGAAACAGAACAACCTTGCTGGCATATACCAATGATTTAACGTATAGTCCCATTAACAAGTCTAGAGGTGTTAAATCAAACGATCTAGGTGGCCAATCGATAGGACCATTTTGGGATATAACACGTTCTTCGAATTAAGATTTAAGTAAGTCAATTGCTAGACCCACTGTGTGGCCAGTCACGCCATTTTATTGAAATCACATATCATAAATGTCTAGCTCATGCAACATGTCTCTGTAGTGATCTCCATTGAGTGTAACGTGACCATCATTTTCATCCATGAAAACAAACCGCTACAGTGAAACCAGAAGCATTACAACCACACCATACAGTTATTATTGTTCATGAAGTGGTGTTTCCAATATTCTGTTTGTTGAAGAATCCGTATAGCCGAAAATACACTTCAGCCAAAAATGAGAACGCACGTCGCTCCATATATGGTTGACTGATTTAAGTTCATGTGGTAACTGGAACTTATAAGGGTGCAAGCTAAGGTCCTTTCACAAAACTACCAAAGTATGGTCTAAACAATTATACCCAAATCTAGAGAACGCCGTAGAATCGTCTGTATAGAAACGGTCGTCTGTTTGAAACGGACGACCAACACGTTGTCTCACTGGCACGGACACATCTAGCAGCGAATATCTAGATTCATTTCTTTCCGTAGACTATATGGATTGCTTGTCTACTGAGATGATAATTACATCCCAACTTGGGTATCTCCTGAACTTGCAGTCACTAATGACATTTTTGTAGTAAATTTTAATTATTTATAAACG
Source organism: Tipula lateralis (assembly GCA_963932295.1). Lineage (NCBI taxonomy): Eukaryota > Metazoa > Arthropoda > Insecta > Diptera > Tipulidae > Tipula > Tipula lateralis. Next base: position 121,968,553 of record OZ010736.1, read on the forward strand.
TCATTCGTTCGTCTACTTCACCATGACAAAACTGTTGTCTTTAATGGCCATTTTGACACTGGCAGTTTGGTTATTTGTTTAAGGGAGCGTTCACAGTGAATGTTCAAAGTTTTGTTTTTGTTTTGTTTTGTTTTTATCTCTACAATCCGTTTCGGGGCTCGAGGCACTTCCAACTCTTTCACGGTTCGCTTATTTACATCCTTACCTTACGCCATTACAGCCAAATCGAGGACGTATGGCTATAGGTCCGACTTACGTAAAACCATCTGCACATTGCATATATCCATGACAGCCTATAGTACTGACACGGAAGATGGGTTGGTCCATGAATTTTGCACTCCAACGGGGGGTCTAGATGTGTTCATTCACACAACTGATCGTAATCGAAGCCGCCTGAGCGGTAACGTTCCAAGTTATATCAAGTCTCAATTATAAGAGAGGAAACTAAGGTATTTCGTAGCATATCAGTTAGGACCAAGTGTGCCTCCCGTTTAGGATTTTTTCATCAGTCTTACACATTCAAGGAATTCATACAATTAATTGCCACCGCTCGGGTGGTTATAGTATAGGCGGTAAATGTATTAGTGGACGAAAGAGAAGGTAGTTCGAATCCAATAGGAGACTAGGCACTATTTTATGTTGGAACTCTTTTCGACTCTTAAGCCGGTAATGAAAGTCAGTTGTATACACTACAAGTCTATAAGTCTTGTTTTAACCCGTGAAGTATTTAAATGATTAAAGTGAAATGAAGGTTATAGGCTCAAAGCCCTCATTAGTGATAATCGGCTAACAAAGTAATAAGTTTGACTGAATTCTGGTCGTTTTAATTTTGACCAGCGCTTGAGGTGTAAATAATCCGTATACGTAACAATATTACATTTTTGGGAAACATGTGTGGGCATTTATTATTGATAAGTGCGCTCTAGTGTCTTACGCTAGTGGAGTTTTCACATTCAATCGGTTTAAAGTTATTTTTTAACGGTGTTCTATGGGTCATCTCTTCTATGAGTTGAGCTGAAACTGATACTTATTCAAATATGTGATCAGGACATCAAATGCACCAGTTAGTAATCTCGTGTCCAGATACACTTAAGTGGGGAATGGGTTAGATCATTGAATTCTTTTTGGAATGCGGGCGGTCCAAGCACTTTATGTTCTAGATCCTGGGGTGTAGTTTTATAGCGATCATGTTTTGTTCCAGGTTCATTATACTTGTTTTCGAGGTTGTAATTCGTTCACAAACTGCTCGTGGCTCCTATACTTAATTCAACTCGAACAACTGGTACACGACGTGATTGATTGTATGACCGGTTGAACTTAGTCGTAATGGTAATTCTTAGTCGTAATTCATTGGGTTACCCCATTCATGAAATGATTGTGGTCTGTAATGGAGAATTTAGCAAGGTTGCGATATATTTGTGAATGTCACAATAACTAACACCCTTGCATATGATATTGAAGGTAGCGTTCCTTCTTTTATTTTGACCTACGTGTTTGTTAAGTTTTGCTATTATGAGTTGATTGATATAAAGATAAAATTCCGGTCGCATCGTACTCCATACTTACTTTACAACAGTGGGTCGAATATACTGTCACAAGATTACCTAATGATGACTGTTGCAGAACCACCATGGTAAATGAGACTATATTTTTATCAAGGCATAGCTCAGACGTCAGACTCATACTTTATAGATCATGGAAAATAACTACTTGTCTAGGGCAGAATTCATGCCAGTTTATCAATAATTTGATCTACGATTCAGATCTACGAGCATAACCTGCAAATAATTCTGAACATGGCAAGATAAGCCGATATTTAATGAGTGGACGAAAAATGCGTTGGAGAATTGTTAAATGTGCAGCTCGCAAAAAAATTATATTGGCGATGTCCAAGAAATGCTGGAAGGATCACGTTCTAAACCGCATCAACAGAGGATGAAGAGCCACAAAAAAATTTTGTACGGTATAGAATGGGTTCAGATTATCCAAATTATTGTAAAATGAGCCTTTATCTTGGGGTTGGGTTACATCAGTGACATATTGACTGCCAGAAAACCATATACATATAGCCTGTGGCTCTATCAAAATTCCAACTCCAAGATTTTCGAAGTCATATCCACTGTGTAGCAACGTATGGTCTTGGGATACATGGTTTCCACTTTTAGACCATCGAGTTATTTTGAATGCTACGATTTCCAGCCGATACTCTTTCATGCCTATGATGAGGTCGTCAAATGTGCCAGGTTTTCGAAGTGATTGCATATTCCACGTGCCGACCCTCAATCTCATATACGGGTACTTAAACAGAGGGTCATTGTGCTTTTGGTATTCGATTTTGTTTGATTGTTGATATTTTAAACATTTGTTGTTTTTTACGGATGCGGGTCGTCAGTTCAGCGATCCAACCAGATTTAGCCGCCCTCTACGATAAGCGCTCTACTCATACAGTGGTGGTATTTTATGGACCTAAAGTCTCGTTCAAAATATTTATGAAACACGGATACCCCCACCCAGTTTGTTTTCATATTGAATATTCAACTGACGCAAGAATTACTGCCGATGCACCGCTACGGGTATTGTAGCCGTTTGCAACTTTTTATTTGTTTGGGATTTTTTTTGAGGTTCCAGAATTTTTTTGAGGTGCTTCTTGCAGGAACGGATTTAATTCAATAAATAAAATATCCAGGAGATAAATTAGAAATTTGGAGCCCATGAATATAGCCCACACTGTAAATCTCGGGATACAAATTTCAGTTCCCTATTTTCATTTTACTGTAAATTTTAACACTTCTTTGATCTTTCCACTCCAATTTTTAGTCCATGATTGATGAATACGGGTATTTACTGGGACCAACTGGCGCTTACCATCGTCTCAATCTAATTGCTTAGGATACTATTTTTTTGTTATTATCACTGAGTCACACCGAAGGTTTGTGTCGTTGAATATGTCACCTATCTCCTTTCGTTTGTTCTTGGTTTGTCCTCGCCATGGATTGTATCTGTTGTATTGTTGTTGAATTCGAAGACCATTTTCCGAAAATGGTCTTCGAATCTAACAAAAATACTATTACTAACAAAAGTAACGCGTTTGAAATGAGTGGGTGATGTCAACCTTAAATTTGGTTGCATCATGTTCGCTGTCTGTACCTATCATTAAATCATCAGTGATGATATCTTTTTGGATGCATGAGACTGCACTAAGGAACGCATTTTGATCACCTATAGCTTGGTCACGAAGCTTGGATAAATACACTGAAATGGTAAGTTAACCCCTGAAACTCTTTAGCGGTTCGCTTATTCATACGTCTTATACTTTAGTTTACGCTATAATACATAGTCAAATCGAGGACGTACGGATATTGGTCCGATTTACGAAGAAGCACCTGCACATTGCAACGCTCTATGCCAGCCTTGACATGGAAGATGGGTCGGCTTATGAATTCTGTACTCTAACAGGAGGCTAAAGATCTGTTCAGTCACACCACCGATCATGAAAATTTTCTTTTGTATCCTGCCAAATTTGGTCAGCAAATTTGGCTTCAAAAAATCAGCTGTCAGCTGTCATCATGAAAGTTTCGTTAAGATAAAATCGTTCATTTTTCATAAGCCAAATCAGTTCCAATCAGGTTGTAAATGAGGCTGGAGACGTTAAACCATGAATCGGGCTTAATTTTTGTGAGCATGCTTCCAAAACGAAATTAGCTTGAGGGTTCGCGTCTAAAATTGCAAAGCAGATGTTTGCTTGACCAACGAGTAATTTGAATTGGTGCTGTGAATTGAGAGTTTAATAGATGGTCTGCTTTATGAGTAACCTTATAATGGCATGTTATCAGGAATATTTGACTTGGTTGTTTCGACTCTACGCCTGTAGTTATTCTCGATGCCTGCAGTTATTTCGGCCACTTGCACTTGAAGTTGTTGCAAAACGAATTCATGTATTAAAACCTGTTATGGCTTTGTAGTAGCTTTCTTCACATGTCTTCTCATGGTCAGATTTTATCTGGTGGTAAATCCGAAGTAGTTTTGGACATTAAATTTTTCTACTCGCATACGGCATGTTCTGGACTCTACTTGTAGTGTCGATTTCTTGGCACTATTCAAGTCATGATATAAGAAAGTTAGTTAGTTGAGTGAAGTTCGCTGTTTTTTAGAGCTGCTAAGACATAGCTTTGTTGCAGCAATCTAGTACGATCTTAAATAAATGTACTCCGGCATATATACAGGGTGGCTGATACCAAATGTTACTATAACTTCACTCTGCTGTCATTTGTGTAGTTGTCATTTTTCGCGTGTCAATTTTTTGACAAATTGAAGTTTGGTTAGTTGTTTATATTGTGGTCAATAAATAATTGTTCTAAATTAATATCTTGATAAAAAAAATCGTAATGGAATTCAAACGTAAGAGTGTAATTGCACTGTATTTGGGTGGAAATTCACAAACAGCAATAGTTCGTCAGCTCCAACATTTGAATGTGAATAAAATGTTTGTGTATCGAACCATAACTCGATACAACGAAACTGGTAGCATCGCTAAACGCAACAGAGGCGGTCCTAAAAAGACAGCAACACCAAAAGAAATGATACGAAAGGTGAAGAAACGAATCCAACGAAATCCTCGTCAAAGTGCCAATCAATTAGCCGCACGTCTACATGTTTCACGATACAGCATTCAAACCATATTGAACTACACTTGAAGCCCTACAAGATACAAAAAGTTCAAGATCTTACGGAGGCACAAAAAAAAGTTAGGCTTGAGAGAACACGAGCATTGAAGACCTTGGCCGAACGTGATGAGATTTCAAAAATTGTCTTTTCTGATGAGAAAATTTTCACCATTCAACAGTATGTGAATAAATAAAATGATCGTGTTTGGTTAGAGCACAAGTCGAACGACAATTTGGACACAAGAGTTGCCATGCGCAAGCAATCACCAGCTTATGTTATGGTTTGGGCCGCAGTTACTGCAGATGGACGCACTCCTCTGGTTTTCATCGAACATGGAGTCAAGGTAAACCAAGAGATGTACCGCCAAAAGATCCTAAACGATGCTTTGCTACCTTGGGCACCTAAGCACTTTGGTACGAACCGTTGCACATTCCAACAGGACTCGGCACCGTCACATAAAGCTCGAGCTTTGAAAAGAATGGCCACCATATTCACCAGACTTGAATCCCATGGATTTCTCCATATGGTCCATTTTGGAGAATAATGTGTCCACTAAAAAATACGAAAGTGTTGATGCATTGAAGTCAGCTCTTGTTCGAGAATGGAATAAAATTCCGCAAGCCCACGTACGGTCAGCATGCAATGCTTTCTATGGAAGACTGAATCAAATAATCAGAGCCAAAGGAGGTTATATCGAGCAGTAACATGTTTTTCATAAAATGTAATATGTTTTCAACATATTCCACGAAATTTCAATAAAAAATAATCAAAATTAAAAAAATTACAGCGTTTTCATTTGGTAACACTTGGTCTCAGCCACCCTAATATCGGCTGTGAGAGTTGAATTTCTTTAATCTTTGCTATTAAGATCTGTAAGTGTGGTGGTCGGAGCACGATATTTAAGATGACATAGTTTTGTTCATTCTCTCGGTACATTTCAATTCAAATATTGATATTGGTTCGCAGACACTAATTTGACAAGATCTGCTAGCAATTATCTGGCTCATAACAACAAAAAATCCAATTGGAGCACAAAAAGTTCGAGCGAGCTTTAACATTTCTATATATCAACGAACTGATCTCATTATTCATCTTAAATAGTTTTCAACATTTTGAATTCGACGAAATCTAACGGGGGTGGTTTTATTTAACATTTAAGACACGATTTGGACTTAAATTCTTTTACCATGTTTCAACAGTATACGCAGTGACATTAACGAGATGTATATACATGATGGCATTCAATCCAGAACACACACACACACACGCACACATACAACACACTATTTTATGCATATATCATGGCATAACTTTTTATGAGTGCAAGTTCATTGTCTTTTGCATTCAAAGAGTTGAAAATCAATATCTTGAATAACTCTTTTGTGCAATAAACATATCGCGGTAAACCAATAAAATGTTAACAAATTATCGAATTAATTTGCATAAAAATTTTTAATTATAGCCGCAGATAGCAGAATTTTTATGCCCAAACGGGCCTTAAATTAAGTTTTAATCTGTCAAACCGCAATACGAGCATTGTCCATTATATGAATGCAACGAAATTACCATATAAGCTATAAACATAAATTATTTTATGACATCACTTTTGGGCTGTTGGGAGCGATGGTTATATATTTGATGGTGCGCATGCTACCTGATGCAATTATACACGTTAGGGTTAATAAACGACTTCCTACTATCAAAAGATGAGGTTCAACTGATGTGAACTGTATCCGGTTTGGGACTCATTTAGTGTTATACTGTTGAGATGAATAAAAGTTCAGTCTTGATTATATGCCAGCAATTTGGTAATGGAAATATTCTACAGAAATGGAAACGGGACTTAACTATTTTAAAAATCATAAACTTGCCAGATCATAAACTACCTGTACCGAAATAAAGAAAATAGAGTTCATTATTGCCAATATCAAAACTCACGAACCACGAGGCATTGCTTAAACACTGTCTATTGTGCCCATTACAACTATTCAGGATACTATTTAGGTCATCACTGTAACGAAGATGATATATTTAAACATGTAAACTTAATATTAACATAAGAAATAGGTAAACATAGAATACATGTTTACATGTTTAAATATATCATCTTCGTTACATCTTCCGTTTTTTTTTTTTTTGCTAATTCTAATTTATTTTGTATTACTGTATAATATAATAATGGTATAATATATAATGATACTAATTATAAATTCAGTCGTACCGGTGGTTTACTACTGCGACCGAATCTTGTAACCTTTGTCTTTGGACTGTTTATTGCTACTTGACTATCGCTATTCTCATTACCAATCTCTGATGGAGTCTCATGTTTGAATTTCCGACAATTCCGGGTTTTTGCTCGACGAGGGTTTGATTGTTTGTCTCTGGGTAATCTAATAGTTTCTGTTCAATATCTTTGTCAGCGTTTGTCTTCTGGACATGATGCCAGTTCCGCCTGTACGTTTCATTATTATCAGTTTTGACTATTACCGACTTTGGTGCGACCGAGTTATCCGTTACTCGTCCTGTTACCCATTCTCTTGGGTTAATTCTAATTCTAACCCGATCGTTGACTTCTATCGGTACTGTAGTGTGGGTACCTTTGTCTGCGTACATCTTCTGTTTAATTCTCGCTCGTTGCAAATTTTCAGGGACATCTATCTCTACTTGAGGCTTTAGTAATTCTTTTGAGACTGGTAATATCGATCTTGTTATTCGGCTCATTAGCCTTTGGTTCGGTGATCCTAACTGATCCTCTCTGGGGGTATTTCGTCAGTTGAGTAATGCAATATTTATGTTCGAATTGTCTTTCGAACATTTTTTTTAATAATAGTTTGGATGTTTGTACGGCTCTTTCAGCTAATCCGTTAGCTCTTGGCAAGTACGGACTTGAGGTTCTGTGCTCGAAATTTCATTCTTTCGAAAATTTTCTGAATTCTCGTGAAGAGAATTGCGGCCCGTTGTCTGATTCTAATATTTCTGGAATTCCGTGTATCGAAAACCAATGTTGAAGTGCGCTTCAATTACTTCAGTCGAGTATTGAGAGTGTAATTTCTTGAAATCTAAGTATCCGGAATAGCTGTCTGCTATAACTATATAAGTCTTTGAATTGTGTGAAAATAGGTCGGTAGCGACTGTCTGAAATGGTAGATTCGGTATAGTCTTCGTAGTGATGGGTTCTTTTGTTTTGCTACGCTGCGTTTGTTCACATACTGAACATCTTTTTATATGATCGATTACGTCTTTGTCTAGAGATTTCCAGTAGAAGCTACTTCTAATTAAACGAATCGTTGACTGTTGACCTAAGTGTCCTGCATGAGCTTGAGTGATTATTTTCTCAATCTGTGCTTTTGGAACTACTATCTTCTGTCCTTTGTATATGATGTTACCGTATATAGATAACTCATCTTTAAATGTTGAAAAATGTTTAATTTCTCGAGGAACTGTGCGTTCGTTTTCTGGCCATCCGTCATTTATATATGAGATTAGTTCTCGGTAATATGGTTCTTTACTATAATCGTTCATTAGTGAGTCGGTTGCATTAATGGTCAATGGTACGAATAGGTGTATTTCTAATTCCTCTTCACTATCGTCATGATTTACATTTTCAATGTCACGGCTTAACAGATCTGGCATTGGTATGTCTTTTCCTTTTTTGTAGATTACTGTAGGACGATACTGACTAACCTCAAACATGATTCTCTGTAATCTTGGCGGAACAGATCCTAATGGTTTTTTGAAAATCGATTCAAGAGGTTTGTGATCTGTTTCGATTTTTTATTTCCTTGCCATAAATGTACGTGTGGAATTTTTTACATGCAAATCTGATTGCCGTGGCTTCTTTCTCGATTTGCGGATATTAGTGCTCTACACGCATACGCTATTGGATGCTCGTCTTGCATTAGTACGGCTCCTAATGCTGATTTACTTGCATCGACCGAAAGTTTCACTCGTTTATTTGTGTCAAAGTATTTCAAAACTGGGGTTGTTTTTAATAGATTTTTTATGTTTTCGAATGCTTTTTGTTGTTAAAAATCCCAGCTAAATTCGACGTCCTTTCTCATAAGTTTTCGAATTGGAGCTGTTACCTCTGAGCAGTTTGGGATAAATTTTGAGACGTAATTGATCATACCCATCAGCCGTTGAACTTTTTTCACTGTCGTCGGAGTGGTGATGTCGTTTATCACTCTTATTTTATCTTCGTCGATTTTTAAACCGTTTTGAGATAATTTGTGACCTAAGAATTTGACTGAAGTTTTGCCGAATAGGCATTTTTCTCTATTCAATTTGTATCCTGTTTTACGTAATATTTCTATCACTTTCTTTGTGGTTTCTTGGCATCCTATCAGTGATTGAACGTGTATTAGTACATCGTCCATGGACACTTCAACGTTTGGAATATTTTCTAATACGCTGGTCATTCGCTCTTGGAAAACTTCGGGTGCGGATGCTAGTCCGAATGGTAATCTAAGGCAAGTGTATCTTCCCCAAGGTGTTGCGAAAGCTAGGTATTTTTCTGTTCGTTTGGTCACCGGGATCTGCCAAAATCCTTTAAGACAATCTAATATGCTGAAATATTTAGCTCGCTTTATCTTTGTTGCGATTTCGTCGATTGTCTTTAGCGGGTAGTGACGTCTCAGAATATTTTGATTAAGGTTTGACGGATCTATGCATATTCTTATTTTTCCTTTTGGTTTTATCACGACTAGTGGAGACACTACCGGTGTTGGTTCAGTGATTTTTTTTATTATTCCCCATCTTACCATATCGTCCAACTGTTTCTTTACATCAAAAACCGTTTCATTCTTAAGTGACTGAACTTGTTGCAGAGTTATTTCATTTGTTTTACACAAGCTTATCACCTCGTCTAATGACTGTTTGTCGTTTGATAACAGCCTTTGCCGCAAGTCATTTTTAATAATTCCCACTGTTATTTTATCTTTCATGATTTCGTTGGGGGTTATGTCGTCGAAATTGCACTTCAGTAATTGTAATTTACATTTAGTCAGAAATTCGTCGAAGTTTTCACCCTGTTCTTGTTTTAGATTGTTAAATATGAATCTTTCACATGTGTAGTTCGATTTGGGAGTGAAAACGTCGGTGAATTTCTTTATTACCTCATCAAGAGTTGATTCGTCTTTTATGTTGAATGTATCCGCCAATTTGGTTGCATCTGCTCAAACACATGTCATAAATGTTTTAATTTTTTCACCCTTCTTGTCGAGTCCCGTTGCTGTGTATTTAAATTGTTGTTGCCATAATTTCCACTCGTTGGCTACGTTATTGTTGATCACCAAACTTTTCGGTGGCCGTAATCCTTCCATTTTGTTAGGTGTAATATATTTTTATATCGTATATATTTTACACGGAATTGTGGCTTCTCGTGTTCCATACACTTAACTCACTTCCAGGCGATCATATATAGGATGTCCCAATAACCGATTAAGATTGGCATACCGGTTATTTTGGCTCTGGCCACACTAATTTCATTCTTTATTTGATAGAAATTCAGAATATTATTTCTTGTTGACCAAATGAGAAGTTAAACGATTCAACAAAAGTGGGAAATGTTGGAAACTTACTTCCACAACAAAGACAATTGGTTCAAAATCGCAAGAAAATTTCATACAAAATGTGTTCAAAACACGGGACTCACACGCACCGGTATCAAAAAGTTTGTGCATAAAGTGTGTGATACGAGCTACCTAGTCTCATGCTCGTCGTGTTCATTCAGTCAAAATGTGCACCAACGGCCGAGAATCAACCGGTCTTTTATGCAACGAATTCTGCGAAGAGATCTTGGTTTATGGCAATGTAAAGTGCAATTGGTCCATCAATTGGTCCTAAAATTTGTCAGAGTGGTCGACATGATCACATTTGAAAATCTACCAAGTCATTATATTCTCACTATATCATTTTATTTCCATCGGTTCTGAAGAAGTTCATAACGATAATCCTAACTCTACATATCCACGAAGTCTGGCAAGATTTAAACATCGAATTTAGTTTACACTGACAACGCTTTTTCAACGGCTTAAGTAAGTATTTAGAGCTTGAGGTATACGTATCACACCAAATATTGGGTTTAAGTCCGGGGAATATGGTGGCCATTCTTGTGAAGTTCACACATCTTAAGAGCTGCATACAATCTTCACAGTCATACACTGAACCTTTACACCTTACTAAGGGCCTTCAGAATATTCAAACAGAATTTGAATTATAGATGGAGAGCCAGACTGAACTTAACTGGATAATTTTAAGGTAACCAATATCTTATTTAAGATTTTCATAACACTCGATTTTTGTACTACGGGGCCAGGCCCACTGTCTCCGATAGAACCCATAACTCTAACTTTCTCATGGTAGAAACTAGACTATATAGTGTCGCTTAAAACCAGAGCGTCAGCTTTAACGAAACTTAACCAGAGAACCAGAACTTGTTGAAATTGGAGCACATACCATTATAACACAGCATTATAATGCTCTCTTCAGTGTCCCATAATGCTCTCAAAGTAAAAAATCTGAGGATTTGGTTAGATCGGAAGCTAACCTCGTAAAACACATAAAGAGGAGAAATGCAATCAAGAATCTTCAAGGCAGATTCGATCAATTTAGTACTTCTGGGCACTGCCAAATATGGAGAAAGGTAGGTCGATACATAAATGCCCGCACATTCTTTCGGACAATATGATACAATTATTTCGTGTAGTTTTTATCGAAAAGCACTACAACCGGGACTACAAGATGAAATTATCTGTCCTCCTTGATAGGTATACGCTAATGACTTTTATTAATATTCCATGTGAATAGAATATGTTAGTAGGCCATGTAAAATAATATGTTATAATAATGGTGGTTGGCAACGCCGTATAATATATTGTAAGCTTTTGTTTTTAGTTTTAATTATTATATTGTAAAATTGAAGTATATTAGTCAGTAATCCATGAAAAATCAAAGAATTTACACATATTGTGTAATAAATATTGAAATATAAAATAAAAATTAAAGATTATTTTATTTAACTTAATATAAAAGAAAATACAGTCCACTTGTCTTCGTAAATACAATTTGGTCCTTCGAGCCGGTTATTTTATCTTCGATAAAATAACTAAATATTCTTCGAAAAGAAAACTTCCAGAAAAGTGTAGTAAAATAAAATATATAAAAAACAAAAAAATTGAATTCGTATTGGACGCCATTAAAATTATCAAAAATTGAAAATTACAAAGAAAATTGTTGCTGTTTATCACATTATCATCATATATGCGTCAATATCATCGTAACGAAGAAAAGAAAATTATAAGCATCGCAATTTCCAGATCAGTCATTCTACGCAGCTGTGCCGAATGGAAATATAAAAGTTTTTGAAAAAATATTTATTTTAAATTAGTTTAATTTTCTTTAATTTTAAATCAATAAAATTAATTCGTAACAGTAATAAATAATTAAAATTCGGTATAATAAATATACATATATGCAAAATTTATCGTTAAAATAAGATATCTTAATTATGTTTCTTCCGATCAATTTATATTAACATCAATATTTTGTAAAGCAGTTCAATATTTGTGAGAAGGAAATTTAGATTTTTTTTTAATTTATTAAAATATATAAAACGTCGACTGACGACGAACAATCAATAAAAGATGGCGCAGATGGTATTCAACATTTGAAAAACGTTAGAAGCGGTCTTAAGTCTCGCGTGACATATTTTAAAAATAAATTAGTGAATAATGAGTATACGACCATCGGTGAATTAGAGTCCGCATTAAATCGGATTCGTCTTGTATACTCGAAATATGATAAAACTCAAACAACGTTAGAATCTATAGATGAAAGTCTGATGGTAGATCGAGACATATTCGAGGATGATTTCGGTTTTGTAGAGTCTACATTATTAAATAAAATTCGATTACTAAATGCGAAAACAGAAACGAGACTTTCAGTTGAAAATACTGAAATAGATTTAGAAAACCTCAATACCACCTCATCACTTAAATTGCCCGAAATAAAGCTGCCTAAATTTGATGGCAATGAATTGGGTTTTTTAGATTTTCGCGGAATTTATACGGATTTAATCCAAAATAACGAGAAATTAAGTAATGTTGCGAAATTCCATTATCTTGTGTCTTGTATACGTGATGGAAAAGCATATAAATTTATTCAATCACTTCCACTTTCAAGTGAAAATTATCCCGTCGCATGGAAACTTTTGACTGATCGGTACAACAATGAAATAATCATTCAAAAAATTCATATGAAATGTCTTTATGAAATTAAAAAACCATTTGAAAATTCGTCGGCTTCGCTTCAATCGTTTATAGACGTCGCCAAGAAACATAATAATGCGCTCAAATCGCTAAAATTATTTGTCCAGCATTGGGACCTTTTCCTTATTCATCATTTAAGTGATCGATTAGATGAAGCGTCTCGAATTGAAGTAGTAAGAAAATCTCCTATTGATAAAATTCTTTCGTTCAATGAATTAATCGATATTTTAAATTTACGGTGTAGAGTTCTCGACGCGACTCGTGCAACTCAAAATGACCGAACAAACAAGTCAACTAAAGCAATGATGATGCAACATTTCAATTGTCTTTATTGTAACGGCAATCATTCATTGGATTCGTGCGATAAATTTAAAGATTATAAAGTTTCGCCCCAGGATCGATATTTCTTCGTAAAAAAACATAATTTGTGTTCAAACTGTTTGAATGAGAGCCATCGAACTTTAAGATGCCAAGAAGTTCCATGTTCATTATATGTTCCCTAAAGCATCATATTTTATTACACTTCGGACGACCCAAATTTCAACATAATTTACCAAACAAAACGCCTCCAAAGCCATTGGTAAAATCATATTTTACAAATAAAATTACGGGTGATCTTACGGGACAAAATAATAATGTGACGTCAGCGGCACAGTCGTCTATTAAAAGTAATACATCGCCATCTGAATTGACAGATAAATCCGATCAACGTTACAACTTATCGTCACAGAAAACCGAGGGAAGTGTAAGGACAACTCAAATTATGTTAGCCACAGCGGTAGTATGGATTCGTAATTCCAATGGAGAACGCGTAAAATGTCGTGCCCTGCTAGATAGTGGTGCTCAATCAAACTTCGTAACAAAGAACCGACGCTAACGAGAAAGGTTAACCTTGAGATAGGTTAACCTACGAATTTGTAGACAGACTAGGTGATTTCACGATTTTTAGATTCATGCAAGAAATGATCACCGTTGCGCTTTACTTGACTATTTTAAGGTAATCAATGTATTATAGAAACCAGAAATCACATTTCCTCAGTAAAAGCTAGACTAAATAGTGCCATTTAAACCAGATCGTCAGCTAACGGAGCATGGCTAGAGAGACAACCAATAGAACTCAAACCGTAGCGCTCTCCTCAGAAGTCAAAAATCGGATAATCTGATCAGATTGGAAGATAGCCTGGTAAAACATATATGTGGAAGAGAAAAGCAATCAAAAATCTTCAAGACAGAGACAACCAATTTTGTCCTGAGCACTGCCAAATCATTTTGTGCTTTTAACCATTTTTTTAAAAATTATTCAAAAGTTTATTTAGGCTAAAACGAGTCACATTTGAATTCTATCATAATTTGCGTAGGCGACTCGCAACACTGATAAACTTGATCAGTTTAGACTATATGACAAATGCAAGTTGATCAAAATTCACAAATGATGATTTGAAAGTGTTTAACCGAGCTCTATCAAAAGCCATGCAGTTACAGTAGCGTATGCAATTGTGATTCACTTTCTAGGCATACTTATGGATTTATCTGATGGGATTTGTACCTGAACACGTTGTCAGATTGTTGTCTTTAACGATAGAGCTGGCAGAATTCAGATCAACTTATGTCATAATAAAAACCAGTCCTCGAAAATGGAAAAAATATTATGTACTTTGCGATCGCTCATGATCTCAAAGTGGTAGTTACATGAATAGAAAACCTTGGATGTCATGGGATGGACATTTTTCTGCCCAGTTTAATACCAAATACATCAAAGGCGATATTTGAATACCCTTACATACAAACCGAAGAGAACTTCATTGATGTCCATCTTATGAGGAGCTAACCATTGTCATGCAGAGATTATGAAAATATCTTGAAAATGCGGACAAGCTAAAATTGTACAGGGTGTTGATCAGACCCGTTGTCATGTATGGATGTGAGAGTTGGAGCTTGACGGATGAGTACGAAAGATGGCTTCTAACATTCGATAGAAGAATCATGTTTAATAAAATTTGGCCAAAACGCGACGTTGATGTCACATATCGAGGTCTTTGTAATCACTAGACCAGGAATTTAATGCGAATTCCGGATATCGTGAATGGAAGCAAAGGACAGCGAGTACACTAGCTCGGTCACGTTTTAAATGCTGATCCGCACTACATTATACAGCAATCTTTGAAGACAGAGCCGCCTTTCGGTAGGCGAAGACATCATTGTTGGCGACGATGGCTCCACTGCGTTGAGAGCCTTATTGTATGGGCGTACTAGAAAATAGCCAGAAAATTTTCCAAAAGCGATCAGGCATACATCTTAACAGAACATCCAATATAAACGCATAACTTACTTATATAGGGTGTCCAGAAACCGGTTCAGATTCAACATATCGAAAATTTTGACTCTGGCAACACTAATGTCTTTCTTTTTTTGATAAAAACTCAGTATATTATTTCTAGATGTCGAAATGAGACGCTTAAGGCTTCAACAAAAGTGGAAAATGTTGGAAACCTACTTCCACAACTCAGAAAATTGGTTCGACTTCGCAAGAAAATGTCGTACAAAATTTGGTTAACACATGGGACTCACACCCATCGATAAAGAAGTTTGTGAATAAAATGCGTGATACGGGATACCTATAGTCGATAATCCGTGCTCGTCATAATCATTCAGCCGAAAATGTGTGCCTGCGGCCGAGAAAAACCAATTCGTCATCGTGCATCGGAATTGAACATTAGTCGGTCTTGGTTTGTGACCCAAAAAAGTTCAATTGATCCAGTTTCGTAACCATCTGATTCGCTGGGTGCCTGCGACAAACTCGAAATTGGCGAGGATTTTGCTCAACGGTATCAACAACTGCCATATGTTAACCTCTTTTTGTGGCCATATCTCAAAGATATTACGGTTTGGACGACCTTTTACCCGGGCGTTTTAATAGTGGATTGTCTGCGTCAAAAATTCGATGCCCGCATTATTCAGTCGAAGTGATTGGGACGCCTTTGAATTAAATCATTTTCCAACCGCTAGTACCCACTAGTGAACCGCTAGTAGTTCGGTTCTTATCTTCGCTAAATTTACTATGGTTTATTTAGCAAAGATAAGAACCGAACTACTAGCGATTTACTAGCGGGGACTCATTGGGACACCCTATAAAACATTTCTTTCCATTTCTTTTACCAATCGCACACAATTCCATTAGCTCATTGGCATTAAGATCGATTAACATTTTTTTATTATTATTGAAAACGGGTAGCATTGATTTTGTGTAGGTGGTGAATAAAATTGGTATTTGTCTAGTGAAATAGATAGTTTTGTTGTTGTTGTTTTTTTTTTGGCTCAACATAATAAAGTAATTTAAACGACTTATTAAGAAAAGTAAACAAATAAACTAGAACGCGCGGTATCCAATTTGACAGATGGATGATGATCGCATAATGTACAACAAAACGATCAATGATCAGCAACTATATGGTGTGCGATGATGATGAGTTCTTTTAGACAAAATAAACAAAAAAAAAACACGAACAATAAAAGAGTTGTGGGATCTTACGACATCGGCGACCTTGATGCGCACAAAATATCGCAAATAATTTTGTTTTTTGTTTTCATTCGATTTATCCTTCTTATATATGCATTCAATTGTTTTGTAATAATTTTTGCTATATTTGTTGTTGTTCTTGGATTTTCAATTATAGCTCATTGTGCGCGCGCTATCGCAAATTGATTATTTTTCCAATTGCGCAATTTGGGTTAAAGATTTGCAACGATTTTGTACTGGTTGACATGTCGACCCACTGTTATATAAATATAATTGATATCGATGCTGTGCAGATCGTTTTTTTTTCTCTCAGACAGACAGACTTATGTATGCTGTACATAATTTATATGGATAATCCAATAATGTGCGTATGCCCAAGGGTACACATATGGATATGGTAATGAAAAGTCAGATAATAAATTATCGAAATGATCTTAAAGAATTTTATATGCGTAATCGAACGAGATATACAACAGCACATTGGGGCAGTTGTAATTTGCGAGCGAGGAAGTATTTTATATAAGTTTTGTGTCATACAATTTAATTGCGCAAATATGTGTGTATATTACTCACCGTTATTTATTGTTTAAATTTACGATCGATATGTGAAAAAAATCATCGCGTCTCTCTTGGGTAATAACTTTAACAATTTAATTAGTATCGTAACTAATTAAAATTTTTTGCAACAAATGTAATACATTTTGTTGGAACATCCGTTTTTTGTACATATGATCGCGAGAAATTTACGTATATGCGTATATTGTCAGGGTCAAAAATTGTCGATCTGATTTGTTTACTGCTTTAATCCTAAATTCCTGTATTGTGTGGGTGCGATCTGACATTTGGAACAGTTGTAAGCCATGGTTCAGCTCTGTGGGTATTCAGAACTTGTCCTAATTATTAGATCGCTGGCCTGACGACCCGCATCCGTAAAAAATAACCAATGTTAAAAATGTCAACAAGCAAAACGAAATCGGATACAGCCAAAACAACAATGACCTCCCGCTTAAGTACCCAGGCACGAGATTTAGAACACATAGAAAGTGCAGTCATTTCGAAAACCTGACGCGTTTGACGGTATTATCACTTGTACGAAAGAGTATCAGCTGGAACTCGTAACGATCCAAGAAAATCGATGGCCTCAAAATAGAGACCATGGAGATGACCTCGGAAATCTTGGAGTTGGATTTCTCATTTTGCCATAGGTAAAAAAGTCCGTACTGGATTTTCAGGTCACTGCAAAGCTATACAATGGAAATTTTCGTACAAGTTAGGGACGACAGGGGAATTATATATTTCCCTGTGAAATGACCGTAACCCAGTCACAATTCTGTGTCAAAGTTGAGGCCCAAAACGCGACGTTGATCACACATATTGAGTTATGTTCAATCGAATTCAAATTTCCGATATCGTGCCTGAAATCAAAGGACAACAAGTACGCTGGCTCAGTCACATTTTGCGCCTTTTGGTAGGCGAAGAGGTAACCGCCATCGGTGATGATGGCTCCACGACCTAGAGAACGATCTGGGATCTTCTGGTTGCATACAACTGTATGAAGAGGTGGCTCGTGATAGAACCCAATGAAGTCAGATTGTTCACATGGTACGAAAACTGTCGTAAACTGTCACAACTATGAAAAAACTTCAACGATAACTGACATGTAGATGTATTTAAATGGTTGTCAATTTGCACAGTACATCCTTGGTAAAATTGTATTCAAGACACAGTTTAAATTTCACATCGAAATCAAATGTTATTATGGCATGTGGGTGGAGAGGTCCATATTTCGGTTTACATGATACATAAGACCCATAGAATATAAACCGCCACAATGTCAACCAAACAAACGAATACTGCTTAAATACATGGATTTGAGAATGAGAATTAGGATTTGAAACGTGTAGTCGCTCATAAAACATGTCACGTTTGACGGCCTTATCACTAGTATGAAAGAGTATCGGCTGGAGCTCGTGGCTAACCAGGAAATTTGATGGTCTAAAAGTGAAAACCATTTGTCTCAAAGCAATACATTGCTGTACAGTGTAGATGTCCTCGGAAATATTGGAGGTGGATTAAACACCAGTTATTGGAGGTGGAACACAGTTAAAAAAGACTTCCAAGCAGTAGATAACCGAATGTTATGCTTCACTTGAACATATGTGATTAATCAACATTCCAATTCTTAGTGTGCATGTACTCACGGATGTAAGCCAACCCCATGATAAGTCTTATTTTACTTATTAGATTGTTGACTTTAATGCTAGAGCAAGAAGGAATCAGTCCGAGTGATATAGGTCCCGATACGAAACTGAATTGAAAATTCAGAAAGAATGATGTAACATCCCGAAGCCAAACTGACCAGATCTGTTGATATCAAAAAAGCGAGATTGGGTTGTCCAAGACGTGAGATCGTATCAACTTCAACAATGGTATTAACCTTGCAAATGCACAAAGCTCGAAATTGTACCGAGAGTTGATCCGATACGTTGTTATGGATGTGAGTGTTGGATGCTGACGAATGAGTACAAGAAAGTGCTTCCAATATTTGACACAAGAATAATGTTTGAGCTTATCGTCTGGGTTAAAACGTGACGCTGGCGGCACATACCGAGTTCTTTTCAAATACGAGCAGAGGATTTTAATACCATTTCAAGGAGCACGCTGGCTCGGCCACGTTTTGCGTGCCGATACGAACTGAATGTTATACATCGATCTTTAAGGTGAGAACTGTCTTTCATTAGTAGCTGGCGACGATAGTTCCATGTCAATAAGACATCGTATTGTCAAAAACTACTTCCACACATTGATGTATTGTTATGAAGACCAAGTTTATGAGCGAGTATTTTAGGAACTAGCACGTGGTGCAACAGAAAGCACGTCTTTCGAATACTATTCGACAACTTAATTACGTTAAATTGGATACTGTTTTCATATCTTGATTACAAGTACTCCACCAGATTCCGTTTTGTATTATGTTATGATATTTGACCTAAGGAAAGCAGCCCAATTATCGTTTCAGCGATTAATTTCGTTCTTAGTTGTTATCGGTTTTGTTTATTTAAACGAAGAGAATAGAAACCGGAAACATTACTTCGCTAACGTACTATCTTACTAACGTGTAGATAATTAGGCATTGAGTTCTCTATATGTACCAAGAATATTCTACTTCATTAACAACTCGTCGATTCTAGTCTGCAGCATTTAGCAGTTACAAACAATTTGGTATACATCGAATAGCTGGTAAATGGACTTAAACAAGATAGGTTGGCTGTAGAAACAATGACTCGTCATTAAGTTTACTTACGAAATCCAAATTTTTGTTTATACTGTTATGTTGTTTATGGAGCGCGTTTACATGGACATCGTATACCAATTAATCTAAATATATTTTGATAATGTGAATACTAAGTGAAAAAAATTTCTTTTACACACAAAAATCATACATTTTTAAGTTCGAAAATGTGTTTTAAAAAATATTCGTTATAATGAATATTCGTTATTATGAATATTCGTTATTATGAATATTCGTTATTATGAATTTTCGTTATTTTGAACATACGTTGTAATCCACTGATCCACCGAAACAGGTTGACGAGTTGTCGACATGTAGACATAGAAAATGGTGGTCAACGTGTAAATATGTTTCTCTGCCGACAGGCTTGATCAAAATGCTATACAACTACAGCTTCTCTACCATAACAATATAGTTCGATTTCGGGAATGGATCTAGAATTGAACCTATGCTTATAAAATAAGAAGAGATTAGATATTTAGTTTTGGGCTCTTTCATATTGGCACTATAAGAAGCTGAATACTGCTCGAGTGAATTATAGTAACTCTTGTGAATTCCTCCTAGAATGAACTTGTGAATGTGAACCACCACCGTGGTTTTAATTAATCTTTGCCACAACCATATATAATCAAATACAAAATTTTTATGATTGGTTGTTAGTCAGCCTAAGCCATTTGAGCGGCATTGGAACGACCGCATCTCCTGTCCAGACATCGTTATAGACTTGTTTGGCCGTCCAAAGAGTCCAAAACTGTATGTAGCTAAGGTAAAGAAGTAACAAGAAGTGCCCTTATCGGTCTCATCAAGCCAGCTCATCGGTTTTAATATTGAAATGACCCGACTCTCCACCATAAGCCATGATAACTTTTGTTGACGCTTCCCGAATATCGACCACTTTAAATGTTGTAACAGAAAAACTTGTGAATATACCAGAGTCGTTCGTATCGGTAGTAGAAAGATTGCAAATTTATCAATTCGCATCTTGTACGACAATTACAGCTTTCCAAATCAGGTGATTACAAACCGATTTGATCTCACATCTTGAAAAGGCGTAACCTGTCCATCTGAAATCAACGTCGATTTATATTAGCTATAAGAGCCGCTTATTACTGATTTGATATCATAAATAACTGCTTACTTTGGAGCAAGATGTAGTGGATCCTATTTTCCTATTACTGTATCGAAGGATAAATAAATTTTTCGGACGGTTGAAACAATAGAACTTACGGTGTGGTTTTAATTTATAGAAATGCATCTCTGTGGTATTTGGTAACCTTTAATATTATCTTGATCATCATCGCAACAAACTGGTAAATCCAACGTTAAAATTAATAAATAATTTACAATCACAATTTATGTGACAATTTGAACAAAAAAGTCCCCTAAATACCACCATGCAATCAAAACTTACACAAAAGGCACATGATTCCATATAACCACAACCATATGCAGATTTACCAAGTAATTGTATCATCTAATGTAAGTGACTAATCGCCAAATTATTTGCCAATATGCAATATATCGAAGTTTGCCAAAATCTTATAAAAACCGAACTCCAATAACTGCTCATTATGCATAGTAGTTTTGAAAATCTGGTAGGACAGGTAATAGGTAACTAAGTTCTAGAACTTCTCGAACCCAAATTGACCACGTGTATATATAACGAAAAAGCAGAGACCATTGTGAAGCTACGATAACGATTTTCGTATAATTCATAGTGAGCACGAGAAAATACAAAATGGTTCTCCTTTCTGTGCAGGTGTCACATTAGGCTTTCAGTGTTGAAATAATAATAACCAAGCTATTGTTAGGCCATGCAGAGACGACAATCAAACTATATCGATTTCCATCACGAGCAATCAGAAGATTCCAGATTGTCCCTTTTGCCACGTTGGGCTCTAAATCGAACATTCAGGTATGGAGAGACGATAGGCAGATATAGGTAAGGTAGAATTCACCATGTAGGTTTATTACGTTCGTACTTATTAAATATAAGCAATATATTTAACACACTAATCAGAATATACTCATTCAGATCTATAGATAAACTTACCTCCCTCGTGCTTATGACTAGGTTAACATATGTGCACCCTGAACAACGCCGCATGTAGATAGCTCCATATACTTATATATACTAGACATTTGTTTCGTTGCAGGGTTTTCAGTAAGAAAAGACTAATACAATACATAATTTTGATGCACAATTTGAGCTGGATGGAGACTTTAACATTTAATCGGTATACATAACTCACGAACAGAGATATTTTTAAAAGACCCATCATATAAAAATTAATTTAGGAAGCTGAATACTTAGTGAATTAAGTTTCTTTTTCACACAAAAATCATACATATTACCATACCAACCCAAGAAGCTGAAATCAGTTACTATTTCAATTATCAGGAGCTTGATTTTCCCGTAATATTTCCATCATATAATGAGCCTGTTAACATCTGGAACATTAACGAGAGGTAAGTTTGTCTTAAAGCTGTCCTAACGTTAAATTTTGAGAATGTGTTAGTAAAAATATTCGTTATTATGAATATTCGTTATTATGAATATTCGATATTATGAATATTCGTTATTATGAATTTTCGTTATTTTGAACCTTAGTTGTTGATATACTTGAATTTTTACTAAACAAATCAAATATCTCTCTTTGTGCAACAGTAATTTAAAATACTGCAATATTTCATATTGTATAGTCTTGTTTGACATAATAATCAAACATGTTGAACTGCCTAGATACAACTCTACAAGAGTTCAAAAAATTCAAATAATTATAAAACTGTCCCGAAGCTTTACCTAATGTAAGACCTATATTTTGATACGATGCAGATACAACTTATCAGTAGCAGTACGTTTGAATATTGAGGAAGTACGACCTTACGATTAGTTGTTTGTATGAGATCCCCATCTAATCAGAAATATTGGTTTTCTCTTTGGTGTAAGGTTCTGGGCTGACATTATAACTATCATAAAATCGTTTTAATTATATTAAATGAGTTTACATAATTTAACGTTTATTATGATTTTTTATTATTATTTGTGCACTAACACATTCAAATTTTTTTTATGGATTATGACAATTTTCCTTTAACTGGACAAACGGGTGAAGTGTGTCCCTGATTTGTTCTAAATTTGTTTTTGTAATTTTAAGACCAAATTTGGACATAGTTCAAACAGTAGGTATGTCAGAAATGTTCACACCATGAGTCGTGTACTGTAACGATGGTAACCAAAAAATGATCAGCCTCGTGCCAAATAGTAGTTTTTCAGAAATTGTATACAAGTTCTTTATATCGTAAATGGTAATAATTGCCAGTACTCAAGCTAGGTATTTCTTAGAGATAGCGTCATATACTTGTATATACTACACATTTGTTTCATTGCGGAGTTTTTCAGTAAGTAAAGCCATATCAACCCAAGAAGCTCAAATCAGTAACTCTTTTAATTATCAGGAGCTTGATTTTCTCGTAATATTCCCATGGGATTTTTAAATTCCTCATATAATGAGCCTGTGAACATCTGGAACATTAATAAAAGGTAAGTTTGTCTTAAAGCTGTCCTTATTTTAATTTTGAGAATGTGTTAGTAAAAATATTCGTTATTATGAATATTCGTTATTATGAATATTCGATATTATGAATATTCGTTATATGAATTTTCGTTATTTTGAACCTACGTTGTTGATATACTTGAATTTTTATCAAACAAATCAAATATCTCTCTTTGTGCAACAGTAATTTAAAATACTGCAATATTTCATATTGTATAGTCTTGTTTGACATAATAATCAAACATGTTGAACTGCCTAGATACAACTCTACAAGAGTTCAAAAAATTCAAATAATTATAAAACTGTCCCGAAGCTTTACCTAATGTAAGACCTATATTTTGATACGATGCAGATACAACTTATCAGTAGCAGTACGTTTGAATATTGAGGAAGTACGACCTTACGATTAGTTGTTTGTATGAGATCCCCATCTAATCAGAAATATTGGTTTTCTCTTTGGTGTAAGGTTCTGGGCTGACATTATAACTATCATAAAATCGTTTTAATTATATTAAATGAGTTTACATAATTTAACGTTTATTATGATTTTTTATTATTATTTGTGCACTAACACATTCAAATTTTTTTTATGGATTATGACAATTTTCCTTTAACTGGACAAACGGGTGAAGTGTGTCTCTGATTTGTTCTAAATTTGTTTTTGTAATTTTAAGACCAAATTTGGACATAGTTCAAACAGTAGGTATGTCAGAAATGTTCACACCATGAGTCGTGTACTGTAACGATGGTAACCAAAAAATGATCAGCCTCGTGCCAAATAGTAGTTTTTCAGAAATTGTATACAAGTTCTTTATATCGTAAATGGTAATAATTGCCAGTACTCAAGCTAGGTATTTCTTAGAGATAGCGTCATATACTTGTATATACTACACATTTGTTTCATTGCGGAGTTTTTCAGTAAGTAAAGCCATATCAACCCAAGAAGCTCAAATCAGTAACTCTTTTAATTATCAGGAGCTTGATTTTCTCGTAATATTCCCATGGGATTTTTAAATTCCTCATATAATGAGCCTGTGAACATCTGGAACATTAATAAAAGGTAAGTTTGTCTTAAAGCTGTCCTTATTTTAATTTTGAGAATGTGTTAGTAAAAATATTCGTTATTATGAATATTCGTTATTATGAATATTCGATATTATGAATATTCGTTATATGAATTTTCGTTATTTTGAACCTACGTTGTTGATATACTTGAATTTTTATCAAACAAATCAAATATCTCTCTTTGTGCAACAGTAATTTAAAATACTGCAATATTTCATATTGTATAGTCTTGTTTGACATAATAATCAAACATGTTGAACTGCCTAGATACAACTCTACAAGAGTTCAAAAAATTCAAATAATTATAAAACTGTCCCGAAGCTTTACCTAATGTAAGACCTATATTTTGATACGATGCAGATACAACTTATCAGTAGCAGTACGTTTGAATATTGAGGAAGTACGACCTTACGATTAGTTGTTTGTATGAGATCCCCATCTAATCAGAAATATTGGTTTTCTCTTTGGTGTAAGGTTCTGGGCTGACATTATAACTATCATAAAATCGTTTTAATTATATTAAATGAGTTTACATAATTTAACGTTTATTATGATTTTTTATTATTATTTGTGCACTAACACATTCAAATTTTTTTTATGGATTATGACAATTTTCCTTTAACTGGACAAACGGGTGAAGTGTGTCTCTGATTTGTTCTAAATTTGTTTTTGTAATTTTAAGACCAAATTTGGACATAGTTCAAACAGTAGGTATGTCAGAAATGTTCACACCATGAGTCGTGTACTGTAACGATGGTAACCAAAAAATGATCAGCCTCGTGCCAAATAGTAGTTTTTCAGAAATTGTATACAAGTTCTTTATATCGTAAATGGTAATAATTGCCAGTACTCAAGCTAGGTATTTCTTAGAGATAGCGTCATATACTTGTATATACTACACATTTGTTTCATTGCGGAGTTTTTCAGTAAGTAAAGCCATATCAACCCAAGAAGCTCAAATCAGTGACTCTTTTAATTATCAGGAGCTTGATTTTCTCGTAATATTCCCATGGGATTTTTAAATTCCTCATATAATGAGCCTGTGAACATCTGGAACATTAATAAAAGGTAAGTTTGTCTTAAAGCTGTCCTTATTTTAATTTTGAGAATGTGTTAGTAAAAATATTCGTTATTATGAATATTCGTTATTATGAATATTCGATATTATGAATATTCGTTATATGAATTTTCGTTATTTTGAACCTACGTTGTTGATATACTTGAATTTTTATCAAACAAATCAAATATCTCTCTTTGTGCAACAGTAATTTAAAATACTGCAATATTCCATATTGTATAGGCTTGTTTGACATAATAATCAAACATGTTGAACTGCCTAGATCTACAACTCTTGTAATTCAAATAATTATAAAACTGCCCCGAAGGGTAGACCCATATTTTGATTAGACGCAGATACAACTAATCAGTATGTCCGATTGAATATTGAGGGAGGTGGAACCTTTCGATAAGTTGTAACTATGATGGGGAACGAATCAGAAATATGGGTTTTTCTCTTGGTGTAAGGTTTTGAACTGACATTATAACATATCTTAAAATCATTTTAACTATATCAAATAAGTTTACTTAATTTATCGTTTATTATGAATTTTTTATTATTTATACACTAACACATTCAAATTTTGTTTTTAGGATTATGACAATTTTCTTTTAACTGGACAAACTGATGTCCCTGATTTATCCTAAATTTGTTTTTGTAATTTAAAGACCAAATTTGGACATAGTTCAGGTGACTAAACAGTGGATATATCAGAAATGTTCACACCATGAGTCGTGTACTGTAACGATGGTAACCAAAAAATTATCAGCCACGTACTTTGGTACGTGGTTTTTCAGACGTACGTAGTAGTTTTTCAGAAATTTTATACAAGTTCTTTATATCGTAAATGGTCATAATTCCCAGTACTCAAGCTAGGTATATCTTGGAGATAGCTCCATATACTTGTATATATACTACACATTTGTTTCGTTGCGGGAATTTTCAGTAAGTAAAGCCATATCAACCCAAGAAGCTCAAATCAGTAACTCTTTCAATTATCAGGAGCTTGATTCATATAATGAGCCTGTGAACATTAACGAGAGGTAAGTTTGTTCTAAAGCTGTTCTAACTCTTAATTTTGAGATTGTGTTAGTAAAAATATTCGTTATTATGAATATTCGTTATTATGAATATTCGATATTATGAATATTCGTTAAATGAATTTTCGTTATTTTGAACCTACGTTGTTGATATACTTGAATTTTTACTAAACAAATCAAAAATCTATCTTTGTGCATCAGCAATTTAAAATACTGCAATATTCCATATTGTACGTCTTGTTTGACATAATAATCAAACATGTTGAACTGCCTATAGATACAACTCTTGTAATTTAAATAATCATAAAATCGTCCCGAAGATATTATTAAGGTAAGACCCATGTTTTGATTAGATGCATATACAACTAATCAGTAGCCGTTCGATTGAATATTAAGGGAGTACGACCTTACGATCAGTTGTGTGATGGGTGTCTAATCAGAAATGTGGGTTTTCTCTTGGTGTAAGGTTTTGGACTGACATTATAAGTATCTTAAAATCGTTTTAATTATATTAAATAAATTTACATGATTTATCGTTTATTATGAATTTTTATATTATTTATTCACTAACACATTCAAATTTTGTTTTAGGATTAGGACAATTTTTCTTTAACTGGACAAACGGGTCGAAGGGTGTTCCTGATTTGTCTTAAAATTGTTTTTGTAGTTTTAGGACAACATTTGGACATAATTTACGCGAATGAACGGTTAGTATGTCAGAAAAGCTCACGCCATGTGTCGACTATTTTTAGCCATAGTACTCAAGCTGGTTATATCTTAAAATAGTTCAAGGTAATTGGATATTTTCGGCTAGTTGATAATACTATAACAATCTGACTGTGGTTACTATTGTCCAGTTAAAAATTATTCTATCTACTCAGTAGAAGGTTAAATTAATTTATCGGATGGTTGAAACAATAGATCTTACGGTGTGGTTTTAATTAACAAGAAATGCATCTCTGTGGTATTTGGTATAACCTTTAATATAATCTTGATCGTCATCGCAACGAATTGGTATATCCAACGTTAAATTCATAATCTGCAATCACAATTTATGTGACAATTTGAACAGAAAAGTCCCCCAAATACCATCATGCCATGAAAATTTACAAAAAAGGCACATGATTCCATATAACCACAACCATATGCAGATTTACCAAGTAATTACATCATCTAATGTAAGTGACTAATCGCGAAAGTATTTGTCTATATGCAATATCTCGAAGCTTGCCAAAATCTGATAAAAACCAACTATTTATGTGGTTTACCAATAATGTCTTGTATATCGCGATGACTCATAAGAATCATCCCTTTTAGCCTCGAAACCATATATATAATATATAACGTCTTGTTGTAAATGAAATGTGGTTTGTTATTTTTTTTTTTTTAGTAAGAAATCGAATCTTAATGTTAACTTGAAAAGAATGTTATTTAAAGTAAGTTGACCTCTATATAAAGTAACAAAAATTTAATTTAATTTAATTTAAAAGCAAAAATTAAGAACTCATAACAATAATGACATTGCGATGATCGTCGTTGGGGGAGTTAAAAATGTAATTTATGTTATTTTATTGTACAATAAAAATTCCAAATTTGCGCGCCATTTTATTATATCTGAGTGTGTTTACATAAAATCCACCCAAGGAGTGGTACAACACAAAAACAAATATTTTGTGATGTATGTTCCAGTTACACACACACATACACACACACACACACATAGTATGTTACCTAAGAGTTGTTGAATTTATCTTTTCAGTGTCAGTCCGTGGTGCCATATGATATGTAACAAGATCGCGCGCGGATGTTAATTAATGATCTTTCGTGTGGTGTAATAATGTGTGCGATCGTTCATGTCTCGAGATTTATGATTTTTGTCTTATGACAAATGAGTAAGATATGCTGTTTGTATTTTTATTATCTCGAAATGATTTTCTGTTTTTTAATGTTTGTAAATTAAGTTTATTACACGCATATCGCATGCTTCTATATATTGGTTTGTTTTTGGAATTTGTTCAAGCCCCGCAGGCTAATTTCAACAATATTTTCATTGTCTCTATATACTTGTAATTGGCCTTTGAAGGTGAACGGATAAATGTATATGGTAGTAGGTGAAATTGGTTATAAATGACATAATCTAATCCTTGTATAAGGACACACACTCAATATAACTCGGGTACACCACCCATATATAGCTATTTCCCTGTAAAGGCGAATAGCCCACGTCAAGTACACACATCAAATATACAAGTACATACAGGAAATTAAACAGTTATTTGTTTTGGTAAATAAATAACGATATGTAAATCCCTCAGTAACCACCCACACCCACCTCAGCATATGAGTGCATTTCACTTACCAAAAAAAAAAAAAAATTGTAAATTATTTTTGAATACAAACATTTCAAGTATCATTCAGCGAAGTGAGGATTACAAGATCGAAACATGACTCTTTAAAATCGTATAGGTATGCGAGTACAGTTGAATAATTAGTTTCATCTGTGTGATTGATATAATTACCATATGTGTTGGATGTCATGGCAAACACAAAATATTTTGGCACTACACATAGGATAGGTAATGTACGTACTATCATTATGTCTGTATGTCAAGGTGCGATTAAGATGATTGTATACGAAATAGTTAACGTTAACAAAATAATACAATTTACTTAGTGTTTATAATTGGTTATACCCTTCATACAGGATGATGACGTTTCCTCCATTTGATTGAACTTTGCTCGATAGACGCACATCGAACAGCAGATATTGTACATATTTGTAATCCGCCCTCTAATAAATCAATGAAATGTTATTGATGCTCTGGTGGTGGTATAATGTATATATGTGTAAATGGATTTTTTTGATGGTTTTTATACAGGTCAACAATCTGATCAGGTCAGCTCTTCATACTGTTGCAAGCAATTAGAAGAAGTCAGATCGCTCTCTACGCTGAGGAATCATCGTCACCGACAGCGACCTCTTCACCTACCGAAAGTCGGCTCTCCTTTCAATGATCGATGTATCATTCGATTCGGATAAGCACGTAGAACGCAACCGAGCCAGCGTACTCGCTGTCCTTTGGTTTGATGCACGGTATCAGGAATTTGCATTAATTTCCTGATCTCGTGGTTGAAACGAACTCAGAATGTGCCATCGTTGTCGCATTTAGGGCCATATATCACACGCATGATTCTTCTCTCGAATGTTAGAAGCCATCTTTCGTACTAATCCGTCAAGGTCCAACTCTCACATCCATACATGACAATGGGTCTGATCAACACTCTGTACAGTTTCATCTTATCTGTATTTGTGACTGGCCGATTTGGACCCGCTATTTCCTCCGGTATTCTTGAATATAGGGCGATAAAATGTACAAAAAGAATATACTTGCCACTTTGTGATCATGAGTGATCGCAAAATACATCATTCTTTCCCCATTTAAGATCGCAGTTTCGAGTCGAGAGGACGGACCTATATATTATTACATAACTCAGCCAGATTTCTGCCAGCTCTAGCATTTAAGTCACCAAACACTAATTTAACATCGTGCCCCAGTAAATAGCCCATCAGATTATTCAAATTATTGTAGAATGAGTGTTTATCTTGGGATTGGCTTACACCAGAGGGCGCATGTTCACATACAATTGACAGGTTGGCTAATCTCATGTGCAAGCGAAGCTTATACATATTCCATTTTCGATTGCCCAAAATTCCAGTATACAGCCTTTTTACCTGTGGGCCAATGCGTAGGTCATTTCCACTTTGTAGCAACGTATAGCCTTGGGACACATGGTCTTCACTTTTAGGCCATCGAGTTTCTTGGAGAGCAATTTGTTCCAGCCGATACTCTGTCATACAGGTGATAAGGAGTCAGGTTTTCAATGTGACTGCACGTGATTATCAGAATTTTTTTTGTTTGTTGACATTTTCATTGTTTTTTACGGATGCGGGTCATCAGCCCAGCGATCCAAAAAGATTGTGTCCCCTTCTACGATAAGCTCTTGATACTGTGGTGGTATTTTATGGTCTTATGTTTCGTTCGAAATATTTACGAAACAAAGATGCCTCCACCTATAGGTCTAAATATATGGGGTTAATGAGATATATTATAAATCACCTGGCAATTTGCCCAGTTCAAATGAGCGCTAATTATGACATATGCACAAAATACAAAATCCATATACGTCCAATTTAGATAAAATTGCGATTGTTGCAATATTTTTTATTATATATAAAATTCGTATTCGTATATATAAGATTGTGTCGTTTGAGGAGGCGTTGTAAGGTATTTTAAAAGCCATTAGCATAATTTTATAATAAAAAACTACAAAGAGATGAAAAATTTGTTATTTTGTATAATATGTAGCTAAATAGCAACACTGACCTAAGATAAAAATATTATATTGGCGCCAAACTATATACAATGTAATTAACACTTAAGCTCCAGTTCAGTTGGCGCACAATGAAGATACTCCCCAAAAAAGAAGAAATTGTAATATCGAAGGTCATCAATTGTTTTGGTTCATGGACCCAAACGAATTCTGATATTTTTACCAAATACTATTTGTGCATATAAACTGGTTCGCGGTCGTCGTGCAAGTGGATTTGGCTTAGTTAATAAAATTGTACAGGTAACCCTCGTTAGATGCGATACATAATACGTTTTGCACAGTATAAACCACACACTCAAAAAAATTTTACAATTTAATTAATAAAAATGGAATTAAATTATTAAAAAAGTTGTTAATATACATCCAATAATAAATGGTTATCAATTTAATGAACAGTTTTTAAAATAATCACTATTTCTGAGAGCGACAAATATGGAGAAAATCAAATTTGAAAATAAATTTAACAGTGAAACACTATCGATTTAACAGTCAAAGTTCATAATTTAATAGCGCAAACTTCGTTTTTAATAATATGTGTGGTTCATGTAAAAGTTCTTATTATACATTTAAATAAAATAATTATTAAGAATGAACTGAAGTTTAAAAATGAAAGTAGAAGTTATCAAATTAACTGGAGATGTTATGACGTTAATAGTGAGAATTATGAATTTTACTATTAATATTGTAAATTCAATAATAACGTTATTGATATAATAATAAATTTTTGTTGTTGTAATTACAATTTTAGTAATATTAACAATCATCTATAATTAAAATTACAATTTGAATTATTGTATCTATAATTTCGCAATAAAATTTAAAATTTGTTGACTTTTTGTAAACTTATATGTAAAATAAAACACGAATTACACCTTTTCAAGATATATAATTTATTTATTATTTTTAAAATTCAAATTTTTTTCATAAAATTAACTATTTCAAAATTGTATCATTTTAATTCAAACGTACAAACTTTAAGTTACTGTATGTTAAAATTAAAGTACTCAATAATGACATTATTTTATATGTACACCGATAGCTTTTGCTACTCAGTTAAATCTAATATTGCCTAATACCGCAGATTTGATTAGGTTGTAGTTTTTCCATTTTTCTGAATCATCTTATGCATCATTTCCTCCTACTGCTGAACAGTATTTCACAATGACCAAGGCGGTTTGTAATTCTGGTTTTGAATGTCCTTTATATAATTTGCATTATTTATTGAAGCAATATATAGTGGAATAAGTGACCTTTAGTTGATAATTATCTATCTGTAACAAGAAAATAAAGAACCTTGAAAATCAATATATAATAAAAATCAATATTTGTTATATTAAAAACAAACGTGCTATGTATCAATGTATCTCTAAAAAGTCAATTATAGAACTTAAAGCAGGTTCCTATTTATAACTTCTGGCAGCTTGATTCAAAATCTATAAGAACTTTAAAAATATATAAAAAAGTTGTAATTATTCAATTTACACTCACTGTATAAACTTAATACTTACTAATGAAGCACCAAAGTATATCCAGTTTTATAAATTGTCAGCAGTCGCTCCAATACGTTTTTGTTTCATTCAATCGATAGTTACATGTTCATTAGGTTGGATGCTTTGTAACGATTTCACATCTACAGCTGCGTCTAATTATAATTACTCACCAACCAAATAATAAAATAAATTAGTTGAATATTGTTCATAATTAAATTTTAGATAAATGAACATCACTATACTGTCATTAGTCTAAATATTTAATATAAACTTATTTATAGTAAACTTACTTCACAAAATTTCTGTAATATTATACTGTTGTATAATATCCGGAATTATCAACTCAGATTGAGCTTGATCTAGCTCCATTGAAAATCGGCAATTAATCTATCTTAAATCACACCATTAAAAATGAACTGCACTTAAAAATGTATCACTCGCAAATGAATATATATAATATTAAAAACAACACAGAAACAAATAAAATAATTTAATTAATAACAACAATTATCAATATAAATGACAAATTATTACTATTAAAATTAATATTGAAATGAAAATTCGTTAGTATGTTGATAGCAATGACCATCAAATTAATAATTTTAAGTTAAATTAATAATTAGTATTACTGTTATAATAACCAAAGTTACTATTTTAACTACCAACAATTCTACACCAATATTTTTTCTCTTCGATAATTACTTTGCAATATATTTAAAAAACTAATTATCAAATTAATAGTAAAATTTATTATAAAATGATCAAGAGAATTTTTGTTAATTGAGAATATGAAACTAACATTAGGTTATTAATTTGATAAATTTCACTATTGAAATTATAATAAACTGTTATTTTAAAAATGAACATTGTTGAAGTAATAATAATTTTTTATTTTAATAGTAAATTTAAAAATATTTGTTATTATTTTAACAACAAATACAAATTAAAAATTTGATAACTATTTAGTAATTTTAATAACCAAAAATTATAATTTTATTCATATTTGTTATCAAAGTAATAATAGCAACATTTTTAAAATTGTTGTTTTCAAAAAAACCATTATTATTATTGATTTGACAACAAAATTTGTTATTTAACAAAAACTACTATTTATTTAATAAAATGTATTATTAAGGATTTTAAAAACCGTATTTGATAACTGTGTTATTATAAAAATAGTCAAATTTTTTTGAGTGCATTGACATACAAATACGAGGTTATGCTAACCCTTTAATGCAGAAGAATTTGAAAACGTAAATCTTTTCTTATTTTACAGGTGCATTTCAAGCGCTAGATATCACTGACGTCACGGCAACTCAAAGCTATTTTAGGTTATTTAAGACCTTCTTTCGTTCAAAGATTTCATCTTATACCTCCTCCTTGCAGCAATACTTTACATGATGTCCTGTAAAATGGTGTTACAAGATGATGTAAAAATGAAAAAATCAGTAGTGGTACATACTTGTACTTTCCATTATCGAAGTTTGTTTAATTTGAAAATGGCTTAGTAGTCAAACGTGTTCAGGATATATGGCACATACCGAGTTCTTTCCAATCACGAGATCAGGAATTTAATGCAAATTCCTGATATCGTGCATGCAATCAAAGGACAGCGAATACGCTGACTCGGTCACGTTCTGGGTGCTGATCTGAAACGAATGATACAGCGATCTTTAAAAGGAGAGCCGCCTTTCGGTAGGCGATGAGGTCACTGTCGGCGACGATGGCTCCACGGCGTATAGAGTGATCTGGCATCTTCTGGTTGTTTGCATGAGTCATATTGTTGATACGGTACGGGCCAACAATGGCCTGTAAAAACCGAAAAAAATGTAAAAAACCGGGTAAATTACAAGTACGAAAAGAAGATAACTCCATTCTAAGATAACTCCATGTTAAATATCTACGGATATTCGGTTTGATCATCAAAATAGATAAATTCGTATTTGCAAAATGAATTACTTTTCAGGTAAACGTTAAGTTTGAAAAGAATATTATTTACATAGAGTATTGAAATCATACAATTTCAAAGCAAAGATAATCTCCGGTAAAGTAATTGGGAATATGAATCAGACTGTAGAAACCACCCATATACGATTGTGTTCAAGCCATACATAAACTATTCAGAAATAATATTAGATAAGTGGCTTATTTTCAATAAACGTTTTCGATGTGTGCGCGAGAAGGCTGCAAATAACATTTTCACTAACTATAAGAAGTTCTTAAATGGTAAAATCTATATTCTACTACGTAAATATAAACGTGTTGAAAGAGTATTTAACGATATAAAGCGATTGAGTGTACAAGCATTCATTTGTTAAGGCCGTTTACGACCTTAATATAAAGTTATTTTATACTACGCTATATATGTGTAGTCAACGCTGTGTGCTTTTATGTAAGTATATATAGTTCACACAGTCCATGGACCAATGGTTTCTACCTTTACCATAAACGGTGTGATGTGTGTAAAATTTACAAATACGCTTGCTCAAATTATAGGTTTCTAGAAAATGATCATTCCTAAGATATAACCATCTTACACTTCTCAAAACAGTTCATGCTTTTAATAAAGCTTATCAAGTATAAAACATTATACGCGGTGATATCGTTACTGTTAAAGAGCATTTCCCTCAAATTTGTTTTAATTTTTGGAAGACCCGAAATCATAAGTTGCTAGATCCGGGAATATGGTGCTAGAAGTGTTTCTTCGATGCTAGAGGTCGCAATAGAGTTATGTTGATGATTTGTTTTGCTTAGCTTTAACAGGTGGGTTTTGCTTCTGTTGGGCTCCATACCATGGACTGCTGATTGATTTCCGGATTGTACTTTTAGAACAAAGGTTTGTCATCGTATTGACTTCACTAAAATTACTTGACTGCTCATTTTCGAATTTATTTAGGTAACAAACGCACTCGCGCTTCTGTCTGAGACTCATTTAAAATCGTAGAACTCATGGACTAGATTTTGTCATGTATCCCAGATAATTATTTATTATTTGCGATATTTGTTTGCGTTGGTAGTAAAATTTAGTCTTATGCTTCCTCAGCTAGATAGAATAATTGCAAAGAAAAATTTAACAGTCACTAACAGTACTAAGCGAACTTTTATTACTCCACTCGAACATAAAAATTTATGGCAGACATCTTCTGCTGCTTGCACTTGAATCGCAAAATCAAATTACTGCCAACACCTTACCAGGTAGCTACGAATTACGACGTGAATCACATAGAACCATCGATCGAAAAAAATTCAACCTATAGTTAAGCTCTGGAAAGAACCCTGTAAGATTTAAGAGTATATACTAACATAATGTTAACAGGATATTTTCAAAAAACATTATCTTATGTTCTACACCCCACCTCAATTGAAAATAAATTTACAGGATACAGAACTTACCTTTGATTCGGCATGCGAACTGCGGTAGGCAGCTAGTGAAAAATTATTATAAGAGTTATGCAGGGCGTGATTGAACTCTTAGTCAACTTCCATATGAATAATATTTAAGACGTCCCCCTGTTTCGCTTAAATATAACTTCTGTCCTTGAATAGCTTATGTTGGTTTTTAATTCTTTGATATTTTTCTGATCTAGATTTTATCATCAAGGCTGCTAGTTTATGTTTGATTCATTATTAATCTGTTACAATTAATTATTTTCTTAATCATTTTTTCTAAGGAGGTCAGATGTGAGTCCGGTTACTTAACTTGGTTTTGCACTTCGCCTTCTTAGCTCCGTCTCGTTAAATAATTTTTGCTTCTAGTCACAGTTGAATATCGGTGGATGCATCCATGAAAGAGAGAGAACGTTGTACTTTGCGATCGCTCATGATCTCAAAGGGGCCAGTACATTCCCTCCTCATAAAAATATCCATTTTAAACATAGACACATCGACGTTGATCATCCCGAAGCTTAATTGACTATCTGTTCATTTCATAATAGAGCGGACTCGGCGTGTTCAAGACTGAGATCGGATCGATCTTCAACAAAATCGTATGTCATTATCATTGCTGGGGTTGTGGGTGCGCTTTAATAGGGTAGTAGTTGATCATCTATAGCCATGATTTTGTGGTCTATATTCCAACTTTGCAACTATATGTAGAGACCACCAAATGTGTCATGTATACCTCCACGTGGTAACTCCTGAGCAACGTTAAAAAAACGGCTAAATACTAGAGTCGAGTGGATTACACTATAAATATACGATATGCAATGAGTAAAACAGAAGGAAGTAATACCCCAGATGGTACACCAATGGAAACATTGGGAAATCCACTCTCCGATGAGACTGGCTCTAAGGATTCTGGGGAGGGCCAATCCTTGCATACACAAAACAACAAGAATATGGAAATAATAAGCAGACCGTTCGAAAGACGAGGAAGGGTTACTAGATCTCCTCAAAAAACTTTTAATTTCGCATTTGAAAATACTAATATGGAACATTTCCAAAATAATATGGGTGCAGCAGCTGCACCCCAACAAGCAGGTATAACAACCACATATAATAATACTGAAACACCTTGTCTTAAACGTTTTGACACAAAATAAAAGCAAATGTTATACAATCAATGGCAAAAAGTAACAGAAGAGAAAAATCAGCAAAGCATTATTATTCTCAATTTACAACAACAAATTAACGTACTTAAAAAAGAAATGATGCAATTAAAGCAGCATAAAATCCAAGCAAAGCCATTAATGAAGCAGAATCAGAATACCAAATTTAATGTTGAATATGGAAAATGTCAAACCGAATCATCAATGATACAGAACCAAGACACTAATTCTAAAACTAATATAAAAGTTGAATATCAAACTAATGAGGAAGACTTAGCTAAAGAAACCGAATGGATTCGTGCTAAGTCTAGAATAAATAAAAAGAGAAGGTTAAATAATACACCGTCACCGCCACAAAAAACAGAAACATTGGATCAAAACACTCCTCCTCAAAAGGTTGAGACTAATGTCAAAAAAGATAAAAAAAATACCTCCCCCACCACCTATCATAGTAGATGATGTTAAAAACTATCACGCGTTCTACGATATAATTTAGGCGAGTGTTCCAGAAGAATCATTCATCACAAAATTGATGAGTCAAAATAAAATAAGCATCAATGTAAATAGCGGAGATGCATATAAAAACGTAGTGAAAACTCTGACCGAAGGCGCATTTATCTTTCACACGTATGAAAATAAACAAGAAAGGCCCATCAGAGTCATGGTAAGGAACTTACATCATACATGTAACCCAGAACGAGTTAAAGAGGAATTATCATCAAAACAATTTAAAATAATCAGTGTAATGAACAAAATTACTGGAGAAATAAAAAGAAGCTAGACATGTTCGTACTAACATGCAGCAGTGACGAAAATATAACTAAAATTTATAAGATCACTAGTTTATTGGGCTGCAAAGTGGAAATTCAACCACTTAGAAAGTCTAACCTAATTCCGCAGTGCAAAAGATGTCAAGCATATGGACACACGCAAAAATATTGTGGCAAACTTCCAAGGTGTGTTAAATGTGCTGGACACCATCTAACTGGTAAATGCGACAATCCGCAAGTTAATTTAAAGTGTGTACACTGTGGTCAAGGTCATCCTGCTAATTATCGAGGATGTATTGTTGCAAATTAAATTAAAAATCAAATTAAAAAATTAAAAATCAAAGGATGAATAAAGCTCAAATGTATGGTCTGGCAAATCGGTATGAGAAGCAGACAGAACAGAATAACGGGCAACCTTTTAGCCGCCAATTAAGAACTGAAGGTGTTACATATGCCGAAGCAACTAGAAGCGCAGTCAATAAACCCCAGCAAAAATTGGTAGATGTTGACATCAGTCAAACATTACAAGATATTCTCATAAAATTAACTTAATTTGATGAGAGGC
Organism: Tipula lateralis; assembly: GCA_963932295.1. Lineage (NCBI taxonomy): Eukaryota > Metazoa > Arthropoda > Insecta > Diptera > Tipulidae > Tipula > Tipula lateralis. The sequence continues at coordinate 122,006,777 of OZ010736.1, forward strand.
TAAAAAATTGGAAGAAAAAGCATTGGGAGCTAAACCCAAATTAATACAGAAATGAACAGCACGATGAAAATCATGTCATGGAATGCTAATGGTTTGCTCCGACATCAGCACGAGCTACAAGCAGTCCTCGATATTGAGAATATAGATGTGTGTCTTATTTCGGAAACACATTTTACTTAACAATCCTTCATTACATTTAAAGGTTATTGTGTTTATCATACTATTCATCCAGATAATTCAGCCAGAGGACGAAGCGCAGTCGTCATTAAAAAAAATATCCAACATTTTGAAGAAGCAAAGTATGAAAAAGAAGAAACTCAGGCCACAGTTGTTTATATAAAAACTAACAACGTTCCTATTGTTGTGGCAGGATTGTACTGTCCACCAAGACAATTTATTAAAAACAAACAATATTCAGAGTTTTTCAAACGGCTCGGGAAAAGGTTCATCATAGGCGGCGACTTCAATGCGAAGAATACTCACTGGGGTTCTAGATTGACAACAACTAAAGGAAAAGAATTACTAATCGCTACTAAAGGAAATGGATGTGAATCCATTTCAACAGGAAAACCAACATATTGGCCAACTGACCCAGGAAAAATACCTGACCTAATCGACTTTTTTATAACCAAAAAAATTTCTAATAATTTTACGAAAGTCGAACAGAGCCAAGATATGAGCTCAGACCATTCTCCAATAGTTTTAACTCTAAGCAAGTATATCATCCAAAAAGGGAATAATCCAGCATTAACTAACAAATACACGGACTGGAAAAGTTTCAAAGTACACCTCGATAGTCCAACTGGACAAAGAAGTAGAAAAGTTCACTACGGATATCCAGCAATCAGCATGGAAAAGTACTCCAGAAATCAAATCAAGGTTAAAAGGAAATAACTATCCAATAGAAATTTGAGATCTCCTTAGGGATAAACGCAAATCCAGAAAAAAGTGGCACCAAACAAGAGCTCCACAAGATAAAAAAAAGACTAAACAATCTTACTCAACAATTAACAAGAGAAATTCGGAAATTAAAAAATGAGTCACTTAATTTCTACTTAAGTAAATTGACGAATGACAGTAATACAGAATATTCACTCTGGAAAGTAACTGAAACTTTGAAATGGCCAATAATGTCAATACACCCTGTCAGGAAAATGGATGGAACATGGGCGAGGAAAACAAAGAAAAGCTGAAGGATTTGCTAACCATCTTGAAAATATATTTCAACCTCATGAATGTCAATTGCGAGAAACATTTGATGAAAACATAATTCAAATACACGATGATGTTACACCTACATCGTCCAAAGAAGTAGCAAACGAAATTAAAAACAATTTAAACTTAAAGAAAGCACCCGGATTTGATTTGATTACCGGAGAAATAATAAAACAGCTACCGAGAAAAGCTACCGTGAAGATAACTAATATTATAAATGCTTCATTCAGATTAAAATATGTGCCAAAACTTTGGAAAGTATATCGTTGCTGCCGATAATGTCTAAGCTCTTTGAAAAGTTACTTTTAAAAAGACTCAAACTAATTTTTTTTTTTTTTTTAATAACCTAATTCCGAATCACCAATTTGGTTTTCGCAGTGAGCACTCAACTATTGACCAAGTCCATAGAATAACCAATATTATTGAAAAGACATTAGAAGAGAGAAAAGTTTGTTCTGCAGTATTCCTTGATGTAGCACAGGCCTTTGACAAGGTTTGGCACGAAAGCTTAATCTACAAGCTCAAACTAATCCTACCAAAACAGTACAGCATAATACTGGAATCATATATAACAGAAAGATATTTCAGACTTAAGCAAGAAGATGAATACTCTGAGTTAAAAGAAATAAAAGCAGGAGTTCCACAAGGAAGTATACTTGGGCCACTTCTTTATTTATTACACACCCGAGATGTTCCAATCCTGCCATCATGGCAGTAGGTGACAACAACTCAGATACAACAGAGAAATTGCAAGCCGCCATAGATCAAGTATTGAACTGGACAAAAAAATCGATTTTACGAACAAGAGATTAATATACAAACCAGTATATTTAAACAACCAAGAAATACCGCATGCAAACACTGCTAAATATCTTGGTATGACATTAGACGCTAAGCTTCGCTGGAAGGCTCATGTAAAAAAGAAAAGAAATGAGATGGGTTTAAAATACAATAAAATGTATTGGTTGCTGGGAAGAAATTCTCATCTATCAATCCCTAATAAGGTTCTGCTATATAAGCAAATATTGAAGCCTGTTTGGATTTACGGTATACAGCTGTGGGGCTGTACTAAGCAGACCAACATAGATATTATCCAACGGTTCCAAAATAAGGTGTTAAGAAACATCGTGAATGCACCATGGTTTGTCAGAAATATAGACATACACAAAGATTTGGGCATAGACCCTATCAAAACTGAAATTATGAAATTTGCTAGAAGTCACGAACAATGACTGCTGCATCATGTCAACATAGAGGCTATCCAGCTACTGGATAATACGGGTTTATTAAGAAGGCTTAAAAGAGTAAAGCCTTTTGAGTTAGTGTAAAATCGATTAAAATAAATGTATCTAGCGCACAACAAAAGCGCGATTAAATAACAAATATCATGTAATAAGGAGTACATCGATGGATGAACCCTTAAATTTCAGTAAAATGTAGTAGTTTAAGTTTGAATAAAATTGCTTATTAGTCCAAGACTAGATTGTAATTAAAAAAAAAAAAAAAAAAAAAAAAATAATCATTGCTAAGCTACGATGAAAATTTTTGTACAAGTCAGATAGGACAGTTACGCAATGAAACTCCTTAAGACATCATCTTATCTCGACAATCCAATCAACTTTTTTGCATATGCAGTGATATCTGTGTGAGTGGATTAAATGCCAACGGAGTGACCAAGATACTTAATTTACTGGATCAATGTTCAGCCTCCGTTGTGGTGACCACACGTTTGAGGGAGTAATGAGATTCAAGTATCTTGGATCTCTCATTACACACGATAATAGTGTGGGAAAGTATATCAAGGTTCACCTTGCCGCTTGAGATCGAACTTTATATTGTCTACGTTCCCTTCCAAAACCAAAATATCGTGCAAATGCAAAAGGATAAGCTGAAATTGTTCAGAGTACTAGTTAGATCCGTTATGTATGGATATGAGAGTTGGACGGGTGAGGACGGAAAATGGCTTGTTACATTTGAGGAAGAATTCACTCTGTTCAATCACTAGATCAGGAATATATTGCAAACAGATGATACAGCCGCATTTTTGTAGGAAAAGAGGTTGGTGTCGGTAACAATGGCTTCACGACGTAGAGGGCGATCTGGTATCTTTTTATTGTTTAGATCAATATATGAAGAGCTGGCTGGTGATCGAAACCGATGGAGTCAGTCAGATTGTTCATATGGTACGGATCAATAATGGCCTGTAAAAAACAGTTGGCATGCCATTTAGTGTATAATACATAAATCTTTGCTGTCAACGTAGAGGGCTCTAACTGGAGCGTTAACGAAACTACAAGTACCTTACAATTTTCGGAAAAAGTTGGAAGTTATGAATATATAGGTGTTTACATCCAAATCCGAAATAATGACTGTGGTTCTATGATTCCGTGTTATATCTTCGGTTTGGTACCACCCTGTTAGTTTGTTTATATCAAACTGAAATCAAAACCCCATGTGGTATTTGCGAGTTACATAAACTAAATATATTTCAGGGACCACCCGGCATTCAAACACCATATATAGACCACTGACTTACTTAACCGGAAGTTGAAACATTTAAATTTAGAAAAAAAATGTTGGTTTCGCTAAATTTCGCTAAATGATTAGATTGACATTTAAAAAGACAATGTTATAATTTTTATAAGATAACATAAATATTGTCATTTATCGTTCCATCAAATACTCGTTTACATGTGTATATCGGTGATGTCGCACATACCTGTGTTTTGTGATCAACATTACCAGCAAAACAATTATATAATTAATTTAGCCAATTCGTTGTACAAATCCTTGTGTACATCAACCCGCTGTGACATTTCAAAATAGTCTATTCCAAAAACAACAACAAAAATCAAAGCCGCACCACACCAAAAAACTATTCAACCTCATATATTCCAATCAAATTACCTGTAATTACATGAACTTTCATTTATTTATAAAATTTAAACAAAAAAACAAAAACAAATTTCATTAACATTAACAATTAGCAATGTCATGAAGATTATTTTTACAAAAGCAACAACATATATACAACATACAACACAGCTTACTGTTGAGATACGTTGTCTGTATAGACGCGCGTTGTTTTTGTGACCACTGCGGCCATCCACATCCAATATGGCTAATTAAAATTAAAGCAACAACAAATTTAGATGGCCAATTATTTAGTGTCACGTTGGTTTGAAACAAATTAAACGTCTGTGTCGGATGGCGCAAACGCAGTTATCGGTGTTCAGGAGTCAGATAAATTTTACACCCACGCGCGGCATGACGTAACCATCGATATAAAACCATGAACTAAAAGCACAACCAAAAAAAAAACAAAAAACATTAACTGATGCTGCTGCTGGTCTTAAAATTATAAAATTTATTTAATTTAATTTTTATTAGCATTTATTTTAATATGTAAATTTTTGGCGCTTAATTATTTATATAAGTTTAAGCTGGACGGTAAGTACATTTTCTTCGGGTCATTTATTACTGGATGACACATGCAACAAATCTTTTGTTTTTTAAGATAAGATCGGTATGCTGTTATACGATTATAAAAAATGATTTCGTTATGCTGTTATAAGCTAATTGTTTATGGATAATGTCAAGAACAGTAACTATCTGCGGTACTTGGATGCCAATAGGTTGGCCATATTGAATAAAGAACTAACTTATTAATTATTCGTCACAAATGCTTACCTCGTGCATGGATATGTAATCTTTATCGACTTCCTATAGGTTCTCTTAAGGTCTATACTTAATACTAGATGGGATAATATTTCCCATCCTCTATGTACCACACAGCAATAAAGGGCACGTTTCATATCAACTGCGTTACATATTTTATGTCCTTCAGACTCACCTACACTCTCAATTCCGAAATATGTTTGTTCTTATAATGAAGTCCAAGATAGCTGGTAACATCAAGGTCTTCAGTTGATCCTTAAATAGAAATTGTGATCCAAAACAGTGCAGTCTATGGGAATGGAATGAAGAACAGGAGGACATGAAGTGCTCAAAAGTTTCTTCTTCTCCTCCTCTTCACTGGTCGAATAGTATAGTAAAGTGCGTCTATCATGCTTTCTAATCGACAAGAGCCGGGGCTATCTATCTCTTTTGGTGCAGATCACCAAAGTGATTCCAAATTTCTCGTTTAAGAGATAATGACGTCACTCCTAAAGTGGGCCCAGCTCCCACGAAGGAGAAGCCACACCCAAATAGGTAAACTTATCAGTCAATATATTTCGTTTGGCACCCATGTGGCTGGGCAACCATGGGACCGTCCAGGGCAAGATGCAAATGGATTTTTCACCTTCGATCGTTTGGGCGGTGCGATCGGTGTGAAAAATGAACATATATCTGGATCCTCTGTCGTGTTTAGAATCCATGGGCCGACCCATGTTCCATGTCAGTACTATAGGCTGACATGGAGCTATGCAATGCGCAGATGGTACTACGAAAAAACTCGGACCTATATAGCCGTACTAAGAGTGGTATCACAACGGACCGGTTGCTGGACTAAGTGTGCGATAGCAGTCACAACAACCTAACCTAACCTATGTGACTGGGTATTTATAGTGAAGTAGAACTTTATTCAGACTGCCTCGTCGATTTATAGTCTCGAAAACAAGTTCCGATGAAATAGTATTGGTGGCAACCGCCTTTAGACCAGCCTATGACGGTCAGAGAGGAAGCAGATATGACGGTCTCTGCAAATCATCTCCTTTGCAAAGAGTTTCAAACTTGCTGCAAACTCGCCTAAAAGACAATAGATTACAGCATACTGATCCATCAGTAAAGATAATCATATATCATCTCTGGCGGGGTAGCGTGGGCTATTATGGTCCCATGTGTTATTTCCAGTAATAGTTACCCAAAATAATTTACCGAAGACGTACTTCGTCACCACAGTGTCCAATTTGACAGTATGCCCAGAAGGTCTAAGAAGATTGTCGTTACCTTGTAGGCGAGTGGCTGTTTGCGCTGCACATCTTCTGATCCAAAGTTCAAGCAAACCAACAGCCATGTCAATAGCTGGAGTAGAAGTGGTGTGTATAGTTCATACAATACCAAGACCCTCTCCAACCCCGCTCATTGTTCTAGGCAACAAATAAGTCCGACAAACGAGATTATATGGGTCTGACCACCGAAACGTATAGCCAGTACATGCGTTTCGGTTTCAGGCCCCATGATCCCCAGATACTAGACTTTCGAAGAGAGCGGGATCGTATGAGCCACAATTTTTGCAAATAACCACCTCAGTTTTCCCAGGATTAACTGATACACCCTGGTCACTACACCAGGCTACAACTATGTTAATCGCAAATTGTTCCATGTCGTTGCTCGTATTTCTACTTTACTTTTGCCGGATTCCAGTTAAATTTTTTTTTGTTGGGTGATCGTAGAACCATTTGCGCATTGCATAACTTCTTGTCAGCGTATAGTACTGACATGGACGATAGGACGGCCAATAGATGGGACGGCTTCATCATTTTGAAACTGAGTTTTCAAGAAACAAGTTCTCAAGCTGAAAACGACTATAATAACCGCTTCGGCCGAGGAAGACATAACAACTCTCGCTCTGCAAACTGAGCTTCAACATAGCATGGAACCATATTTCTCCTTTAATCTTCTACATGAAGTGAATGCTTGGATTATAGCTGTATGATGGTTTATTGGATTGTCAGGATATGTGTAAAGGTGCTATCGCGGTCCTTACATATCTCTACGGCCCCTCGCGTTGGGTGATAATTGATTAAGGGTTGGTAAACCGTGTGGGGTGTTTCGGTTACCTTAGCCTGATCACGCATGTGATTGTAAGGCCGATAACTCAAATCCAAAGTGGTTGAATGACAACTTTCACTTGCGGTTGATGAGACTGGTCGTTTCTGGGACTTACCGCACCCTTGATTCTTCTAAACATTTTCATTCCAACAATCATCTCAATTTGGTTCTCGATTGAACAATTCTCCTTTGAAACCCAGTATAGAGACTTCTATGTATTGCACCTGTTGAACTTAATTGAGCAATACGTATTTTTCTGTTTTATTGATTGGAGCAGACAATGGTGTGTTGGGAGTGCCTGGAGCCACAAAAAAGATTGTAACGATAGAAACAAACAAAACGTATGAAGAAAAATGGGTGAAGAAAAAAATTAGCTGATTGATTGGGTTAACTCTTGTGCATTATGGTTTTGTTCCTGTTATGTGTCGATTTGATTGATGCTTTACATTAAACGATGTAACAATGTAGATCTCACTGACCACAATATCATACATTTAGTCACAATCGCAAATAACATGCTTGTTAGTCTTGAATGGGATTATAGTTGTCCCAATTCATGGGTCATACTGAAAAAGCAATACATTTGAAGCAAGCAATCTTGTCGAGTGATGCCATTGCTCTGCTTTCTAGAAATTGGTCGATTTACCAACACTTCAACAAAAATATCTATCCAATTGGCTTATATCATGTAGATTACGATTGATTAGAAAAGCCTATAAGGTGCACTTGATCGTTGAGAATAAAAATTAAGCAAGGATATCCTCAGGAATATGCGATTACATGGTCGAACCGTATTCGAACGTATTCCAAATCCTCTCACCTTTTGAATTATTGTAATGGTTCCAATTGTCATCGACCGTAACGATTAGAAACGCTAAAACCCTTGAAACCATTGCCGTTACCGACAATTGCCGTACTGCTAAGCGCAACTTCGAATCTGAATAGGCTTGCAGCCTATACGCAACGGAAAACGGGTTTAAACGATGCAGTCATGAACCCTGAAGATATAAAGTTCAAAAATGCATGAGAGGGTCGTGGGTGGGTTTTGGGCCATATATATCACACGCATGATTCTTCTCTCGAATGTTAGAAGCCATCTTTCGTACCCATCCGTCAAGGTCCAACTCTCACATCCATACATGACAACGGGTCTGATCAACACTCTGTACAGTTTCAGCATATCCGCATTTGCAAGATATTTTGATTTCAGCAGTGGACGTAGAGGATACAAAGCCCGATTGCCAGCGGCAAGGCGAACCTTGATATCCTCTCCAACATTATTATCGTGAGTAATGAGAGATTCAAGATACTTGAATCTCATCACTCCTTCAAACGTGTGGTTTCCACTACTGAAATCAATTGCGTCTTGGTCTCGAAAACCAGGGATCAGATATTTGGTTTTGGACTCGTTGATTTTGAGATCAACGGAAGCTGAAAACTGTTCCAGTTGATCAAGTATCTCTTTCACTCCGTTGTCATTTAATCCAATCACACAGATATGATTGGATTAAATCTGCATATGCAAGAAGTTGATTGGATTGTCGGAATAAGATGTTGTCCTGAGGTGTTTCACTTTTACGAAGGATGTATTCCAACATGAGATGAAAAAGTATCGGGGACAGCGCATCTCCTTGTCGAACACCGGAATTGATTGCAAAAATTCTCGATAGCCTGTTCTCAACTTTGACACAGCATTGTGACTGCGTTACTGTCATTTTACACAGATGTACATATTTTTTTGGTATTCCTAAATATTCAAGCGCATACCATAGCCTCTCTCGATTGATCGAGTCATAGGCTTGCTTGAAATCTAGGAATACCTGGTGTACATCGCGAGATGTTTCGTAGTACTTGGAAAGAATCATCCGTAGCGAAAAAACTTGATCAGTGACTGACCGATTTGGACGGAATCCTCCTTGGTAGTCACCGACAATTTCCTCCGCCAGAGAAGTAATTCTTCCCAAGATAATGTATGACAGTTTCTTATATGCTGTGCGAAGGAGAGCTATACCGCGATACTTCTCGCACTTCAAGCGATCACCCTTCTTGAAAATTGGGCATAACGCGGCCACTTTCCATTCGTCAGGCATAACTTCATTTCGCCATACCGATCGAACAAGGTCGAAAAGACAGTTCCACAAAGTTAGCCCTCCGAATATCAAGAGCTCTGAATTAATGCAATAAACCCCTGGCGAACGATTTTTCTTTAGTCTGTGCATGGCCATTGTGAATTCCTCATAGGATGGATCCTCAATGAAAATCTCCGCGGTCTGTATTTGAGGGTATTCAAATACAGCTTGTGACACATGTGGAACATTAAGTAAGTCAGAAAAATGTTCACGCCATGTATCGAGTACCGCATCGACGTTAACACAGAGGTTTTCCCTCTGGTCCCGAATGGCAGTTGACCGAGATCTTAAGGTATGGTGCAATTCGGTGATTCCTTTAAAGAAAACACGCGAGTTGTGCTCATTGCTGAGTTGTTGTACTCTTAAGACCTTAGCCTTCCACCATTCCCGCTTCTTCTGTCTACAAATGCGTTTAGCTGTCCTTCTAGCAAGAACTGCTTTGTTGTTTCTTGCAATTGTAAACCGAGTCTGCGCTTCATTCTGGGCTATATTTCGTTTCTCAACAGCAAGACGACATTCTTCATCAAACCAATCATTTATGGGCTTAGTTTTCACCATACCGAGAGTGTGCTGGGCAGCATCGACAACCGAGGTTTTAAATACTTCTCAGACACTGTTCACATCATCAGCTTGATAATTGGATCGTAAATTGCTATTGCTGACAAGATCTTGATATTTTCGTTGCGTTTCTTCATATACATAATGTACTGTTTTTTACATAATGTACATATATTAAAAATGTATAAAACGTTTTTTATATGTAAAATCTCTTACATTGTTGAGGATGGTAAATATGGAGGATTTAGGGGGGGTTACCATCTTAATTATAACCAAACAACCAAGTACCCTGGATTAAAATAATATATGAGCTTGCTTTATTGAACTTTTGTTGAGTATGAGAAACACCATATTCAATCAACAATCCACATTCGATGTTTAGAGGAGTTTTCTGGCAAATGTATCGTCAAGAGTATATTATTCTCCAAAATATGTCATAAATATATCAATTCTTGTTTACAATATATCTCGTTTGAACCTAACTGTTTGAAATAAGATTTATTTGATTTCTGTGTATGCATGAATGCTAAAAGTACAGATTGCTATGATTTTTGATTTGACCATTCACCAATAACAGGTTCAGTGAGCACCGATGGTTTAAAGACCGAAATTCCAAAATGATTGGCTTTAATGTTCGAACTAAATGGATTAAATATAAAAAATAAGTCGATTAAAATTATTGATTACACTTTTACAGCTGAGGACGTTACAGGAATAATAGAATTATAGAAAATTGAGTTTTCGTTATTAAAATCTACATAAATTAAAATATTCGCCTCATACTATAGACACATATCTGGTTTCATAACTACAGTTTCGAGTTAACCATGATTTCGTTGTAATGTGAAATTTTGGGACAGTAAATCCACCGGGTAGTTTGAAGTTGCACTATAAAAATATAATAAATTTTAAAATAAATAAATAAATACAAATAAAAAAAAAATGTGTCACTGCTAATTATGGTTTGCAACTTGGCTTACACATGGTTTCGGAATGAGCTATGTTTTTTTCATCCCATGGCATTTTAGTGACGACAGTGCCAAGTTATACAGTTAGTGAATAGCGAAAACTATTAATATTGGTTTTTTCATGTATTTGTATATTTTCATGTATAAAACTTGAAGTTTTCAAAAAAAAATTAATACAGAATTCGATAAATTAACGGAAAATAAAACTAAAAGTAGAAATAGGAAAATTTGGGTGGAGGACGAAACAAAAATATTTTTAAACCACACAGTTAACGTAAGAATTTTGATGAATTATAATTAACTGTCAACTGAAATTAGAACTGAAGTGTGTGTAGTGTATTCTCATTTCGAAAATCATAGTTTCATAAGATATGTGTCTATGGTATAAGACATAGGCTTCAAAAAAAAGAACCAACCAGCAGATGCAGAATTGTTTATGTGAGTTCTCTTCAACAGATATGACAGACATCATTATAGAAGGCAATGGAACATTTAACGACGCCGTAAAACCTAAATTAACCAATAAGACTACCAAGTAGGGATTTGGCGAGAAGCAAAGAAGAATGCTTACTCATCCTATTTAAAGTATATGTGTTCTCAAAAATGATTCAATGAATTGTAATATATGTCAGTTTATGAAGACTGTAGTTAAAGATATCACCAACAGTTGTATCAGTCCCAAAAAGCCTCATATGACCTTATTACTATAGGCAAATGTATAAGAGTGCTTTCATTTTTTTAAATTTTTTTTTAATGATTATGTAGCACTTAGGACCTAATATGATTGTTCTTGCACAACAAAGACACAGTACTACTAATAGTAAGGATGAAAAGGAATTAGGAAAGATGGAGGTTGGAAAGGACTCAAGGAATAAGGGTTTTAGTCTTCAAGTTTCATACTTTTGATATTAAATTTTAATCTTTGTAAATTATACGCCAAGGGAAACGCTCCACAATTCAGCTAATTCCACATTCGCGCACTCAGAACAAAACACGAGTTCTGGAACCTATTGTTCCTGGCGACAAAACCAGGCATAAGTTCGTCAAGTTCCGATGAGCAATGACCATGAAAGTATTTGTAGAACACACATAAAGCTCACACATTCCACCTGTGGGAAAGAGAATCGAGATTAGAAGATAAATTTACATCCACGATCATTCTAGTTGCTCGGCCTTGAACTCGATCGAGTGCAGCCAGATGTGTTTTTGGTGCTCCAGCCCAAATGTGAGAGTTATGCTCTAGGCTGGGTGTTATACAGGTCTTGTAAATTGAAAGTGTTTCATTTTTTTTTACGTTTTGTTTTAATTGGGTGCAGGGTGGACTTTAAGACTGACCTAGCTCCTTGTAAGTGTCAGAGCTCCTGCACCCAACGCGTGATCCTTCAAGTAAAGGTTGATAGCTGCCTTAAACTTGTCCATTTTATATTTCAACGAAAATTGAAAACCAGCCAACGAATTCCACTTGTTAGATATTCGATAAATAAATTCGCGCTTTGGTGTAACATCTAGCTGCACCAATCGCTGCTTTGTTTTTTTGTTCATTCCAGGACATTTTCGTTGTTAAAGTCAAGCCGAGAATCGAAAATAAGTCAGATGTAGCCAAACTGGATTCGCCAATCAGAAAAGATGGTGAATAGCCATCATTTCGGCCAGAAAAAACGCAGGATTGAAATTTGTTGAGATTGAATTCAACCCTATTGGCTTCACCTCATTCCAGAATTGAAATGAGATCACGCTTAAGGCGATCCTTCATAGCAATTCTTTCTGCGAGAACATCGTTTCGCGATGAAGAAGAAGGTAAGCAGTATGAGGAGGAGGATGAGCTGTCATCAGCATAAGAATATATTGGATTGAGCGTTGATGATAAAAGATCATCGATGAAAATTAGAGTTTCGAGTTGAAGAAAGGACGGATCCTTGAGGGACACCAGCGTTTAAAGAATGTGGAATGAAAGTCGCGCCATCCACCACCACTTAGATTTTACGACAGAAAAGAAAATTCTCAACCCATAGAATTAAAGAACCGTGAAGGTCAACTGCTCTCAGTTTGCACAGTAAACCGTCATACTGACGATCTGAAATTAGGTGGTGATCTTCCAAATAATTCATCGGTTAAAGATTGATTACTTTGGAAAGCACCGAGACAATAGCGATTGGACGATAATTCGAAGGGTCCGACTTGCTGCCCTTTTTTGGCACGGGATATACGTTAGCAATTTATTTATGCATAAATATTTAAGGCAATCAATAAATATTTAAGGTGGTCCAGCTATATTCCTCAAAACTGGAAGATATTTTAGATCAAAATGATATCGGCCTATTATAGCATGCTGCTATTAATCTCTTAACCGATTAAAAAAAACAGTTATACCAACTGATCAATTTGGATTCTGAAGTCAACATGGCACAATAGAACAAGGGCATAAAATTGTAACTGCAATCTAAGCCAACTTAGAGGACAGAAAAAAAATTATTCTGCTAGATTTTGCTAAGGTTTGGCACGATGCACTTTTTAACAAAATAAAATACTTTTTTCTAAAAATCTTCTACTGAATTGTAGAAAACTACTTCCTATAAAGGTAAAGCATGGCACAACTGATTTAATACTGGCTTAAATGTAATTCGTGCAAGACCTCTGCAAGTTTTCTAGGAGCTACCTTATACTTCAGGCATACAACTGATTTTCCAACTATAAACAAAGTAATGATATTGATATTTGCTGATGATACGACCCTTCAACAGCCTCTAGAGAATTTCAGAATTATTTGAAAAAACTGAGGATTGGCTTAAAATATGGCGGATGAAAGTAAACGAAGCCAAAAATGAAGCTGAATCTCGGTTTACAATTGGAAGAAGTAATAAATCGATAACTAAACGTATTGGTAGACAGAAGAAGCGTGAATGATGGAAGGCTAAGGTCTTAAGAATATAACTTTACTCAGCAATAAACGCAGTTTAAATGGTTCCTTTACAGGCGTCAGCGGATTACACCTAAAGATCTCGGTCAACTGGAATTAAGGACCAGGATTGAAATATCTGTGTTAATATCAATGTGGTAGAAACTAGAACAGCATTCAGCTTCAATTGGTTTCAAAACCAATGAGTCTAAAACCAAATATTTGATCTCAGGTTTTCGAGACCAAGACACAATTGATTTCATAAGTAATAAAGGAGGAATGTGATTCAAGTATCTTGGATAGGATATCAAGGTTCGCCTTGCCACTGACGATCGGGTTTTATATCCACTACGTCCACTTCTGAAATCAAAATATCTTGTAAATGCGGATAAGCTAAAAATTCTACAGATCAGAGATAATCACATCCGTTGTAGTGTATGGATGTGAGAATTGGATCTTGGACGGATGAACACCGACTTCTGGCTCGATCACTTTCTGCGTGCTGATACGAACCGAATAATACAGCGAATTGTTGACCTGGCTATGAGGACCTGGCTATAGTAATTGAAATCGATCGAGTCAGACTGTTGACACGGTACGGGCCAACAACTGCATGTAAAAATCGTATAAAAACGAATCATAAGAACAGGCATCTTCGTATAAGAACGGGCAACTTATACACCAATTCGTCCATTACGTCAAAGAAACTTTCAATTCGTGTCTCAAACACATTCAAAAGACTTTGACAGGCACTTACCTATTACCTCTGGTACTTTAGTCGATAGTAAGATACTATGTATATATATCTCTGCCGAAAAACTGTTGCGACACTAACGTCTATCTTTTGTATGTACGCGATTACGCTTTCAATGTATAGATCTAAACTTCAGTTTCTTTCTTACTTTTTGTCGGGTATACTTTTGCCTCAAGCTTCAATATACAAAACTACCCTCGCACATTCACTCCATACTCTTTCTCTATATCGAATGTGGTTTGTGCAGTTTCTCATATATAACTATGCCAACCGATAAATTTACTACATTTATGACAACAAAACCATCAAGCAATCGGCCTTGATGGTAATAAAAGAATCTCAAAAAGTGATCTAATTCCAGTATAATATATGTAAGGTCTATCAACATCGTAAAATTTCTTAAAAAAAAAACAATTTTACATAACATAAATTTTATGATTATTGTATCGTCATCGTGACTTTGGTCAGCGCCTTTCGAATGAACGGAAAATCTTCCAATGCTCGTCGTCACATTGACCAACACTATATATAAATATGTATGTATGTGGTTGTGTATTATATAATCTACATATAATTTAAAATCAATTGTATATAAGTGTAACTCTCTCGAAAGCCCGCATTACACCATATCATCATTGTGTCTTCAAGATGAAGATTGTGACCTTACTATGAATGAGTACGATAAATTTTTTTTTAAACGTATTTTAATTGCATTCTTATTATTATATTATTGTATAGAGGCGCCAATAACGTTCAAAGCATGCATAAAAATATAAATAAAAATCAGTTCTTCTTAAGAATTTACCTTAAGACGTTGGAAATGGGTTGCAAAAATCGCAGCACTACAACAAAACAAAAAAAAAAATCGTTCGCTCGAAATTATTCATTTGTGTCCATAGCGATAATCGTATATGAGATTAAGATAAAAATTGTTTCAAATTAATAATGATCGGGTGTATAATAAAAAAATTTTTTTCCAAAGTCCAAATACTATGTCGCGACGACATTCAAAAAAAAAAAAAATCACCGCACGACAAAATTTGCATAAATTTCGCTCAAAATTGTAGATGAGTTTTTGGAATTGATTTTGTTTACATTTTTGTTTATACATACGATACTAAGTTAATGATAACAATATCGCGCCTCGGATGAATAATCATCTGATATTGTTTATATATATAGTATGTTGTGGTATCGCGATCACGACAATGATGACAACAAACAAATTATTTACGATGATTTCATTCAAAGATATTTTGTTTGCGCCTTATCGTGTATTATGGTATTTGGAATTTCTTACTAAATGTATATCGTCCTCCTCAGTCGTCTTATATATTCTTGGTACATTTTATTTTATTTTTTTGTATATACGAAAGAAATGTATTAAAACTAAATCCGGAATGCATGTAGACATATATACATGCGCGACAACGATACAATATAATAAGAATTTTAATTTTAATGTTAAGTATCGGCAGATGAATAACATAAGTTTATTAATAAACGATAAATTAATTTTACAAATAAGAAACGTGACGTGACGGAGGCGACGACATTTTGGAGTCTGCAAATTAATATCGATTTGATAATTAGATGCGGCGCTCAGATGGAATTTCATTGTTTACGACACCAAATTTTTTTTACTATATACTTAAATCCGTATTGATAAAACCATAATTTGATTCGAGGAATTGTGATTGTTCGGATAAAAAAGTAATTGGTACAAAATTTTGTTGGTCATATAGTTAATGTAATTCTTGTCGCCAATTTAATGTATACAAGTTTTGAAGTCAATCAATTATTTTTTAACCTTTGTGCCAACAGTTTTAGATCTCAAATTCATTTTCTTCATACCTTATGAACATTAATACCGTATTGATGCACATGATAGGTGATCAGCCCAACGAATGGTATACAAATAATGACTTTTTTGTGTCAGCTGTATAGCAAGTAAAGTTTGGATGAACAGATGAAATATAATTCGCCTGTTTGTTGGTCCTTGAATATTTCTCACACTCTGCCTCACAACATTATGTGGTGTGTAAACAGTTTTTGGTATGCCAGGCAGACAGAAACCGTATAGGAAAAAGAATATTTTTATTGTTTCACTTTTTCATGAATAATAATAAGAATATTCAACTGTAAAACTCTCTACATATATTGCGCAAGCCGCTGTCACATGTTTAGTTCGACCCAATCCATCGGCAATAAATCTATTTGACGTCCTCAGGGCAGATAATAATTGACCTCTTATTTACCTGCAAATCCAAGGAAACGAAAATATCGTGGGGATTAACTGTAGAGATTCCGAATGAGTTTTACACGGTTAAGATCAGAACACTTTAGAAAATTTATACTAATTTTCCTGAGGATTAAAAATACAGAAAATGTTAAGAAGAGCTAATTTGGTTCAGGTAAGCCTTCATCAAGAATAATGAGAGCCTATAAAAATGCCATGACTTTCGTGTCACGGGAAAGTCAATTCTCGTGTTGAACAATGCTCATGGTGAAGTATAATCAATGATTATACTTCACTGGCAATCGAAGTGGTTTATATACATCTGTATCCTCATTCCGAATGAGCTTATAAGCTAAAAATGAGATGTACAGTTCACAATATTGCTGTAAACCTGTATTGAACAGTGTGCTGCTTCCCACATATCCATTACACATCTTTTGGAACAATGAAGACTAGTAAAATGTTTACAGTTCCGTGGAAGCCATACAGTATAAGGTTTAACTACTATAGATGACTTTAAATCAAGTTCAAGGTAATAGGTTTTAAATTTCGAATCACATGTTGAAAGAGAACAATCACTGAAAAAAAAAGTTGCTTATAACTGATTTTTGAAATTTTGATCTTTCGACTCGAAACCCATCAAAAAAGGATTATCATCATATTTAAACTCTGGTATTGGCCGGCCATTAACCACAATACCGCACTTATTTACAAAAATGTCTCGCGGTCCAAAGTCCAATGCCTCTCGTTCGAAAAGCTATTTCTACCATTAAATACTGCAACAAGAGGAGAAACAAAATCGCATGTAAAGTAAGTATTGTAGTCGAATACATTGGTAATTGCTCTGGGGAAGCCATACCCTAAAGAATGTTAAGTTTTGTTAAATCAGAATTAAAGGTAAACGGATTGGAGGCTGTTATTAATTGAGTGTTGCTGTAAAACCGAGTTGTTGCTTGTAGTTTAATAGTAATTCACTAGGCCGAGTTGTTGCTTGTAGTTTAATAGTAATTCACTAGGCCGGTTTCAATCTGATGACGATGACGTCATTGCATGACGAGGTAGTCGAAAAGATCAAAGTACTTGTGAATTACAAGAACTTAACGCGAAATATCGATTTTTTGATTAAGTGCTTGTAGCTCGAGCTAATTTGCGATTTATTTAGGTTGCTTTGAACGCCACAAGTAAAATAGTGAATAGAGGTTTAGGGGTTAAGCTTTCCACATGCTCTTCTTCACTGTCAAAAAATAGTCAAAAGTCTCTGAAATTGTATATTTTAAGAATTTGATAAGATTACCAGGTCTGAAAAAATATATTTTTTATTATATGGTGATGATTGTAACGAGACTGTATAAGGTATAATGAACTATAAACTTCAAAAATTATAGAACATATCTCACTATTTATCCATCTAATACTGCCTAGGGGATTGCTGTTGAAACAGTCTTAGTAAAATATGAAACTTACAAAATTTAAGCAACAGCTGTTAGTTCAAGAACAATATTATTTCTATTACTATTGTTAGAATATGCTGCCCTCGAAGTACAAATTGGAAGAAAATAACTATCTCAACCTTTTCATTAAACTATAGGAAACAGATTTGTTATTGCTAAAAATAATCCTATTGAGCTCTTAAGAATCTTTACTTGAAAGTGAAAAAATTGAGCCAATTATACACCAAATGAAATAAAATCAATCTTAACCTAAACAAGCTCTTGGTTATCTTACTACCACAGAAATCTTGAAAGAGTTGACATTGAAGCTTTAGTTAAGCTAACTAATTTTATAGATGAAGCTTTTAGAATCAAATTTATATTCAGCTTGTGGAAAGTTGCCGAAATAATCATGATTCAAAAACATGGGAAATCATCAGATTAACATCGTGTTACAGGCTAATTTTACTGTTACTGTTAAGGTGATTAAATCCGATAATCGAGAGAAAAAATTTGATCCCAAGTCATCAATTCGGGTTATGTAACCAACACTCAACTGCAAAGAATATAACAAATATTACGATCGGTGGTGTGAATGAACACAACTATGACCCCTTGTTGGAGTGCAGAATTCATGGGCCGACCCATCTTCCATGTCAGTACTATAGGCTAGCATGGAGCTATGCAATGTGCAGATGGTAAGGTAAATCGGACCTATAGCCGTACGTCTTCGATTTGGCTGCAAGGTAAAGACGTTAATAAGCGAAAGAGTTGGGAGGGCCGTGAGCCCCAAAACAGATAGAATAGTAATAAAAAAATACTATCAAGAAAGTACTAGAAGAGAAACAGTTTCCACAACAATTTTCTAAGACGTATTTTTCAAAGTTTGTCATGAAAGATTCAGCTATAAATTAATTAGCTCGCTGCCGATACAATATGCTGAAACACTGTAGCTATACTTGAAAGATATAGATTCCCACAGGACAATTATTTAGGGCCGATCAAAAAATTTTTTTCTGAAGTACATAAACTTTACAAACAAATCGGAGTATATTCATCCCGATTACTATAAATCAACTAATTATACCTTATACGAATACAGCTAAGTATCTCGGCATGACTCTAGACGCTAAGCTTTGATGGAAAGCACACTGCATAAATAATAGTGAAAAACTTGGTCTTAAATACATAAAAGATTTATTGGTTGATAGGAAAAAACTTGCGTTCTAAAAGAAAGGGGCTTTTAATTGCGCTTCAAGTTGCTCTCGAGGTACATAGAAGTGCCCGACAGCATAAACAAACACTTCACCAACGTTTAAATACTATAGCAAACCAACTATTGAGCAATGCAGATATATTTAATAATTTTTTTTTAATTTCCAGCTAAAGATGCATCTTGAGCTTATTTATCATCTCTTTTATAGATGAAAACAGTTACACTCCACCATCAAAGTTTGAGGGAGTGTTTGAAACGTTATAATAAAAGCTTTATTGTCAGTAAAACAGCCAATCAATTTTTCGGAAAATTTATAAGTTTAAAGTGTAAAGGCTAGTACTCAGATCAAAGTGAAATGAAATTTTACCGCAGTCTCAAAAAATTTATTTATTTTCATGTGAAATAGAAATGAATTTTTTTTGGAAAATTCAAATGTTCAAATTTCACGTGAAAAAATGGTTCGAATCAATTTTTGCGTGTTACATATTTGTAGAGTTTATGCGCACCATCTTTGGTGCATTGAGATGACTATAGTTTACTCGAACCATTTTTTCACGAGAAAATTTGAACATTTAAATTCTCCAAAAAAAAATTCATTTTTATTTCACGTGGAAATAAATAAATTTTTGGAGACCCCGGTAAAATTTCATTTCACTTTGATCTGAGTTTTTATACATCGAGAGAAAGAAAGATTTTAATAACACACAGAAAAGCATACATTTGAACTTCTCAAATCTTTATGGACGAACCATAAAGTTCAAAGAAATTCAGAGCGTCATGAATGATGTCTACACATAGGTAGATAAATTTCTTTTTATCTATAGAATAGTTATTACAGATCTTTATAAGGAACTGGCTTTAAACCTTAATTTAGTGCTGACAATCTTCATGCGTAGAGAGCAATAGTCGCTTCTTTACTCATTCAATTATTATATAGGTTTCCAGCTTAATTAGCAGTTCAAGATAAAATTCCGGAATTTTTATTTAACCGTAAAGGCCGTTCTATCTTTAAAAGAGGGCCATTCTATTGTAATTTATATTGGTGAGTGAATAGCATCAACTCAGTTTTTATGTCAATAAAATATATCTCAAAACCATGGTAACATTTTGATAGATTATAAATAAACAAGTTGCAGTGAAACTGAAGGGTGATCCAATGAGAGGTTTCGACAGTTTTTTTTAAGTAAAACGCATTTAAATCAATTGTATATGTGACGTAAGTTCGGTTCTTCGATGATCCAACCTGTGGGTCCAATTTTACAGCACTGTTTTGCGCATTTCGGTTGATATTCCGTCAATTACGCGTGTTATGTTCGCTTCTAATGCAGTCATCAATTGTGGTTAATCGATATAAATAAGTGATTTCAAATACCTCCAGAATAAGTGATTATAAAAAGTAATTTAACGTCAGTAAATCGATGATTTGGCCTGCATTGTTAAATAAATACAATCCGATGATGCCATCTAGCCATAAACCGCACCAAACAGTATATTTTTGCATTGGAAGCTCTTAAATCTCTTCTTACTTTTCATTTGCTCAATTGCGACAATTTTGATTGTTGACGCATCCATTTAAAATCCACAAATAAGTGGATCAATATCGAGCTGTTCGAGCCACCAAATCAATGACACAAATAAAGGCCAACCGGCCTCAATTCTTGAACGAAAACTGTATTTTGTACGTCTTCAAACCAAGATCTCTTTTCAGAATCCACCACAATGTGCCATATGAGAGACCCAGGGTTTGAGGTCAGAAGCAATATTCACATTATATCGACTTGTTCAGACTCTAGTCGCCGGTGAAGAATATCCAATAATTAAAAAGGGATTCGAAATTAATTGATTTTTATTTTGTGAATAGTGCGTTCATTTGGACGATTAGGAACACTTTAAAATGGTCGAAGAGCACGAAAATCAGTTTTCACTGAACACTGATTTTCGAAATAAATTTCCACAGTTTGTAAATTTGCTCTCGCGTAAATTCTTGGTGAAATATCAATGAACACTGAACACAAACGACATATTAACATGGAAATCTACGAAAGACATGCAATTGCTCCATTGACAGCATTTGCTTAGCCAATGTTTGAGGTATATTATCTATATCTCTTATATTGAACACTCTTTTTGGCCAAGAGACTTCTAAAAATGATCGATACGAGAGCTGTTTCTATAAATTTAGTCGTTCCAATAATCGATTACTGGTAACTTACAGATCCGATCGTTCGAAATATCTCAAGATGGTGGGATTGGTAGATTGTATCTTACGTAGCCTTGCTGACACTTGCATTTTCCTTTGGTGTTCTGGAGTTCTCTTGACCACCAAGTTGGCTAGGATGTTCTCAAAAAGTCTACTTTTGGCGCTAGTTATATTAAAAGTGATAGTGACTAGCATATATTACTTATCCTGATTCAAGATAAAATTATTTTGACTATGTGGATTGAAAGCTGAATATATTCGGAATATATAGTCAACTTAACTTCAATGATCATGCTCATCAAATCACCACTCACAACAATCATTCTAAGTGTCACAATAATTGTGTGAACATGTTACATCATTTAGCTGGAAGCGCATTTTGTATATTCAAATCATCAAGTAATTCCAAAACTCTGACAATAAAAACAAAAAATCGAAAGTCATTTAAACAAAAGACATCACACTCGTATAATAAACAACAAGCGACGAACCTGATTTATGAATATAACTTTCCCAATACTCTATCGTCTTTATATTTCTATATAGTCTATATATACAATCCGAAATTCTTCACATATTCGTATCAAGGTCCTCGCACAGCATCATCATCTTCATCACCCAAACGACTATAATAACATCCGCTCAATGATTTCAGCAATCGAGGCATCAAATAATGTTCAACATTTTATGATAGCAGTTCATACAAGGCATAATACGAGTTTGAAACCCATTAAAACGATCTAAATTGATTTGTCTAATAATAATAAAAAATAATTTAGTTTTAAAAAATCGTAAATTTATTTAATTAAATTATTATAATTCCTCGTTGTAAATATATACACAATTACTCAATTTAAATAAATTTAAATAAAAGTTTTCTTCGCGTATAGTCACACCCGTACGTATACATATATACGATTAAGGAAATTACTATATACTCGATCTGTTACATACATTTCGCGTGTCTTTTTGAAATGTGAGCGCAAAATGTACATTTATGCAAGGTCGATTAGAGATTCTTGATCATATATATTTCCTGGTTATGTGCTCGCGCATACATCACCACAGTGTTATATATATAGGTATGTTCGAGACCTGTAGTTCAATAAACATACGTTTATATAAGACATCTACCTTAAATCAGTTTGATTTTGTTTTTTTTTTTGGTTGTTCATCTCATCATGTGCGGTTTCATTTTAATGTTTATATCGTGTATATTGTATCAACTGCACTTGAACTTCAAAACAATTTTTTTTTCATATAAATGTTAATTTAACATTTAACATATCGAAAATTTATGAAGTAATGACGAATACAGAAAAAAGGGATTGTATGTGCTCGTACACAAAACTATATATACATAATATTGCCAGAGATGTATTTGGTTGTGGCCCCCTCCGCCCCTCGGCGTGATAATACACATCTTGAATATACATTTCGGCGTTTTGGATCTTCTTAAAAATAAAATATGATTGGAATGTTATGATTATGATTGGATTTATTACGTAAAGATCTTGTCTAAACCGTGACACTGAAATTATAAAGATGTTGAATTGATGATCACACAAAGTATATATATATATTTCCTTTTATGTTCGATCGTTATGAATAACATGAAAATTGAATGTTAGATTGCATAATGTTGATCGATTATGTAATTGTTCGGTTGTATATATCGTAAAAGATCACTGATTTTTATCGCGATATTTGAGGTCGTATATACATAGTAGCGGTTTAATGTACTATCTCATGTCATCAAATCGTATACATACATAAAACCAACTGAATTATCAGACCAAGCTTAACCTTTTTATGCGCCGACCTTGCTTCAATATATATAATTTTTTTATTTTGATAAGACTATTATAATCGTTTGGTTGAATAAGACGTTAAAAATGCCGCACCTATGTGCGATCTCTTTTGAATTAATCGATTGTAAATTACAGATTAATGAGTGTTATAAAAACCACGAATTTTAAATCGAACGATGGGTTTTAATTTATGTTTATATATAGATAGTCGAAGCTGCTCAAGTAAAAGTACAAACAAAGAATCTTTACGATTGTATAGTGTATAATAATATCATTCGGTAGCTGGACAGGTGGACATGTATATATGACAATTATAAATGGTAAACGGTTAATCGTATGTTATTGAAGGTCTTTGTGTTGGTATCGAAATTTATTTAGGTCTATGTCATGTCGTCACGTCAATAGACGAAACCCGATTTATTACTGCTCCATTAAGAATCCATATCTCCATATCCATCAATAATCTTTAATTGATCATCACTTTGTCAGAATTTACTCGAGACATATGAGTTTATACGTTTGGCAATCTAAGGAGTTTCAACTAAAAAATATGTCCATTAATTTCGGACCAGCTAAAATATTCAATGAATCAGCTTATCTGCAAACACTGTTTTATAACCTCCTATTACATAAACTTGTAGTGTGTATCAAGGCATGGTGAACACACTGAAAGAAATAATTCGTGCTTATGATTAGGTAAACTCAATTAGTAAAATTAGCTTGCATTTTATTATAATACAACATAACATAAACAAGCTGAATTTACAGTTGCAAAGTCAATACAACCAAATTCAATATTCAAAGCTTAACTTTTAAATAGAAGTAAATTTAGCTTTGTTGAAACGAAATTTTCATGTCACCTATTTTCTAAAATTACTAAAATAGTATCCTAATTTAGCTTATGTAAAGTATAACTACTATTATTCCAGGTTAAATACTGTATTTACAAGTCAAATTAACTTATTGACAAAGTAAAATTAACTTGTATTCCCAAATAACGGGATTTTTATTCTCTCTTCTCCACATTTTAATGACAAATGATTTATTTGTGTAGTGAAGCCGACCGTGATGGACGTAAAATTAAAAAAAGAAATAATTAAATCTTTTTTAAAGGATCTTAATATATATTCAAAAGAATTTTTCGACGCCATTAAAGGTAAGTTATAAATTATTGTTAAAATTAAAGTAGATTGTACAAAATATGTTCTGTTTCGAAATTATTTGTGCCACGAGGTGTGTTACTGCAATACAATAGTGTAAAATACCGTAACAATTTTTTAACAAAGCTAATCATATTAGATTATCGGCAGCGTGACATTCAATCATTCAAAATGATTTATAAATAATATGTGTATAAGTATAAAATTTACGTTTTGATAATTTTGATAAAAAGCGAGATAAGGTATAAATTAGTAAAAAATAATGCTAAGATATTATTTTGATGTTGCATAAATCGATGTAATATATCTATTCCACAATTAATCAATTAACCGGTACGTTGTTGTCTATCTATAGACGCTAAAATACATGTTGCAAATAATCGAATAAAACTTTCATCAATTTCGTTATTATCAATTATAGATCATGGGATGACTGTTCGAAGCATGAAATATTTAAAAACAATTCACTTAGATCATCTTTAAAAGGAATTTGGATCTAGAGTAATATTCGAGCATTACTTATTATTGTGGCAGGAAAAGCTCAAAGCAACACCCGCAACCGAGTTCCCTTCGAATTGTTTTCAGAATTCATCAAACCTGGTACATGATAATAAAGAAAATCAATCAACTACACCTAATACTTTTCCAACTACATCAATTCAGATTTACGACGGTAATGAAAATCACACAACTAATAAGAATTATCAGTCAGTTAGCGGTATCTTTAAAAATTCAACAATTGGAAAAGCCATATTGGACTTTTTTCAACAGAACAAATATATCGAAAATATTCATCGCAATAGTTTATGTTCAATTATTGTTGATCATTATTTAATGTCTAATAATAATAAACCTACCGGCAAATAAATTAAATCAATATCTAAAGAAATCATTCGCTGCTTTCCAGGTGAAAATTTTGTAAAATTATTTACAGTTAAATCTATATAATTAATTAATCTAAAATATGTTTTTTTTGTGTAGAACACGTATTATGTCTACCGAGATGGTTTTGTACCACCATACGGCAAACTTTATAATAAGTTTGGATATCAGTCCAAAAAAATAACTAAATTTGTAAGAAAACATAATGCAGCGGCTTATAATTTCTAAGCAATAAATCAGCAATCAGAAACAGACAGACAAACTAAAGTCACGGAACTACCATTACAACTTTCAGATGATTACCTTAAAATTAAAACCGAATTAAAACATTTAAGAAGTCCACGAGAATTATTACTTTAAAATGGCAGTCGTTGACAAAAGAAAGAATTGAAGAAATACAGCATAATAAAGATTCCTCACTTGTAGTCATATTTGAAGATTGGCCGTTGTATAAACACCCATTTGGACCAGAACTAGTAAGTACCTAAAATAGTTCGAATTTTTATGTTTTCAATTTTTTATTATTATATTGATATTACAGATAAGCATGGATTTTAATACAATGTACCCGAAATGCCAGACCATCTATTCTAAGTGGAGTTCATTTATTCCAAAGTTACCCGGCATTGTTGCGTCAAATCTAAAACACACAGGCTACAAGAAGGCTTTCCAAAATATACATGAAAAAAAAATGATTTAAACTCTGGTAAGAATTTTGTTGTATGATTAAAATTTTCGACTTTTTCATTGGTCACATAAATTTATCCCGTATTTTCCAAGAACGAAATTGAGTTCAATTTTGCCCCAACATTGTCGAAAAAAAGCGAAACGAAATACAATTTAATTCTTGGAAAAAAAAACATATCAGAACTTAGTAAAAGGTTGTAATAGTTGGTCCTTGTTTCTTATATTTTTTCTTTCAATATAGATTTATTTTATTTTTAACTTCTATTTGATTTTGAATCAGGCAAACTAGTTGCTTTAATAAAGATACATACATATACCTACTCGAATAAATTCACCAAACAAATTTCATACTAATCATATATATCTTAAATATTTAATTGCAGATACATACCACATTGAAATATTCAACTGTTTAAGTGCTTTATCACCGCCGTCAATGGTCAACATAAATTCTAAAACAAGAAATTTTGTAAAGTACTCTTTTAAAGACAGTCAGAACTGGTTTTATTTGAAGTTGGGAAATGGAAGTTCACTGTCCATATTAGTCCAGTTCAATTTCCATATATGGAAATTGAACTGGACAGTATTCTAAAAAAATGTTTGTTGAACAAAACGCATCTGCAACCACTATTGATATGTTTGGGAAAGCCAATGATGCTATTCAATTCATAAGTATGATAGATGGCTTTAAATATGTATGTGTGCTTTCAGTTAGAATATCCAAAACAATGTATTAATGTATGGTTATTTATTCAATTTTATTTCTATGGCATAAAAACCAAATACGTACCTTCAGTTTTGACATTGATTACAGATTTAGAAACAGACTCGAGTAGGAAATTCTTGTCAAAATTGAATTGTCATAAAATTAATTTATTATTTTTAAGATTTTATTTTAATGTCATATTATACTTTTTTATTGTACTAGATATATACGAATGATATATATTATAATTTAAGTATATTTGAATAATTAGTTTTAATTTTTACAATGTTATATTAAATAGCAAACTTTAACTATAATTAAATAAATTTATTTTTTATTATTCCTGTGTCAAGACACTTGAATTATTATTTCTAATAAATATATTTTTTGTAACAAAGACTTTAAAAAACAGTCAGATTATAAAATAATAAAACTTTTTATATATCCTTATTTAAACTTCTTACAAAAATAAAAGTCATCGAATACAAATAAATAAATTGTTTTATTTTATCAACTACTAATTATCTAACTTTGTTTTTTGTTAACTTTACCTATTTTTTAGCTTAAATTCGCCCAGTCTTTTTTTTCAGTGCATGGGAAGAAATTTACTGGCTAATATTTACGCTCACAAGCTTTTGCTTTCGTTTGGACGTAAATTTCAACTCATCTCCGACTGATATATATATATATATATATATATATATATATATATATATATATATATATATATATATATATATATATATATATATATATATATATATATATATATTAGCTTTTGTCCCGCACTGCTTGCATTTAAAAAAGCTGCTAAAACCATGAACTATACCCTATAAACATATATAATTCGATATGCTTCTTACGATCTTATCTTTCTAAATCAAAATACCCCCGAAAGACTAGTTTGTAAAAAACTCTAATATTAACAAAGAGACTTCACAAACTACTAGTCTCCATGTATAATTTCAATAGGACTTAAAAGTTTTAATCTGCGTATCTAAAAAATATCCACCAGAAATTATGACACCCGTTGTACCTCAAGGTGCTGTACCGTTGTACCGCAACCACCATAGACATGAACGAAATATGGATGACAACCAACATACACAAATACACAAAACAGTGAACAATTGTCAACTCCATTTAAGCTAGGGCAAAAAGTCATTTCGATAAAACTCAGACTAATTGAGAATTAGTGAACTCGCAATCGTCCAGAAGGTAACAATCCAAATAATATGACAAACACTGACGATGTTATATTCAAAAGGTTGGGAAACACCTGCAAAAACGACTCAATATTAAAATACCAAGAAAAAGGTTCAATATACTTACCCAAAGTAAGGAACCTACTATTAGAGGCAATACCACGGTTGGATCTCAAGTGATAAATCTCACATTGACAAGTTGATTAAACCTCCTCTTCTCAATTTATCCTAACCATAGATCATTGATTCATATGGCTATAGAAACCATAAGAATATTGAAGTCTAAAAGTAAATCAAAAGTTTACCAAACATCCAATATCATTCTATAGTTACGAACAAAGAATCAGATATGTATTCCGTTAGTTACTTTAATTTTCACCATCCTGGAATTTTTAGTCTTTAGTGTCTGAAATCAAACCTATATTTCGGAAACCATACAGTACCCGGAGTAACTGACCTAACCTTAGAACTATCTATGTCGAAAGTTCAATTCTCTATACTCTTCTTAAACAATGAGATGAACTAGTCACGCCGTCTTCTGGTCAACATTTCAAACTAATTGAAATGTCATCATAAACATTGAATAAACTGATGATGCTGAAGTTCAGAAATTTGCCCCAACTACTACCATTATCGATGGAATAAATTCTAAAACATATTACGTCTTTGGAAAAGTATTTACCGTGGCAGCCTTTATATTAGAGACTTGCCAAAAAGTTCAACAGGAATTCATAACAAGAATGGAAACAAGAACGAAAATAAAAGTGACAAACACCTGCACCAAATTTACTTAACACCTCCAAGTCTACTGGTACCACGCAAATCAACACTGTTCATATTCAAATCCTGCACCTACACGACAATCACGCAAACATTTCTCAGAGTGACGAGAAGTTAATCCATTAGGTGTTTCCTGTTAAACGTTACGGCATTAGGTCCGTCACATACGATACAAACTACCAGTTACAGATCAACGTTAACTTAATTGAATATATGTTACAATGTTACATGTGGTCTTGTATATATTTAACAATTTGATCGACGTTAAAAGGATTCATCTTTTGTCTACAAGACATCTCTTGTCTGAACTTGAAATCAAAAAACTATCGAGATAAGAAATCTTTGTTCGACTACGTGCTAATTGAACCAAAGCTTTATACTTCTTTGACATATGCAGGCAATGACATATGCAGGATTTAGTGTATACTATCGATTCACTGTAAATTATGCCAGATCTGCGGCATCATTTATGGTGACATTCGACCTCTAATACATTGACCAACATGTTCAAGGATTCCAATGGCAAGCACTGAAAATTTACAAACGCACTACTAAGTCCAGGATTAAGGTATAATGTGAGAATCGTGATTTTTGTTCACAACCGGGAAACGAACCCGAGACGTTACGTTGTGTATGAATAAGTAAGAATTCAGAAAAGTACATTCCTGAATTGTATACTTTAAAAACCGAAAACCTAAAAACTTATACATGTAGACACAATAGAAAGATTGCAACATTATTAATTCCATCTGACTTATATACATAATAGCCAAATCATGTAGCCTACCAAAATAGTGCCATCATGGCTTATGTGTCTATCTTTCTAAACACTAGCATCACTAAACCAGACAGATATTAAAGCCTAAAATAATGTTTGCATTATTTGCCCTGAAAAGTGGAACGTATATATTTGTATGTCATCAGTCACAGGTAATAGTTGAACATTAATTAAATATTTCTAAACATGTTGTTTGTGAGGTATCCAGATCCGTATTGCTACTGAATCCCGGTCTCGATAGATTACTTTTATACACCAACAGACAATACTGTTAAAGTTAGCCGATAGATTTCAGTAGAAAAAAAAAACAAAAATGATGTAAGGTTACCATAAACCATCATCTCGATTAATTTATATCACACCGTGATATTTAGATATGTATGATTTTTTAGAATACCCGTGATTTCTAATCCGTTGTAAGAACTCCTGAATTATAAAATGTAAAGTAAGAAAAAGCTTAAATCACTTAAAGTTGACGTCAAAGAACCCCCACAACTAGTAACGTTTAGTTAAACAATAGATTTATATCACGTATGTATGAGCATTTCAGGCATTCAAACAATAAAGAAACCTGGTCCCTCCATTAATGCTCCATTCACGAGATGATCGTTCCACATCCCCCACAATCTTTCATCATCCATATTGAAATAATACACATCACTTTACAGCACCCTCAAACACAACACGACCACATCAGAAAAATTATCCTATACTAAAAAACATTTAAGTCTGACCTAAACAATAAAACAGGTGCCCAACAAAAGCTTAAACATTTTTAAACCCAATAGTCTGATCCATCACTATACATCGGAGTGGATTTCAACTGGCAAATCTGCTCCGAAAAAGTCTAAGGTGGTTTTATCGGCCAACAAAGTCATGGCCAGTTTTTTGTAATGCACGCGGAAAAATCTAAATCGACTACCTTCAAAAGGGGAGAATTGTCAACGGAGAATATTACCGCAATTTGTTGTACCGTTTCAACAACGTTTTGAACGACAAGAAGACAAACATATACAAAAGGGAAGGAGACAAACATATTTAAAAAATATAAACTAAACAAAACGGTTCTTATCTGCGTATTTCCATATTACGTCCATCCACAGTTTTCACTGATATTTTTAATTTAATTAAAATCTGTTGCATACACAAATAAAACAAAAGACAGACTAGAAAAGACAAGTCCGATCCACGTAACGGTCAACTGCACGTATTTTTTCGACAAAATTTAAATATCGATAAAAAAATGAACTGTTGATTTAGTCTTGATTGTGTGACAAGTTGGGTTGCCGTGATTATAAAATTAATTACTATTGATTAATAATTAATTAATATTTGGGAGTAAAATTGCGTTTATCCATTCGGATAAATCTTAATCTTAGGGTCGAGGTAATTATAATCTGTGGCTTATATATGTGCATCCCGTTGTCTCTTATATAATTGATCATATTGTTTATAGAACGCAAACGTAGGGAATACGTATAATTATTCCAAGTATACCGTACATACAGAGAAAATTGCGGTAGGCGATAATGCTGAAAACAAATGGGCAGAATTCTGACAGCAGCGAAATTAGAATACACACCTTTATTTGTATTGAATTACGTGTATTCTGCTCGACATGTAGAATTCTCCTTCATCGGCTTCGTGTCAATTCTAATTTCGCTGTTAAGTTCAAGTTGTTTTTTATTTAGTATTCTGTTGATAGAAAAAAATTAAGTTTTCTGTCAAATCAAAATGGAGGAAGAGATAATTGAATTTGTGAAAAATCACGGATTTTCATATATAAATTTTCAATAATGCCAGCGAGAGGTAAATATAATAATTAATATTTATTAATATCGTTTTTTGTTTATAGAACGACTAGTAATTACGAAATTATTCCGGCAGAAATGCTTGAAATTGAGGAATTAAACCAAGTATAGTACAATTGCGATGATTCTTTGAGCGAAATTTCATCGCTACGATCGACTTCCAAGTGTTCGTTGCAATCAAACCGGAGTAAAGATAAAATAGATTCAGCAATAGAATCTGCGACTAACCAAATGTTAGAAATTATTAATTTGGCCAACACATCATTTCTGGCCTGACCAAAACAAGCTACAATATTTTTTTAATGGTATATCACGTATTCATTCTATTGATTTTGGAATACTAATGTTACCCTTTGAAACCATTGTCTGACTTCCATATGCTCCAAGATCAACTGCGGAAAATATATAATTGCTGTCGCATTCAGAAAGAGGAATATTTAAGAGGAATATGCTCTTAAATTTTTCATAATACAAAGAACCAGCGTGTGGAGGGCATTTAATATGAATATGTTTGCCATCAATTACTCCAACATTCAGCATCAATCGGAGGTGATAAATAGATGGGATGGAAAATAACGCCATTATCAAGATTCTTATGGCGTTCCGATTTCACTCCTCCGACAGCATCTAAGGGATAACGTTTTCCGATGTCAGCTGTCTTATATGATAAACACACTGTCGGCACTCCGGCTCTTTGTTTATAGTGAAGAATAGTGTATTCGGGTGGTCATTTTGTGGTACTTTATCATACTTTTATATCACAGTTGGAGACTTTTTTCGTGATATAAAAAATATTCAATAAGTCTTCAAACACAACCCTGTGCAGTAAATTTAAAAGCGGAAATGATGAATTTTAAGGAGAAAAGAATATTTTAGAGTGATAAATTGACGTTTCGCATATAACTCCGAAATTAATTATATCATTTTTTCTATGAAGTGGTGAATAGGTAGTGGATACATTTAAGTATATGAAGACTGTAACAATATGAACCACCCTATTCTATAACAACACACACTTATGTAAAACTCTTAGAAGTCAGTCATAAACACGCATTATCATTTGTCTCACGGCTCTCATTATCAAATATACTCATAAGTATTACATGGTGTTAGAATTTGGGATTAATGCGTGAATTACACAATAAAAATTGAAAAGTGGTAAATCGGAAACAAAAAGGAAATTAATAATATTTCGCCGAATAAACTTGCCAATATCACAATCAACACAAGCGGTTAGTCAGTGCACAGCATACAGCCACACACACACACAACTAAAAAGAACATTCGAGAACACAACGGTAAAAGTGACGTGTCATCATTTCTCAAAAACACTCTCTCATCAACACTCGGTGTTAAAACATATAACAACAGGTCAAAAATATCGTCGTATTTTTTT
The DNA here is from genome assembly GCA_963932295.1 of Tipula lateralis. Taxonomy (NCBI): domain Eukaryota; kingdom Metazoa; phylum Arthropoda; class Insecta; order Diptera; family Tipulidae; genus Tipula; species Tipula lateralis. The sequence continues at coordinate 122,039,373 of OZ010736.1, forward strand.
TTGTGTGTAACAATGTCCGGAATTAAACCACCGAAGAATTTTGTGATAAATTCAGAGCTAGATATGGCTGAAGAGTGAACGGAATGGATCAAATTATTTACCCATCACGTCAAAAAATGTGGGTTGAAGATGATATGGAATTGACCAAAGCGGTTAAAATTTACGCCTGCACAATCGTCACCAAGTGTAAACCAAATAAATAAAAAGGACGATGATAAATTTGAGTGTAAGCGCTGCGGTACACGACACGGTAGGAAACTATGTCCAGCATTCAACAAAAAATGTGATCAGTGCGGTAATAATGGTCATTTTATAAAAATGTGTCGTTCCGAAATAAAATCATCGGGAAAAAAGTCAAAAAATAAAAAATACACAGATAAAAAATCCGGACAAGTGAACAAAATAGACAGTGATTATTCCGAAGGTGACTCAGATTCGAGAGTCGAGAGCGGGTATGATTACAACGTGAGCAGTATAAAATGTGAAAAGGATAAAATAATAGTGTGTTCAATTAAAAAAGGAGAAAGGGATTGAAACATTGAAAGTCGGTGATGGTGAACTGGCAGTGGATTTGGACACAAGAGCTCACTGTAATGTAATATCCCGGAAAGAAGCGTCCAGATTAAAATTAAAAGTAAACATTTCATCGACTAAACGTCTATCAACATATAATCTCGACACAGTCAAAAATCATCGCCGCAAAAATCAGGACAGGTGATTTTTAAAGTAATTACGGGGATTTAATGTCAGTTCTCGGTCGACATTCATGCGAAGAGCTTGGATTAGTAAAACGCGTTCATAAACTGGATATACAGTTGGGTTGTTGCAACAATTACGAGTATGATATCGATTTGATTGATAATACAAATTTCAAAATAATTCCACCACATCGAGTTCCAGCAGCATTTAGAGATAAAACAAAAGAGGAATTGGACAGAATGGTTGCACTGAAAGTTTTATCACCAGTTACTGAACCAAGCCCAGCCGTAAGCCCTATGCTTGTGGTAGAAAAAAACGGAAAAATTCGAGTGTGCATGGATTCAGTCGAACTAAATAAAAACATAAAACGACGCCATTACCCGTTGAATACAGTAGAAGAAATAGCCGCAAAAATAGGAAAGGCCAAGTTTTTTACAAAACTGGATTTTAAACACGGTTTCTGGTAGATTAATCGGTACGCCATGGGGACGTTACCGATACTTACGCATGTCTTTTGGTATAAATTCTGCACCTGAAGTATTTTTGCAGATTATGAACGAGACATTACAAGGCATTGACAATTATGAGGTTGCCATGGACAATATTTTTCTTTATGCGAACGCAAAGGAAATGTTAGAGGGAATCACAAAAAAGGTAACGCTTTGGTTAAAAGACGCTGGTTTCACATTAAATCATAGTAAATGTGAGTACAACAAGACTAGAGTGAAATTTCCTTTGAACACTCCAGCTAATGTCAAAGAATTACAGAGATTGTACAGCAACATACCTTGCAAAATTTATTCCGAAATTTTCAGATTTGACAAAACCGTTGAGAAGATTACTAGTGAAGGACACTGCATGGGTATGGGAGGTTGACCAACAAACAGCTTTTGACAAGTTAAAAGAGGTCATCACATCAACGCCAGTTCTGGGTTATTATGACGTAAATCAAAGCGTTAACATTTCCTGCGATGCAAGTTCAGTAGCCTTTGGAGCTTGTCTAGTCCAAAATGGAAAGCCGTTCGCATATGCCAGAAGTGTTTTGCCGAAAACCGAGAAAAATTATCCACCAATCGGCAGAGAAGCAGCCGCCATAAGATTCGCATGCAAAAAATTTCATTATTATGTGTATGGCAAAAAATTGGACATCGAAACAGACCATAAACCATTGGAAACCATTTTTAAAAAACCGATTTCACAGGCGCCGATGCGATTACAACAAATTCTGTTTGATGTTTCGCCATATTCACCAACAGTACAATGCAAGAAAGATGTACATAGATATGAAAATAACTGACACACTCAGCTGTGATTGCAAAGCTTAACAAATTGACAAAAATTGGACCGAAAGCGAAGAATACAAAATCAACGCTATATTCGCTATGTCGGATGTGACGAAAGATCTCTTACCAAAATTGACAGAAAAAGATTTCGAATTACAATTGCTAAGTGAAGTTGTCGAAAGAAGATGGCGAACTGATGACAGCAAGTTGCAAGAAGCAGTCAAGCAGTACGCGAGTTTCAAGGAGGACATTTGGTATAATGGTCAATTACTATAATGGTCAATTACTATTTAAAGCTAATAAAATATTATTCCAACTAGCTGATATACACAAAGGCCAACCAGGTTGTCGAAATCACTAGCAAGCGCGCCAAGCAGCATATACTGGCCTGAACAAACAAAAGAAATCAAAGAATTTGTCGAAAAATGCTCTACATGTCAACGTGCTCAAAGGTCAAAAACAAAGAAGCCATTACTACAGAAGGTTTTGCCGGATTATCCATTTCAACTAGTTTCTAGGGACATGTTTACGTTCAAGAGCAAAGATTTCATTATTATTGCTAGTCATTATTCTGGTTTTATGGATTTTCAACAAGTAAGGTCAAAAACATCGACAGCAGTCATTTTGCAACTTAAAAAATGGTTTGCCACTCACGGAATACCGGAAACGTTGGAATCAGATGGTGGTCCATAGTACGCATCAAAAGAATTCAAAATTTTCGTGTTGCGTTGGCAATTCAACCATCGCATATCATCACCACATTACGCTCGGTCAAATGGATTTGAAACCGCAAATCATCAACGGTGTCACCAAAGAGCTGGCAAAATTACGCTTTCAACAAAAATCGTACGCCGATCGTGTTTCATCACCATTTAAGCAGCTAGAATTGAACGAAAAAGTTCGTTTACAAAAAGGCAACCGTGATTGAGTGTCAGCAAAAGTCGTGGAAAAGACAAATAATCTACGGTCTGTGATTGTGGAAACAACAACGGGTAAAAGATACCGACGAAATTCAATTCATTTACAGCGCCCATCAGCTAATATACAAGATGTGCCAGAAGTGGATATCAATCATGATACCAATGAGAATGAGAACAACAATTTAACATCGACTCAGGTATCAAATGAAAGGGAACTTATTTCCGAGGCCATTTCACAACCGAAGAGACCTTTACAGGCATCTGACATTCATATCACCAACCAACGGAACAATCAAGAAAAAACAACAAGAAGTGGTCGTGTAATTAAAACGTTACCAATTATAAAAAACATTTTGATATTTTGTATTAATTTTGATAATTTTCAGTCAGTTGCACTTAAGTAAAACTCTTAGAACTCAGTCATTGAAAATCATTCAATCGATAAACACGCATTATCATTTGTCTCACGGCTCTTATTATCAAATATACTCATAAGTTTTACAAGGACAACTTAATTAATGATATTGGAAAAAATTTCAATATGACATATGACTAACAGTATAAAATGTTGACTGGTAAAAGCGAGATGGAATATATTGTCGTCTTTTATACCCATTTCAACTTACGACGTGAAGTTGTTCATTCATGATTCACCGGCAGTAAGCTACGACAATTCCGTGTTATCATACTTTTTATCATTATTATCATATTTAGCACCACAAAATGATCACCCTGGTGTATCTTGTTTGTCTCAGTAGAACAAGTAGGCTTCTCTTTATAAAATTTCGTTAAAAAATATTTAATGAAAGGATACCAACATATAAAACAGAGAGAGACAGATACATTATAAACACCAATATATATTTAAATTTAATGAGACTCCAATGTGATTTACGCAGCGGCCATGTTATCTCATGACATTGTATACATATCAAATTCCAATAGGATTATTATTTGTTTACAGTACAGGCCCAAAACTTCATAGGCTCTAATTGTTCTAACTGGATTCGTTTACATATACGTATGGAAGTTTTGTGGTATAAATTATAAGCTCTGTTAGATAAAGGTGTTTCGATTAGCACTGTCATATTTTATGTTAGTACAATTCTATGTTCTTCAACAGTGTAGTAGTGGTGATATGATCTATGTCTGACAGTTTGTCTGACAATTTGTTTATTCAGGTATATGTCACTTTGTCTTTCTTTGTGTTGTATTTATTTTCTGTATTCAATTAAGTCTGATTTCCATTATGAAAAATATTTTGTCTGTATTTTTTACTGAAAAAATCAAAGCGAGAAAAAAAAATCAAAAATGCCATTAGAGTGACAAAGAGCTCGTTTTTTACTTTTTTTCTTTTTTTTATAGTGGAGATATTTTGACAGATGCGTGTAACATAACCAAAAAATTTCAATTTTTTTTGTTTTTGAAAAAAAAGACAAAAAACAGTTTGAATGGACAACAATAAATTTAAGAAAAATAAACTTAACATAATTATTCATTATTTCAATCATTTTCACAATGAATTAAGTTGAATGACACCAAAACGAAATGTTAAGAAAAAAGAAAAGTTAACATTATGGATTGCCCAGAAAAAATCATCCATAAACATTTGTCCTATAAAATATTTAATAAAAATACTTCTCTTGATATATTTTGTCAGTTCGGCTATAATTATTTTCTCAGTAACCATAAATATATATTCAGTACTGAATAAATTTTTTATACGGAAAATGTTTTTTATTTCTCTCGCACTTTAAGAAAAATTGTATTTTTATCCTACTTTGACTATTTTGTCAGTATATTTTTCATAATTCAAATCAGGCTAACAGGCTTAACTTAGTTTCTTTGGAGTTATTTTATAGAGTGCGCTTCAGATTGTTTTTGGATGATATAGAATAAGATTCTAACCCCTAATGATCTCTATTTTCAAGAAATATCGCAAACTCCATGAGAGATGTTAACAAGAGGTGTTAAAACCAAATATTATGATTCACTGTATGATGCGCAATAGTTAATTTTTAATTAATTATCTCGATCTATACCAATCAATCGAATACACGATCGTATAATTTGTTCAACCCCGCACAAGGTAATAAATTTTATATGTATATCATAGTTTCGTTATAATTAATTCAAAATTCAAATTCAATCATAAAATTGTAAAACTATGTATCAAAACTACCGCACTATTTATCAAATTACATCTTTAATTATATACAAAATTTTGAGATGTTTCCGAATCGTTCATGGATCATCTTGTAAATTTTTGTTTTCTTAAATATTTTTTCTGTCTTGTTGATCGTGATCAAATTAATCAACAAGTTCAATCACCGTGAGAATTTTGTATTTCGAACGACCTTCGAATTGAAAATCGTATAAGAAAACCAAAATGAAAATAAAGAAATTAAATTTTGGTTTTTAATTAATTTTTATGTTATATTAATTATTTTCTGATTTCGATGCGTCATTTATAAATAAAATTAAGTTTTTCTGATCGTTCGCTGTATTATATCGAGATACAGCGCGCGAAAGTGTTTTATGGTTGTCCAAGGTTTTAGTTATTTTTCAAATGGTATAGCTCGTTGGTATAATATGTGTTAGAAAAGAGCGCGGATACTTGATGTGTCGGCGGTATAAGAATATATATGTGTGTATAGATGCAGAGCGGCGGAAAAAAATAGGATGACATCCGGTTTGTGCTACACGCTATAATTGGGCAGATGCAAAACGAGTGTACCTTGAAACTAAATTGTTTTAATTATAATTCGCCTGTGGCGCTTAATTATTTCAATAACACTATATACTGTATGTATATTATATATATGGCACAGATATAGCGCTGTGCGGCCAAATCCAAATCAAGATCAATGAATTATATATATATATATTGCTCATACTCGTATAACCCAAAACTTTTACTTTCAATGCCGCCACAACATTGGTCGAGTTCAAAATCCTATGCGTAAAAATGTTGTCGTTATGCTCCAAGATCATTCGCTAAAAAATTATTTATGAATAATTGTTTGTTAGATCAATGATTTATGATCGTTTGTGTATGATTTATAGTGTTAGTGTTTGGGGTGATTGGCAACCAATATACTAGCGTACCTATATATAGTCCTCGATACAGTCTGGTTGTCCATGATACACTAAACATGTAAACTGGTTATTTTATATAGCTCTGCAGCTACTTAATGCGATGTCTTTCGAAATAAATTTTATTACATATATTTTTATACGAATGTAATATGATTTTTAGCCATCAGATCATGGCTCACCTCCGATGTGCATCGGTTCATTTTTTTTTAGTATAAGATAAAGATTCCACCCTCACCAAAATCAATAAAAAAGTTATAGTTTCAATAAAAAATAAATTAAATTACAATTAATTTCGATTGGCTTTCAATAATCCTTCATGGCTGGCGATGAAAATGTTTAATTTTGAAATTTATGTTTATTAAGAGTTTCAAGCTTACTTACCTTTTTCTTTCGTTTTATGCGGAAGATACCTTTTGTTGTATTAAAATGTTTTTGTTATTTTGTCAATGAATTGAATTGAAATTAAATACGAATTTTGTGTGGTGAATGGGTGTATAAACGATCGTTGATTAATTTCGATAAAACAGCGCATAATTACATACATGACATTGTTCGGGATGGCATCTTACATGTCAATGCAGCACATTGAAACAATCTGTTGAACTTTCGGTTGTTGATCTCATAATGGAGTAATATAATATCAATTCGATATACCACATAATTTTTATGTATATACATATATGCTGTTGATCCACCGATTAATTGTATTACGCCAAGGTAGTGTGAATTAGCTTGAGTGGAGAAATGATTCTTATATACCATGTTATATGTGTGCGCGCGGTAAAGGACAAATCCAAATTCATCCAAATCTAATTAATTTAATTCTACGAATTATATCGATTTAATAATAGTTTTTAGATCTACGTTCGAAACTTCCGGTGTGTATAGATCACATCCGATCACCTCTATATATATGTATATATAGTGACTTTCTTGGGAAAATTATAAGTTTGTGAATAATTCACAATTTCGTTGAATTACGAAACCGATGTATGTATACACGCACAAAATGTACATCACTTAATGCCATCATTAATTAGCATTAATTAGTGCACGAAAACTCATCCAAAAATTGGTTGATGTCATTTCATACAAATATTAAGAACAATGTGCATGAGTATTGTAACCAGCCGCACTTAAACTACTTTACATTACTGATGGGTTAACGGTCATTTTATTAACACTCAGCGACACTTACAAAATGCATAATGTACGAGTATAAATAAAATCAACGTGCCCACACATTCAAGTCAAGTTTTTAAGTTTGTGCAAATAATGCACGCGCAGTACTCAAAAGTAACTGACCCTATATAATCTGATTTACAAAGATTATAGAGTATTCGACGAAGAATGCTTAATCCAAATGAAATGTACCATTAATATATGAGATATGGTATAGACATGTTTACGACTATAACGGAATGTGAAATGCAGAGGCGATGCAACGTCATATATAACATAGTATGACCTTTCGCGAAGCTTAAATGATGAAATCGATTGGAATGTGATCGGCATTGATAGGAATTGCAATAATGCAAGGCGAGAGTTTATGAACTGATATATTCATTAATTTGAAATCCTCGACTCCCTATATCAGTCCTTCTGTCGTTATCGAAATAATAAACAGTTGTAACCTTATCAATGGAACGCACAAGATGGAGCCTAGATCGTTAACAAGAATATGCACTAGTTGAGATAATTATTTGAGAAAGTGGGATTTTTCTTAAAAAATTATCGGATGCCTAAGAAAATACTTTAGGCACTCGATCGGGAATAACTTGCAATATATCTTATGTATATATCAATATAACACTTAAAATATTTTATTTATGGTTGGGACTTCACTTTTTATACCGACTTCAACCCACTGACAAGAGCAGTTCAGTTCACAACTGAATGTAATCTTAGGAAGCACCTTACTTGAAACGGCCACAATTGATACTCATTTCGACTCCAAAATAAGTATATCCACCCAACAAGAGGGTTAGTAATTTTAGAATTTATCTTATGGTGCTGGACGTTACACGTCCACTACGACCAATTTTATTTGAGACAATACACGATCCTGGAGTATTGAACAAAGAGATGAGACGCATTTCTTACAATCTTGTGTATCAAATCAAATGGAGACATGTTATTACGCATCTAGGATCTTTTGAAATTCCTCCGTGTCGATTAGAGCATAACCATAATCGTTGGACCGCCACGATGGTCACACGACATTCGCAACGATTGGGCCTTTCTGTGACATCATTGTGTCGAATGTTACGTAAAAATTTTGGCCTACATCCCTATAAGATCAAGCTGACATAACAACTAAAACCGTTTGACCATTGGAAGCGACGCCGATTCATGAATTGGGCTCAAGAGCAAATTGAAAATGATGCTGATTTTCACCGAAAAATCATCTTCAGCGATGAGGCTCACTTTTGGCTAAATGGATTTGTCAACAAGCAAAATATGCGTTACTTGGCAGGAAGCAACCTACACGTGATTCATGAGGCACCGTTGCATCCCGAAAAAGTCACTGTTTGGTGCGGATTATATGCCGGCGGCGTTTATTGGGCCATATTTTTACATCGACGATAAAAATCGCTACGTTACTGTTAATGAAAATCGATACCGCGATATGATAAACGATTTTTTTTCGCCGCAATTGAATGGAATGGACTTGGACGACATGTGGTTTCAACAGGACGGGGCCACATGCCACACAGCACACGATACAATCGCGTTATTGAAGACTTAGTTCGTTGAGCGTGTTATTTCGCGAAATGGGCCCGTCCAGTGGCCACCGCGCTCGTGTGATTTAGCACCTCTAGATTATTTTCTTTGGGGTTTTGTGAAGTTATTGGTCTATGCCAATAAGCCGGCGACGATGCAAGAGAACAGAACCAATATTGAACGTGAAATTGGTCCGCAACAAAATATATTATCACCACTTTTGTCCATTTCTAAACAAACCTCGATTCGGTGTTCCACTTTATATCACAACAGATCAATTCGGGTTGAAAATTTTCGCAAAACTAACTCTTAAAACTCCTAGGCTAACATCAAATTAGGAGAACATCGTATCACTCGTATGTAAATGTCATGGTTGAACGGTTCCATTGTCAGCTAAAAGCTGGTCTAGCCAGAGACAAAACCACGCATTGATATTTGGAAATTTCAATCATACTATACTTGAATTCAGCACAACGGTGAAAAAAGAACCAAAATGCTCCTGAAATCTGAAAACCCTCTTCCGATTTGGTCAACTACTGACACGGTCATCGACCAACACAACCATTCTAAATCTTATTCTCACCGCAACACGACAAAAAATATATTCGTCCCAAAATTGCCCACTTATTCTGATTTTGTATTTGTCAGAATCAATAAGGTACGAACCACTTCACTACAAATGACCATAAAGGAATCTGTCGTCTACGCAAACAGTTTCTGCTTGACATAAAAGGCTAATGTTAATCAATCACGACCGAAAGACGTAAACTTGCCTAAACGGGACACTAGACTCAACTGACAATATTTCAAGTATGTGAGAAATCGCAAAAACGTTTCCATCACAATTTGTGTTGCAGAACATCTCCCACAGAAACCAATGGGTTACATGTTCAAAAAAACCAATGCGAGATAAATTAAGACATGTAACTCGGCCATACAATTCTTGACTTACATCGATATACTTAATAAAAAATTTGATGTACATGATTATTTGTGTTGGGATAATATCGTGTGTTCTCCACTTCAATTGGAATTTCTTTGCTTACTTACACTTACAACTAAGTAGTGCGATACCAGTTCTTCTTATGTTCCATTGGCTTACACACCACTGATCAATTCTATTAGTATTTCTTAAGAATTGTAAACCATTAGACGTTGATGTAGAAAGTTTTTGTATAGTAACCAAACTCACCGGTAGATGACTGTGCAAGCATGTCTTTCGGTTGATCTTACAATTGTGTAATGTTCCAAAAGAAAATTTCAACAAGCACTTTCAAGCTTTGCTTGAACGATACGGAAGTAGATAATGGAAAGTCCAAGTGAGTATAAATATCGCTGTCCCTAATGATAAAAAATCGTTTATGTCTTTGATATGCAACATAAAGCTAAGTCTACATATTTTTATAATATCAGATCATTCAAATAGTCACTTGATCGACAGTTTGATAATCTGCAATTTATAGTTTTTTTTTTTTTGCTTTATTTTATTACGACTGAGACTGCGCTCATCTAGCAATTTTTCTTTCAAATACAAATTTTTATGTTTCTATTACAATTCACTTTTGTTAGGATGTAACCCACTGGTTAGTCCCATAATTAATTAAACCTATTTACTAATTGTAATTTGGTAAGTTCACTAGGTCAAGTGGCCTCGTTCTTTGGAGTCTTTTTTCAACAATAGGGTTATCTATCATATGACGAATATAGGGGTTTCCATGTTGCTGGAGCCTTATTTCATGTTTTGTGGCATGCTTTTTTATTTCATCTTTGATGTATTCCATCCGAAGGTCCCTGTGAAGGTCTTCATTTCTTATGTACCACGGTGCATTGACGATGCTACGAAGAACCTTGTTTTGAAACGTCTGTATCATTTTGGCGTTTGTTTGCTTGGTAAATCCCCAGAGTTGTATACCGTAGGTCCATATCGGTTTCAGAATTTGCCGATATAGCAGCAGCTTATTATGAATTGTAAGCTCAGAGCCTCTACCTATGAGCCAATACATTTTTCTGAACTTTATGTTAAGTTCTTCTTTTTTCTTTTTGACATGCTCTCTCCACTTGAGCATGGCGTCGAGGGTCATGCTAAGATATTTAGCTGTATTAGCACATGGCACGTGTTACGAGTTAATTTCTATAGGTAGATGGTAAGCCTTTTAATATGAAAAGTTAATATGTGTGGATTCTGTCTCATTAAACTTGATTCGCCAACGCTTTGTCCAGTTATAAACCGCATTGGTCATCCTCTGGAGTTTGCTCGTTGCATCGGCGACATTACTTCCAATTGCCATAATTGCTTTGTCATCTGCAAAGGTGGCTATGGTTCCTTCATTTGTGGTTGGTATGTCTCTTGTATATAGTAAATACAGGATTGGTCCTAATGCACTCCCCTGCGGGACATCGGCAGAGATTTGCTTTAGCTCAGAGTATTCATCCTCATATTTCACTCGAAAATGTCTATTGGATAAATAAGATCTTAGAATGGCGTAGAATTGCCTCGGCAGATCTCTATGCAGTTTGTATTCCAGACCACTATGCCAAACTTTATCGAATGCTTGTGCGACGTCCAGGAATATGCTTGAGCATACTTTTTTATGTTCTAACGTTCTTTCAATTATATTTGTTATTCTATGCACCTGTTCAATTGTAGAATGCTTTTCTGAATCTGAATCCAAATTGATGTGGAGGAATTAGTTGTCGGTCCTCAATTATTGGTTTAAGTCGCTTTAGTAATAATTTTTCAAAAAGTTTTGACATAATTGGCAGCAGAGAAATTGGCCTGTATGATTTTTTATCGTTAGGTGGTTTATCAGGTTTCGGTATCATGATTACTTCTGCTACTTTCCATTGATGCGGAACATATTTTAACCGAAAGGTTGCATTGATTATGTGTAATAGCTTACGAAATCCTTTGTCTAGTAGAGCTTTGATAATTTGGCAAGTAATCCGGTCATACCCTGGGGCTTTCTTAATATTCATGTTACTTTTCACTTCTTCTTTTAGTTCTTTGAGAGTTACTGGTTGTATATCAAACTCATCCAGCTTGTGAATTGGCATTATATTTTCATTGGCAGTTTGTCTTGGTAGCGGTTGGAAGGTTTCCTGGAGATACTCCACAAACAAATCAGCCTTCTCTTTGTGACCTCTTGCCCAGGTCCCATCATCGTTTTTAAGTGGAGGTACTTGAATTTTTGCTCTTTTAAGTCCTTTCGTCGCCTTCCACAGTGGGGCATCATCATCAGTTAGGCTAACTAAATATCTGTTGATTGTTTCATTTTTAACTTCTTTAAGAAGGGATTTAAGACTGTTACATAGATTGTTAAGAATTGTTTTATTCTCCGGTGTTCGATTAATTTGCCAGGTTTTACGAGCCCGTCGCTTTTCTCTGACCAACTCTCTAACTTCCATTGGGTAGGATACGTTTAGCGTCTTCTTATTTTGTAAAGTGGGGGTACTTTCCAACGCAGCATAGTGAATTACTTCATTGAGTTGTTCCAATTTGTTTTCCAACTGTCGAGAATTTCTTATCGGTACCTGGAGATTGATTTTCTCCTCCATTAATTTACGAAAGAGATCCCAGTTTGTTTTTGAATTTGTTGCAATTTATAGTGACGTATAAAATCAGACGCGTTATGCTGAACTAATGCTCTATCTAAATTCGTCTCCAACTTTTCCCAAAATGAAATATATGATCAACTTAACAACTTTATAAATGACCCAAAAGCACTCATAACACTTTGACAGTTTACTTTTAATTTTCTTTTTTACATTGTTACTGCAGCTAAATCGCGGACGTACGCCCACAATTCGATTTTCGTAGATCATGTATAGTCGCTTCAAGTACTTATACAGATAAATAAATGATTTGGACAAAGAATTTCACCCTTTCACTACAACTGGCGCAGTGTGTATAGCGCCAATGATCTATAGAGTCATCATTTCTTAGTACATCACACTTACCATATATGGTTTTATAGTAATCAATAAAAAGTATTGCTGTTCAATGAGGTTTTTGTCAGAATAAAAAATTCTGAGATATTTCTTAACCGAAAAAATTTATATCGTCAAATAGTTTAAGTCATCAATTAAACTTATGATTCAAAAAACAACGCAAGACCTACACGAATTGTATGACTTTGAATTGATGCAGTTGAAATGCATAAAAAACAAAATTAAATACTTTGATTTTTATCATTGGGGAAATTTTTAATCTGAGCTTTCATTAACAAAGTGTAATCACGCTACACCTCTCCGATATGACTCAAGCTATAGCTACTTGTGATAAATTTGAATATTAGGGAATGTAAAAGAATAAGATGACGTATTATTAACGGATTGTATTTGGTCGTTGAGCACAAAAAATATCATTCGGGTATTCACTTAATGATCATCAAGCATAGTTTGAGAGTCTCACAGTATTACTGGTTTGAACATCGCTCTCTTCTCTCTCTCTCTCTCTCTCTCTGTATATGTATATGTTACGGTTAAAGCCCGAAATCGGCGAATGTCCGAATTTACCGGTAAATGTCCGAATTTACCAAAATGTGAATTGAAATCCATTAATAGATTCTATATTATCCGTTCCTACGTGCGGCACGCAGTGCGACATGTTTGCTTATCCCGACTCCTACGTTCCTCGAAGTTGAAATTTAAAGCCCCTCGGAGTGAGAGTTACCGAAGCCGTTAGCCTTTAAAATTCTAGAAAATCATGCTAGGGTTTGACACGAAATCATTCTAGGGTCTATACGAAATCATTTATTAATACAAAAAATGAAAGAGTAAATGTGAATATAGTCTAAATTTGCAGGTAAACGTAGATTGAACATACATTTACCAAAAGGATCAGTACTGTCGTAGTCAAGATTTGCCGAAAAATCTTAGTATCGGCCATTATATATATATATATGTATATATATATATATATATATATATATATATATATATATATATATATATATATATATATATATATATATATATATATATATATATGTATATATATATATATATATATATATATATATATATATATATATATATATATATATATACATATATATATATAATGGCCGATACTAAGATTTTTCGGCAAATCTTGACTACGACAGTACTAAATACAATATTTGGTCGGAAACAAATATCCTATGGGGTACGTTTAGGGCAACTTGTTAAATATTTACTTGGTTTGCGCAAAATAATCATTTAATTGAAGTAGTAATGTTATTAGAACGATGCATTTTCTTTACATGATAGATACTAAAGATACGAATATAGAAAACTATGGGTTTTATTCAAAACGATAAGTCTCGAGGTATCCGAAGCCGTTGCTATCTGATATTTACGTGAGCCGCTTCGATGTCCCACATATGTAACAACCAGAGTTCATACACATATTGCATCACAAAATCTATGATCAATGGACGACTTGTGAGTTTAAATTCGTTGACGATGGTCATACTAACATGAACTAAAATATTTACCACAGATAGTTTCACAATTATTATGATCTCTAAGTATCAATATTGTGTAACTACAAATTAGAGATTAGGTTTCGTATTAGATCTCGCTATTAGGTTTCGTATGAACAGGAATGATTTGAGTTAACTTGCACTTCGACAAGTCTGTGCTCCAATAAATATGCAAACATACCAGGTACCTTGCGGACTAAATTTTAGAAATCATTGCGTTCCATCTGGAACTCTATACAGTCCAATAGTTTCGTCAATCAAAGGTTACGGTTATAGCTCATGGGTTTATTGGTAAAATATGACTATATTATATATACTAGAAGTGAAAGGGCCAGAACAAACTTAATTAATACCTCTTTTCAATGTTTATTGAGCAATATTGAGCAACCGGAGATACCAAGCAAATTGCGATAGATTTGAGAGTGTTTGCAGCTAAACTCGATTGAAAATATTACAGTTTGTGTACGTTAAGATACCAGGCTGTTCCAGCTTGGTTCTACAAACTAACTATTTGGATTATGTAATCGGAAAAAGCGATTTACAATCCAGAAATGTATTCAATATGACGAAAGAAATGACGATAACCATCTTGATTTTAATACTGAGCTTATTTGCCATCTTCCATGTAGAGACAGAGCCAAATTAATAATCTTTGTGCTATATCATCAACTCTTATAGGTTTTCCAATCAAGTACATTCGTTTTATTCTTATTGCATTCCACTAAACTCATTCAATGATATAACCTATGGTATTGAATACTATGTACAACTCTAGAAAGCTGTTCTGTATAAAATTTTATAAAGGCAGTAAATTTAGATGCAGATTTAAAGAAACGGATTCGAGATCGTAAACAAAAATCTTTATGAAATCTTATTTCAAGGCTTTGAATTCCGAATGATCTGCTTTTTTAACAGTTCGAGCATATATATTCCATAAAATTATGGAAATGTCCATAATCATCTGAACTATCTCGTTTTTTTTGCAATATACAAATCAGTATTAATGTGTCCCATATCAGTCAACCATCCTGGATTTATATCTGGCTGATCGACATTCTCTTACTTGGTTGAATTTATACCGACAAAGTGATAAGCAAGTTCGACAAATATCATAAAGAAAACATGGCTGACGGGTGGTATTTGATTCTCTATGGCATTCCAAGTCTATCTTTAAACCATTTAAAAACGTTATACTATAGACAAATATCTGGTTTCGTAACTACAGTTTCGAGTTAACCATGATTTCGTTGTAATGTGTCACTGCTACCCATGGTTTGCAACTTGGTTTAAACATGGTTTCGGAATGAGCTATTTTTTCTCATCGCATGGCATTTTAGTGACGACAGTGCCAAGTTATACAGTTAGTGAATAGCGAAATTTGTTTTTTTTGTTTAATTAAAATTAATACAGAATTCGATAAATTAAGGGAAAATAAAACTAAAAATAGAAATTGGAAAATTTAGGTGGAGTTCATAGTTCATATCCAGGAGCCTTGCTGTCATCAAATTGAGTTGTATTTCCATGTTAACTTCTTTCTGGGTTATTCCAGGGATTGACCTCCATAATCATTTCTTCTATTTTCGATATTATCTGATTTGGTCTCATTCGGTTTGAAAATACCAGCTAGATGCAATTTTTCAACTTTTGATTTGTCATTCGTAGCGCACGAGCGATCACTTCGTCTAAAAGGAGAGGTCTGCGTTATTAGGGTTTTTATTTTTTTGTTGCCTTCTATAGTGAGTAGTTCGTATTATTATCAGCGGTCAATTTTCCAAGACACAAATAAATGTTTTTTTCTGAATCTCTCGTTTAAACTGTTGTGATTGGTTATTTAGAATGGTCTTGTCAGATGGAATCCTCGTTTGTTTTCATGCTCTTCTAACTTTCATTTTTTTTCCAAGACCAGGTTCCGAATTTTTACTGGGCTATCGGAATTATATCATTGAAGTTTTCTACCTTTTTTCTAGTTCTTGTACCATTTTTAGACTTGTTTGTAGGTGATATATTGCTTTTATGATTTACTGACACAATCCACTGGCAAGCCAATATATTGGCACAATAAACGAATGATGAATAAATCTGTGTCCTGATAAATTGTTTAGCATATGAGAGAGACGGGTAAATTAAAGCATTGCATTCGAGACGTAAATTCATTTATAGCTCAATTGTAGTCATTTACTGGCGATGACTGTCAACTAAATATTGAATTTTAAATTTCTAAGGAGTACATCTTTCTGCGACAACAGTTAAAATATTTCTATTTGCTGGAACTATAAATGGTTAATTATAAACTAGAAGTTTATATAGAATTTAAAACTCTATAGGTGAAGGACTGATTTAATCGCAATCAAACTTAAAGTGAACAAACTTTGTAATAGTCCTGTTGAATATATTGAGCAACTCGTAAAACAATTTAATATTTGGAAAAAGCATTGCAGTCTTGAAATATAGTTCATTAACAAATCAAATACATCTTAGTTCTATAGTACTCAGAAATGCCAATCATCTGTAATTTTGATTCCAAGCTTACTTACCATCTCTCATGAAAACAGATCAGAATCTATACTATTTGAGTTTTAACATGACCAAATAAAAAATGGTTTTATGAAAAAAAAAATT
This sequence comes from Tipula lateralis, assembly GCA_963932295.1. Classification (NCBI taxonomy): domain Eukaryota; kingdom Metazoa; phylum Arthropoda; class Insecta; order Diptera; family Tipulidae; genus Tipula; species Tipula lateralis. Next base: position 122,056,182 of record OZ010736.1, read on the forward strand.
GAGGCAATTATTAAGAAACCGGAGAACATAAGCGAGTATTCTCTGTAATTTATTTAAGCTTGAAATTTTATTGATCAGATCGTATACTATATCTGATGTGTCGCTCTGGTTGCGTATTGCACTGTAAAAAGCTAATGAGGTACTACTTTCTTCTGTAGTTGTATGAGGGTTATCCGATTGTTTTGGCCATCTTGCTCTATCTTCACGCAGCCACTGAGGTTTGTTCCACCAAAATTCGTCTCTTGCTATTTCATGATACGATTTGCCACGAGTGGCATAATCCGCTGGATTCTCCTTAGATGGAACGTGTCTCCACATGCTTCTGTTGTGCTCATTTATTATTTTCGCCGTGCGGTTGGCTACGAATGTAGTCCATCGTCGTGGTTGATCAGACAGCCAATCTAAGACGATCTTAGAATCTGTCCATAATGTTATTTGAGAGATTTTGAGATTCAAAATACTGACTGCTTGTTTGGTAACTCGGCTTAATAGTACTGCTCCCATAAGTTTTAATCTGGGCAGGCTCACCGGCTTTAGAGGAGTAGTACCGCTGCGTAGGCCCATTAGCTCGTATCACAAAACCCGTGAATGCGGACTGTAGTGGTGGTACCCATCCACCTCGGAATCTCAATTTTAGAATTGCTGCATAGTTCGGTTCTTAATTTGACCCATTTTTATGTCAGTTGGCAGCTCTTTGTCCCAGTCTAGCTTTAACAGCCAAAGTTTCTGGAACAAGATTTTAACCCAGATTACTATCGGAGATATAAATCCTAACGGGTCAAATATGAGGCTTGCTTCAGACAGTAGGTTTCTTTTTGTGTAGTTCTTTAGAGTATTTATTTTGGCTTGAAAAATGAATCGATCGGTTGATGATTGCCACGCTATCCCAAGTAACTAAATGGATTGCTCGTGCTCTGATAGCTGTTTAATGTCACCACTATCAACCTGATTGGTTTGATATATAATCGAATTATGATTGGAGGAGAGTTTCCTCAAATTGGATCCACCACTATTGCAGTCATACACAGTGTGATTTGAGTTAAAGCCGTTGAAACATCTTTTATTCTTGCTCAATAGTATCTTTCGGTCCTCTTCTGACAGTTCCTTGAACTTATCGCACTCAATCAATTTATGATCTTTAATGTTACGTGCGACACACACCCATTTAGTAAACGTCGCCAATGTTCTTTTCGGATGAATCTGTGTGTTTGATCTCGCTGGCCGTACTTGGTCACATCTGAGAGATTCGAGGGCGTCCATTCGCTTATTGAGGAACTCGAACAGCATTTTCAATGTCGGGTACTCATGCTCTGTAGTATCTTGGGCCCATTGATTTCTTGTATTATCGTCTAAATTTTGCACTATTATATATATGAGCCAAGGATCTCTTGGCTCCGCCTTCTCGCTCAATGCTCTTAAGCCTCGTATCACCTCGTCGGAAGTATCTAGATCTAGTATCTTTTCTTAAATTATCGGAACTAGCTGCATTAACGTTGGGCTGTTCAATGAATTTGCGAATGAACAAATTAATGGTGTGTCGTTTCCGATTGTATCTTTGTGTTAATTTTTGCAGTGCCTCGTGGTAATTCGCCTCGGTGATCTTATAATACCTGACGAGTGAGTATGCTTCACCCTTGAGTAGGCCGACCAAGTATTGGAACTTTTGGACGGTTGGTATAGTTTCATTTTCATGAATGCTTGATGCGAATATATCAAAGAAACTCTGCCACTCAGTATATAGTCTCCGTCGAAATGTGGAATCTGCAATTTTGCTAGCTTTACTGCTGGTGCGGCGCTTCCAATTGTGGCGTTCATTGAGCTTTCACCAGGATTTGCGGTTTCTTGAAGGCTTCTCAACCGTACGATTTCGTTAATCTTCGCCGCTGCTAAAAAATACAATTTTTCGACCTCGAATAAGCAAGATTCTTCCTCAGAGTTAATTGCGAACATGTTCGAATTCCTCTCAATCGCAATTCATCTAGGCGTTCAGTGGACGTAACCGTTAGCTTCTTAGCGAATTTAGATTGTCTTGATTAAGCTAACTCGTACAAAACACGCTGTTTTCTCAAGGCATCCATCACGGGGAAATTGTAACACTGATCACTATAGTTATGATATCACTCAATTCACTTCCGTTCAAAATATAAGACCGAATTATCAGAGCACGTGCACTCTATGTAATATTCCACTATATTCTGGAACCGAAATGTTGAAACTGGTTTACAAAAAATTGCTTACTACACTACGCGGTATAGCATCTGGCTCGAAGGACCATGTGCAAATTCCAATCGCCGTTCCAGTAATGAAATAGTGAAATAATAATAATGTAATAAAAAACTCGGTCAGTGATGATTTTCTTTATTGTTGTGGTCTCGTTGACTTCAAAAAATGTAATAAAAAAAATGATTCGACAGACAAGACAAGATGACCAGAAACCATAAATTCGAGATTATTCAATTGGATTCTAATTAGACCAGATGTTTGGTAATTGGAATCCAATTGAATATTTGGTTTCGCTCTAATGTAGGCTGTTAAATCTTATGTGATTATTATACCAGTGTTGGAGTTTCTGAACAATTAGCTAGTTGCCAGATGTTCTGCTTTATATTTGTTGCTGTTCTGTCCAGCTGGTTTGTCTACTTGATTTTTGATCTTGTTTGAAAAGAATGTCAATTTCGTTACCTCTTACATCATTAAAACTACACGATGGGGTATATATGTTCCTTTTGGTGAGGGAGGTTAACCGGGTTCCAAAACCCATCAGTATTATATTATCTGGAATCGTTCTTAAATAAAAATCAGTACACGGCACAAAGGGAAATGTACTTATGAGAGAGACTGTTATGGGCGAACAACTACCAATAGTTAAACGTCTGAAGTAAACGGTTAACACGCCGATAAACACATTCATCAATAAACACAAAACTGGCAAAGATAATATTCTTAATAATAAAAAAGAATTATAATCCGAACTACACTCCAGAAAGGTGTTACCAGAAAGTAGATATGTAAAGCCCTGGAGATGTGATGCTCTAGATATCGATCTGGAATGTTAAACGTAATTTAATGTCCGGCAATCCCCGTGAGGTCCCCATTCTACGTTCTTTTATCGTTCCAAGTTCAACGGAGTGTAGATTACGCGCTCAAACATGGTCTACATATCTTTTGAGACATATTTTCAAACTAATCGGTGACAAAATCAACTATAGGGCTTTCTGACAAAGTTGAAAACTACTGGGTAGTGAAAACTCGCTCAACCAATGTAGCTTTGGCTCAACTTACACTTTCAAGCGGACTGAATGCAGTTCTATATATCAATAAACGACCGGCTAATCCTCCAATTTACGAGATATATTTGGCGACTATAAACAGGTATAAGATTCTGTTTTTTAAAGTATCTTGTTGTCATAAATATTTGTCATCAACTTCACACTTGCTAATTGAAGTGATATTTAATTAATTAACGACAGCTAAAGAATGCATTTATTTTTTTACTGAGTCCAATAAAAATTCTAATTCTCTCGCCTAAAGTCCAAATTTTGGCTACACACCAGCTGTGCTATATTGTGAGAACGTCAAATATTGTTAAGACGATTTAATTCGTAAACTATAAAGCTAGACTTATTTTATGGGTAATTAAACACTCGGATTGGAACTATTAAGCTTACTAACCAAGCGTTAATGATTGATAAATATCTAACACTTAAGATGTGTAGAAAACTAGACGTCGGATATCGCCAATATAGAACGTCCAGAAATCGTAAAGTAGATGTTGTATGTATATAATTAGACAAGGTCGTTCAGATATCTAAAGAATTTCGTGTGAAATTATAATTTAATATTCGGACAGATGTGTAATAAGATGAGTGATACGTTTTACCGTAATGAGTTGCGAATTTTAGGAAAAATTTCTTCCGGGTACATCATCATTTCACTATGCGGAGTACAGTTGTATTGCGCACATACGTAGATACATGAATAACAAATGTGACTAACACTATAACCTAACTATATCGACAGATAAGATTTTATTAAGTTAATCCGTTTTGAATAGCTTTTGGTTAAACCGGTTCTCATGAGCTCTATCTAAAATGCGCTTACTTTCATCTTCCACGAATTCGCCAGTATACGTATTACTTAATTAGGAATTGGTTTGATCTCTAATAGTCAGACAACTTTTTTTTAACCGTCATAAAATTTGGATCAAACGATGTTCTTAATTATTAAATATCATTAGTTTGAATTGGTCAGTGGTGGCGGGAGATATACTGTAAAGCCTTGAGAATTAAGTGTTGGTTATAAGTGTATCATACCAAATTCGGTGTGTGTGTGTATGTATATACTGTATGCATTTGAAACAATCTTTTTTACAGATACTTATCGAACTATTTAGCTGAACACATAATTAAGCCTTGAATGTGATCGCGCAGCATCAGGCAAAAATTTTAACAAATCCAACAATAGAAAGAAAATAAACAACATATATATTGTGAGCTTTTAGATTCGGTTGAGAGTACATGAAAAGGTACGTCGCGCAGACTTGGAATGCGGAACACATATAATCAAACTAAACACTTACGAATCGATACATTTGATATTTAGAGCTTCTGACTGTACCCGCAATTCAAATCCTTGAACAATTTGTAATTTTATAATTTTGGAATTTTCCATGCAGTCATGCGCGTCCTATTCATATGCGGTTACACAATATACGATTTTGCTATATATAGACAGTAAGAGAGTTGCACAATCCTCGTCTAATAGTTGATTACAATTTTATTAAACAGGATTTGAGATCTCGAAGGTCTGTATATGTGAGATGTATAATTTTGCGCGTACCTCGAATAATATATAAATCAATTTTCGCGTTAAAATACGTTTACAATAGCCATGCACAACAAGAAAATGTTGACGATGGTTAAGTTGATGAATCATCTTCCTTCCATCATTTGGTATTTTTGTTAAATTAATCTGCGTTTTTTTTTGTTCGTTGTGAATCGCGCGGTATGCGACATTGAAAATTAATTGGAATCTCGTTTTGTATATGGAATCTGTGTAATTCGGTGGTTAAATTGTAATTAAGCTCTTGTTTATACATGCATATGGGTATATGATCGATGATTTGGAGGTTTGCACGACTTTTATTGGATGGAATGCGCAAACTGTATATACATGTCAAAATGCCCACAATATCGATGCGGTTGCCTTGCGACAACTATAAATCTATCTGAGTACATATAAACGGTGCAGAGCTCCAAATTTAGATGCAGAGGCAATTAACAACACTAATTTGTAACAATTAACCTTGTACGATGCAGATTAAAATCATCGAACATGTATATAATGTTAAAAAGATTATAGACCGCGTCTTTCACTATATATACAATTTATATAATTACAGCTTAAATGTTACCAAATTATACGCTGTACGAAAAATGTAACACACTGGGCTAAGAATCAATCCGGACACACATTATATCATGTACAATGTACCAATCAATTTTATTGGAAAATTATCAAAAAAAAAAATTAAGTTACGATATATATAGTGAATCGGGCCGACCCATATGCAAATGAAGGTATATCATTACAAATCGTAAACGAGTCTCTCTACATTGATATGCATTGTTTTGGTGTTGCATCATATCATCTAAATGGGATAATAAAAATTGTATATCGAAATTTGATTTTAAATTTTAAAATTAATTCGATCAACACAGCTCGTTTAACAGCATATAGTGGATTGCATATAAAGTCATGGGCGTAGTAGCAGATATGTGGGATCCATTTATACGGCTTGTTGTCGTATATCAAAATAAATAGTAGTTGGTTTGACCAAATAAAAATAGTTGAGATGCGTGATGCCGATTTCTATATTGATCAGTGATGATCAGATTACTTTATGAAATTGATAGCTAATAAAAAATTTCGAAGTTTTACAATAAGGAAATGTGATACTGTCTTCAGACATGATGTAAGTTGCTACACCCACTGTTTGAATCTAGGAATCAGCTGTCTAGTTGCAGACTAGATATTATGAAAGCCACCTCTCTCGAAACAGTCCTGTAAGCATTGGGTGCCCCATATACAATATGATTGATGTGACTAGCGGGGAGAGGAATTTCCTGATGCATGCACTTGATCCACCAGTGCTGGCAATTAATCGAACAAGGCCATTGGTCGTTCTATTCGCCTTTACCACCGTTTGTATAATATGGTCTTGAAAGCTTGAAAGATGGTCTAGTACTTAATTTTTGGTGTTGATACAACTGCCTCGGTCGATGAGTGCAAAGCCAATTGGAGATTACATCGACCTCGTCTTCCACCCACTCTACGAGTTGTTGTTCATATCTCGCCGATACAATAAGTGCCAGGTCATCCGCATATCTCACTGAAGTGGAGTCCAAGGAAATTTTCGGGCAACAAAATTCTGACAACACCGTCATAAAGAATATGCTAGAGCAATGGTCCTAAAACCGCCCGTTGAACCTTCCTAAGACTCATGTTCACTTGAAATTACACAAGCCTTTGCTGAATTAACTCCGTAGTTGCACTATTAAATACAATTCATACGTCCAGAGTAATTACTACTCGGATACACTGCGTGTGCTTAGATCCACCAGCGTCTTTATCAAAAACCTCATGATGTCCACTATAGCATTTAAAGTAGAACACCCCACTCGAAAACCAAACTGGTTCTTTGCAAGTCCACCCGTTCTGTCAACTTTGTCTATATTATTGTGCAGCGCTGTAGGTGTTCATATAGTTTCCTGAAACTTTTCAACCATCAGAGAGATCTATATGAAACAGGCATATAGACCAGTAAAGCATCCGGTTTTCTTTCCGTTTTTAAGTTAAACTAGTTCAGCTATTTCCATGTAGCAGAATTCTCCATTTTTAAATTAGTTTTGGGTGAATGGCAGATGCAATTCCAATCGCTCCCGGTGGAATATTTTCCGGCCTAGCGTTTTTCTTCATCGTTACTATGGTGATTAAACTAACATATACGATCATTTAACACCATTGAAATAAATCCAATATCGAAATTGATTTTTCCAAAATGGTGGTGCGTGACAATCGTTCTATTTGTGATGTACTGTGAATCATGTGTGGTACGGTAGTGTACTGCAAACTTGCCAGTAACGTATTATATGCCCTTTAACAAAGTGATCGAGGTCATCAATAGAAAAGAGACTAAGACTTTGTTTAAAAATGTGCTGAATCCAACCAAATGATGAAAAGCTTACTCTGCTGATTAATTAAAAGGAATAAACTGATCTCGAACAGCAAAATTTATTACTTCCTGAAATCATTGAGGTTATTTGTTATCAGCTGACTACTACTTTTGGAATGTCATAAGCTACCAGCAAATTGATATTTTAGATCCTGGTGATGTAGTCTGGAACTTTTACATATACTTGGCTTGCATAATCCTTGAGCAGTCGCACTCGAAAATTGTAGGTCGTTCGCATTAAAAGCCCTATCCGGTTCTAAACAACAAATTATCTAGTTAGGGACCTCGGGTTGTGATCAATATTGAATCGTTGCGGTGTACAAACCAACATTATGAATGTCCATATGGAATATCTCCGAAACCCGTAATTTAAACAGTCTGATTCCATAAGATGCGATTCATTTATTGGAAATAATTATCAAATATATTGCAGAGCTATCAGAAAAATGTCAAATGATATTGGAACCATAATTGTTGGTATTCAAACAACTTTAAGTTGTTTCAGTTTAAAGACAACGCCTCTTCTCTCTGTAGGGTTTATTTGTTTTGAGAGATGAAGCGAAAAAAAGATTTTTTGGACCAATAATAATCATGCACACATTGAGCACACAAACAGAGTATACTGTATAAGAGTATTGATAAATAAGCAACATTATTGACTAATCTGTGACGACTATTCTAAAGAATTGTGCCTTGTGTTACTTTTATAAATAATTCCGCTGAAAGCTCATGGACCATATTTATAGATGTAGACGGTTATTCAAGTCGGATTCTATATATCTCAACATACATTTCAAACTAAATCACTTGAAACTTTTACCTTTTATATATCGTTGAAAGAAATCATGGAACTTTAAAAGTTTTCCAGAAAAGCTTTAATGATTTTAACTAACACAGGTTTTGGAACCATGTATTGCATGAAATTAGCAATTCATGAAACCTTCAACACATACATTTTTTATTATTGGCAAAAATAATTCTTACGAGAAAAAAATTTTAATATAAAAAAAATTTCATATGGTTTTGAAATCCTGTATTTCGTTGGTTATTGTTAAATATTTACTATTGAAACATAGCCGTTTAATTTTGATCCTAAATATTTTTTATTAAAGTAGAAAAAAATCCTAACAAGAAAAAAATTTTATTAGGAAAAAAATTGTCCAATTTTTTAAAAATAATTAATACTGAGGTACTCTTAACTGGGTAATTCATATTTACTATTGAAACATTGTCATTTCGTAAAATTTTGATCCTTAATTTTTTTAGCAAAAACTAACCCAACAAGAAAAAAATTTTATAAGAAAAATTTTGTACGATTTTTTTAAAAATAATTAAGACTGAGGTACTCTTAACTAGGTATTAAATTTTTCCTATTGAAACATTGCCGTTTCGTGAAACTTTGATGCTAAATTTTTTTTTATAAGCAAAAAATCCTAACAAGAAAAAAAATTTAGAATGAAAAAAATGTGTCCAAATGTTTTTTTTAAATAATTAAAACTTGGGTACTCATAATTGGGTATTAAATATTTACTATTGAAATATTGACGTTTCGTGAAACTTTGATCCGAAATATTTTTTATTTTAAGCAAAAAAGAATCCTAGCAAGAAAAAAATTTTATAAGGATAAAAAATTTCTCCGATTATTTAAAAAATAGTTAAATCTGGGATACTCTAAACTCTTTTCAGATCCCTTTTAAAATGAGTAAAGCTAGTTAAATAAAGGTTGCGCTCGATTGCAACATTTTATATTAACATGGAAGATGAGTTGGCTAAAGATTGATTTAAAACAATGTGGTACATTGTGATTTATCACTCTGAAAGCCAGAATTACTACTCTTTTACCTCACCACTAAATGTTACATTTTCACATTTTGTAGGTATGTTAAGTTAATTAACATCAAGTTAAAAGAAATTAGCTATGATTAAAAAACTATGATGCAATCCACTATGATTATTAACTATGATTAAACAAATTCTTCAAATTTGTTTTGTTACGTCGCGTATATCTTATAGGCTTCGATTAACTAATACTCGATTGAACTCAATCTATTTTAGCACTTTGAGCTTTGAAACTAGTTTTTCCTTATTTTGCAGGTAACAGTTTTCCTGACTTCGGTGTTAAAAGCTTTCAGAAATTTAGATGACTTCTTATCAAATTAAGATTAGTTTGTTCATTTTGTCCCTATTTAATTAAACGATTCAATAAAATTGATAACAAAGGCTATGGACCACAATTTTAACAGTGTAATAGGTAAATTGAAATACTAGAGCACTAGATAAAAGTAAATGAATTGCGATGGAACTGCTCTAAATGTAGTTACATCTTCATAATCCCTTGAACTTGTTGGTTCATATTCATTATTAACTTCAATGTCTAGTTCAATTGTGTCATTTGCCGATAAAGAAACTTTATGCAGCAGAAAGAAACCTTGTACACATCTCTTGACCTCCAACTCCGAGGTTTTGAAAAAGGTGGCTTGCGTTCTAGTCATGATTGAATCTTGTTTCTTTCTCAATTAAGAAAATATGGTTTTCTAAGGAGAATGCTACTTATAAACACCCGCTAATCGTTTAAGATGGAACCCGTCAATTACGTTCACTGCGTCTGCCTTAAAAAAAATAAATATTTTGTGTATAGATTGCAATACTTGCCTTATTCGGAAGTTTGGCACCATCAAAGGCTGAAATTGGTGGTAGTTTTGGGACCATTTTAAATATTTATGAATTTTCACCTTCACTGTTGATTTTGAAAATATTATAGGTGACAACACTTGGAAGCTTACATCACATCTTAACCAAAGTAAAAAAAAACATGAATTCAACATGTGAACCACCCATAAATTTTAGGATAACGATAAATTCCACGGTATTTCTAAATGATGCCGGCGTCATCAAAATCATTACTCAATATATTCACAATTATTGTGGAATAAAATATGCTTCAACTAAATCGACAATCTAATATACTATTATGAGCGAGCTTGTCACTGTCCTATCAAAATTAGAACTTAAGCACATTTCACTTAAACTATTTTGGGTAATATTTACTGGGCTTTTATTGACTGTTGATGCCTCGATTGCTAATTTTAAAATTTTTTAACAATATTTTGTTAAATAATTTGCGCTGCACGTTAATTTTTGTCCTCTTTCACATCAATTGCCAGCTAAAATCAATGCTATAAATATAGACATCATTACTGTTAAGTACAACATCCGTAAGCCTCGTGTGATAAATCGTCGACTGACGGAATATAATCCCACAAATTTTATACCTAAGTAAATCCATTTTTTAAATAGAAGGTTAAACTATTCAACTGGACAGAAATTGATTGCAAATAACTGATTATTTTGTTCAAAACACCAAGATTGCGCAACTGTTGTAAATGTATTGCCTATTAGTGCGGAACTTTTTTTAATTATTATTATTAGACAGGAGCTTTTATATCCCATTAACACCAAACATTCCCGACATTTCAATTAAATTATTTTATTGCATTTTCACTAATTAAAATGGACTTAATAACCAGTCTCGCTCACATAAAAATTTTAATTTAACATCAATACCCAATGTTCGGGCCAATGACTCTTGTGATCCGCGCGTGATGAACAAAAAAAAAACTCCAACTTTTGCAAATAACAAGACAAAAACCTGCTGCACAATTTTTTTTTAAACAGATATGCTAAAGAAATGAAAAAAGCTTTATACTGCAAAATACGACCTTCGTCAAGGCCATTTCCTATTAACTCTAATATATGACACTGTGGCAATGAACTATGCCGTATATTACATCCTAGTGCTCGGTGTGGTGAAATATTGTCGGTGTCGCGACAAATGGCGCGCCATACTATAATCGACACTCATCTAAATTTTTGTTTTAATTAAATTAATAAATTGTTAATTAAGATGGATATTGATTCACCGCACAGTGCGTATAATATACAGAATTACATCGAATTTATTAATCATCAGTAAACTACGCTTATCATCATCATCATCATCATATCCCTATAAAGCTAATATAATGTATATAAGAAAGTTCAATATAAGATAATTCAAAGAATAATGTACAACAACAACAATACAAAATAACTCTTTTAATTGTACGCGGAGAGGTCACGTATATTATAATAGTAGATTGTTTACTTTATATACTAAAAAACCAAAAAAATAAGAGAAATAAAGTTTCTTTGATTGTTTGTTGGTGTAATTTTTCGAGACTCATCCCACACCCACCGAAACCAACCAAAAAAAAAAACAAAAATAAATCGAAAAGCTACAAGAAAAAAAAAACAAAACACAAAAAAGAAAACAAAACAGAAATTGTTGTATTTAATAGAGCGAATATATAAGCTTGTTTCATTTCATATCAAAACACTGATCAGAAAAGTGTTTAAGTTTTATTAAATATTTAATTAAGTTTTTAAAAAATAAATATTTATTCTTATTATTTATATAATATATATATAATATATCGAAATTTATAAAATTTTTGTGTTTAAAAAAAAATAAATAAAATATTTAATATAAGCAAAGCTTGTATAGTGTTCTGTGTATAAAAAAAAAGTTTTTAAAAGCAACAAAAAAATAAATTAATAATTAAAATGTATTCGAAAATTAATATTCATTTAATTGTGGTGAGTTTATTTGTTTATGTAATAATAATAATCGTATAAAGAAATTTAATTAGTCATCTCAGCGCAGAAAAGAAATAAAATTAGAAAAGTTGTTAGGTATTTCAAAGTGAATAATTTAGTTTTTATAGTTGTCTATTTATTTATTTTTATTGCACAAAGGATATCAACTATTTGCAATTAATTGTACAATCAAATTTATTTACATAGTATCGATTGTGCTTTTTGTGCGAGACGATGTGCAAAGTGAAAATGTTTTGTGATAATATTGTGTACATTTTGGTAAACCAATTATTTTTGTGTGGCTTAAAATAGTTTTTTGGTTGATGTAGGTCGTTAAAACTGTGCAACAATTTCCAATAGTAAATTTTTGTGCAATATTTAATGACATTCTGGTTTCAATGCCATGAAATGCTATTCCGATTCGAGGATAACACGTGAAATGTGAAATTTAATAGTGCTAACGACACAACAATTATTTTTTAATATGAAAGCTTTTAACTTTATAGTGTCTCAATCGACTTCATTTTTACATTATTTTATAGTTAGCACCTTAAACTATATATATCAACTCAAAAAACTTAAAAGCTTCCCGATTTGTAATCTAAATTTTGTGTTTAAAATATTTTTTTATTGATATATAAACTCTTTCCTAAAATCGTAATTCTTTAAAATGTGAAAGCTCCACTCACAATTTTATGTAACGCTCGATATGTAAAACCCTTTCGAAATGTTTCGACAAATATTCAAACTAAAAGCTCGCCCACTAAATACGAAAGCTTTCAGGGTTTTAAAAATATTTCGTATATTACATAGTTTTACTATTTAAGTGAAAGCTTCCTGCACAATATAGACACACCCAAACAAGTACCAAATTGTTAAAATATTTCATTTGAAAACAATTAACATGAAGTCTGACCCGTAAAAAATCGTTTTACAAATTTACTAGGCCTTAGCCCGGTTTACCTTGGCAAATATGTGCCCGATTTGTTTTTTGTTGTTGTAACAGAAAACATTTATACATTTTTATTAATACGTGCTTATATAAATTAATAAAACTGGAATCATTATATATTGGATTAAATATAATAAAAAAATTGCATTGAGTGAAAGATTTTTTACTTCTTTGCGATTCCTTGAACTTATTTATTTTTTCTTCTTCGTTAAATACTTAACTTTTACTTTGATGAAATATTTTAGAAATGCAATGGTGTAGTCTGAAATAAATGATTTGCATAATATTAATGATTTATATATTTACAGCTCGTTGTTAGTTGCATCGCTGTACTAACATTAGCAGCAGCACAAGGTGATGGTAAATATCGTCCAGTCGCGGATGGAAAATATCGTCCGGTGTCGGATGGTAAATATCGTCCAGCGACCGATGGAAAATATCGTCCAGAAGACGCTGGCAAATATGTTCCGCGTGGCAATGATGGTAAGAATCGCATCGTTTTATTTTTGCACGTCCTTATTCGACTGAAAAAAAAAACTATTTATTTATTTTATATACTGTTAAATTAAACACATTTATATTCATTTTTTATTAACACAATATTTCTCTATTTTATTTTTATATATTTTATAAAAAACATATACAAAAATGCCTTCATTAAAAAATTATTTTAAATCTAATTAATATTCTGAAAAAAAAACAAAAAACCAAATAATTAATTTAAAAACATTTTAAAATAATGTTTCTTGAAGGACGTTATAAACCTGGTAAAATATGGAAATATGTGCATACCGACGATTTGCGACATTTAGGCAAATACGTTCACGTTCATATCCCATACAATGGCGGATATGGACCATATTCACACATCCATAACCCCTACGCACACATCGACAATCCATACCAACAAGATTTCGACCCAGCCGGTGACTACAGGTAAGAAAATTTAATTAATTATTATAAATTAAATAAAAACTGTATTGTGTCATTACAATTTAATAGTTAGTACGCAAACGACCTTATATACCACACTATATCACACCCACAAAAAAATAAGTTTACCATTGTTCTTATATATTGCTTTCGGTTTGAATCATCGACAAGAGAAAATTTATTGTCCTGTGTATACATTACAAGGACTTTCGATTAATAATTTACAAATTTATTGATACAACGACCTTCTCAAATGGGCAACTCGGGTGGTTGACCGATACACGAGTGAAATCATTCCTTGCAACCGATTGCATACACAAAATGGAACTGCGATATTTAAAAATGTCGTCTGGCAAAATTATGATCACAACGTATAACCGCGCGTTTTATATTTAACGATCGATTATTAATTTTATTATCTCGATCACACATTTTTGGATGATATTTTATAAACAAATTTCATTGAATCTTATAAAGTTTTAAATGAGTCGATTTTTTGGGTATTTTGTCGCGATAAAGGTTAAGGTTATAAGAATATTATTATTTCATCCGTTTGCGGTCCCACAATACATTTTTACACAGCACAATGATTTTTGTAATAACCATGATTTTTTTTTATTTATTCACAGCTTTGTTCAAACAGTAAGTAATGAAAAAGATCCTTTCAAAAATGATGTATATTACATCAATACTCCAGACATATACGAAGCATATGGTTTACCAAATCCATCATCCGATTATACAGCAAGTGCATCCAATCCAGTCCAATCCAAACAAATTCTTCCACCAAATGATTTTCAATTAAGTTATAAAGATTATATAGATAAAATTCAATTGACAAATGATAATGATAATAGTAATAATAATGATAACGTTAATAGTTATAGCGATATTGATTATAGTAGTAATCCTAGTTTTAAAACCCAAAAAGATCAAAATAAACAAAAACCTTTTGATTTTAATCATTCACAGTCAACAAGTAGTTATAATAAAGATGATTTAGAACAAATAAATCGTCGCACCTATCATGATGAAGGTGGTTGGAAAATAATTAGACAAGAAGGTGAAATGAATAAAAAGAAATATGATTTCTTGTAAGTTTTTCCAAAACAAATTTATTTTTCTAATAATTCTATCTAAATATATATAAACACATTATATATAATGACCTAGTCCTTAAGATAGTTTAAGAAATTCGAGCAAACATTTTATATAAAAAAAAAATCAAATAAAATTTACATGACATAGTAAGCAACATTTAGGCTCATACTATAAATTCGCCTAAATGTATATGCTATATGTAAATAAAATAATTTAAGTTTTATTTTAAACATAAACCGAAAAGCTTTCTTTTATATACAATAGTTTACATTTATATATAAATGGTATGGTGTTCTAAAATGGTATTTGGCACAAAGAGCTTTGCCCAAGCTTTTATTTATTTTTTATACATACATACATATAACGTATATATCAAAAAAATGTATGTATCCACAGCTTAAAAATTGTTCGTCGCACATATAACCATTGATTTTTAGGTATACAGCACCGGTTTGTATGTGTACACATATATATAAATACTTTTATATACAAAACAATGGAAAAACCAATCCTTTCACACATAAAAACGGGAAACTTGCACATCCTGAGGTTATGGTAATATCAACCAATTTATACAAAAGATATTCCAGTGGTGATGGAAATTGCCTTTAAATATTTTTTTATTTATTTCAAATTTCCTAATAAATTATTATTATTATTATTAATATTTTTTATTTGTTTATAGTTAATATATAAAATGCTAATACAATTAATTAATTTACTTTCCGAAAATTACAAAAAAAAATTATAGGTACGAGACGGAGAATGGGATTTATGCCGAAGAACATGCGAAATTGAACAAGAGAACAGACGGCAAACAGGCCGCCAATGATGATGATAAGCAAGGTACCGAAATCGATAGTGGATACTATGAGTATACCGGCGATGATGGCAAATTATATCGTGTTGATTATTCCGCTGGTGAAAATGGTTTCCAACCGATGGGCGATCATATTCCAACTCCACCACCTGTACCAAAAGAAATTCAAAGACTGCTCGAATATTTAAAAGAGCAAAATAAATTATAAGATCTCTTAATCAAATTATATACATGCCATCAACATAAAAAATGCAACTAATTTTAATATAACAACATTTTTATTTTACTAATTCTAATTTATAATTTTATTTACTTTATATATATATATTTACATAAACATATTTTTATATAAGAATACGACAATTATAAACATTTATATAAGTATATAGGATTGTTATACATGAATAATATTATATGATGAAAGAAAATTCCTATTTGTAAATAAAATTAGAAATTTATACGAAATTGAAAATACTGTGTTTTTTACTGTGTAACCTACTGTAATGTTTGAAATAACCAAGTTTTCGATTATCAGTTAATTTGTCTACGTGAAAGCTTCCAAATCAGTAGTGAATATTCAAAATTAAATGATGCTTTTCGCATGAAGTTTATGCTAAATTTTTCGTTACAATCTAATTCCAGGACTTATTGTGACCCCTGATTTCATTTTAACTGAGTTGGTTAAAAGAAAGAGTGCCATTTCTTATCAATTGTCTTTAGAATTTTGAAAAGTTTTCTATTTCAATTTAAAATTTATTTCAGAACTAATACTAACGTCTCCTGATCTTCGTGTGATAGATCAACCGCTATACTTGGTACCTTAGGGACTATAATCTAATTTACCTTACCTTGTGATTTTTGAAATTATTCTTCCTGATGCCCAGTTAAATAATAGAATGTTTTCATTAACAAGCAAAACTATATCGTTTACTTAAATTTACTTCCCTTTCAGAGGGACTCTAACAAATTAGTTAATAGGTTACATCGCATCTTTCATAATGTGTGACGAACTACTTATTGATTACGAGTGTTAGAAAAGTTTAAAATATCGGTTTAAAATTCAAATAATAAACGGAAAGCTTAAAAGCCATAAACCTGACTGATTATTGCGTTTCAACCGCTGAGATGGATAACTATGGAGGTGGTATCTTCTAAAACGTGGTCTAATGGTGCCACTCATTTTATATATGCATCTCGCTCTTGTAATGTAGTTCCGAAAATTTTATAGTTTCAAGAAAAAGAAAGAAGATTTCCTCTTGCTCTGTTACTCACTAAATAATATGTTTTTGCTGCAATTATTTTAAAAGAGACCGTCTACATACTTATTAACCTCAGACATTGGAGATGAAAACATTTAGAGAATCGTTTTGCATACAATAAGTTCAACCAGTAACAACCATAATAATAAGTATTAAATTAATAAGAAAATATAAAAGAAGCATATATATATATATATATATATATATATATATATATATATATATATATATATATATATATATATATATATATTTATATATATATATATATATATATATATATATATATATATATATATATATATATATATATATATATATATATATATATATATATATATATATATAGGTATATGTATATATATTTATATATATATATATATATATTTATATATATATATATATATATATATATATATATATATATATATATATATATATATATATATATATATATTAATAAATGCAGGGTTTTTATTTCAAAAACGGTGCTAGCTAGGAGAAAATTACTCATAATAAAATTTATTAATAGTCGAGGGGGACGTCTAGTGGTGATCTTCAATGACCTTGAAACTCATTAGTTTCGGAGATATAGGCTAAAGTTAGGTTTTTTTAAATTAGAACCTATACTTTTGAGTGTTTGTTTTTATTAAGCGATTAAAAGTAAACACTTTTTGCTCACACATCATTTTTGTAAAGTGTATGATTTCAGAGAGATGAGCAAAAATAGATATTCACTAAAGCAATCGAGTTTTCCCTAAGTTCTTTAAATTAAAAAAGAAAATATCAAATGTTCTTTGACTTATTTTGCAATTTTTTTGTTTTATTACTTTGTGATAAAATTACAATTATCTTAGAAAAAGTTTTTTATCATGTTGTTTATTAATTAATTAAATGTTCAAAATGTCCGCCATTTGATTCCAAACATTTTTCTACTCGTCTTATAAAATTTAGATGAACTGTTTCTAGTTTAGCTTCTGAAATATGATTTCTAAAAATATCTTTAATTCTTTGTTTCATATTTTCAGCAGTGGTAGGCCGATTGAAATATCTAATTCTTTCACTTTTCCCCATAAATAAAAGTCCATGCATGTTAAATCGGGTGATCTTGCTGGAAAAGGAGTAGGGCCACTTCTTCCAATCCATTTATTCGGAAACATTAAATTTAGTTGTTGTTGGGAAGCTATACCAAAATGGGGAGGCGCACCATCCAACTGAACCCACATTTCTTGTCTTACTCGCAATGGAATGTCTTCCAATAAATTGGGAAAATCTTGTAATAAAAAATTCACAAATTTTTGTGTAGTTAGTATGGTCCATCAAAAAAAAAAAGGTCCAATTAGGCGAGATCCAAGTATTCCAGCCCAAGCATTTACACTTTAACGATGTTGATGGTCAACGGAACGCATCCAATGTGGATTCACGTCATTCCAATAATGTAAATTATGCCTATTCACATTACCGTCGCTCCTTAACGTTGTCTCGTCAGTCCACATGACAAGACGAAAGAAATCTGGATTTTCTTCAATTTGTTGCCTCGCCCAAAGACAAAATTGAATTCTTGATCTAAAATCATTAGCAGATAACTCTTGCAGCAATGATATGTGGTACGCATGGAATTTGTTTTCTCTCAAAACGCGAGACACGGTCGTTTGAGATATTCCTCTAACGCGTGCAATATTTCGTGTTGATGTGTGTGGGTCCTGTGATACTGCAGCTAACACATCAACAACAATTTCCTCAGGACGCTCACGACCTTTCCTTTGGTTTCTTATGCTTCCGATAGTGCGCAGCTTATCTGCTAAACGTTTAAATACACCTCTTCTAAAGTGCCGACGATTTGGATGTCGTTCAGCGTATAATCTAATCACCATGCTTTCATTTTGTTGACACTCACCGTAGATCATCATGATGTCGAATGCTTCCTGGTTAGTGTACAAAATGATAAAAAACTTTTTCTAAGATAATTGTAATTTTATCACAAAGTAATAAAACAATAAAATTGCAAAATAAGTCAAAGAACATTTGATATTTTTTATTTTAATTTGTAGAACTTAGGGAAAATTCGATTGCTTTAGTGAATATCAATTTTTCCTCATATCTCTGAAATTATACACTTTACAAAAATGATGTGTGAGCAAAAAGTGTTTACTTTTAGTTGCTTAATAAAAACAAACACTCAAAAGTAAAGGTTCTAATCTAAAAAAAAACCTAACTTTCGCCTATATCTCCTGCTAGTAGCCTACTAATGAGTTTCAAGGTCATTGAAGATCACCACTAGACGTCCCCCTCGACTCTTAATAAATTTCATTATAAGTAATTTTCTCCTATCAAGCACCGTTCTCGAGATAAAAACCCTGCATTTATTAGGAAACTCACCCTATATATATATATATATATATATATATATATATATATATATATATATATATATATATATATATATATATATAATATATAAATATATATATATATATATATATATATATATATATATATATATATATATATATATATATATAAATATATAATATATATATATATATATATATATATATATATATATATATATATATATATATATATATATATATATATATATATATATATATATATATATATATATATATATATGTATATATGTATATATATTTATATATATATATATATATATATATATATATATATATATATATATAAATATATATACATATATACATATATATATATATATATATATATATATATATATATATATATATATATATATATATATATATATATATATATATTATATATATATATATATACATATATATATATATATATATATATATATATATATATATATATATATATATATATATATATCAGTGACTCAGTGACTGACGGTTTTATATGATATTCTTAATAATCAACGATAATTTCTGACGACAGAGTAGTGATTCTTTCCAAAGCAATCCTATTCCAATGAGAATTATTTCGCGAAAACCTACCATTCTTCGAGGAAAATTACATGTCATACCAATTTATAACACCAATTTATACCAATCAGTTCTCTCAATGAGTCAATAAACAAATTTATGTAGATAATGGAGACTAATATGAGTCTCATTCTTCAAAACATGAATACTCTTATGCAACTTCTCACCAATAATCAAAAATGAATGCAATTAAGATAGTTGTATGTGGAACGCCAATGGGCTAGCGCAACATAAACTTGAAGTACAAAACTTTCTTATTGAAAACGATAGCGATATTATGCATGATTTCCGAAACTCACTTTCCAAATACGAGTTACCTCAATATCTCAGGATACAGTATCTACGATACTAAGCATCATAGGGGAAAATCACATGGTGGAACTGCTAATCTTATTAATAAGAGAATAAACCACTATGAACTCCAAAAATATAGGGAAGAACATATCCAAGCAACCAGCATTTGTCTAGAAGAGTGGAATTACTTTAAAATTCTAGGAGATAAGTTCATAACAGGAGGTGACTACAACGCCAAGCATATTCAATGGGGTTCGAGATTAATTTCACCGCCCAGGTGGCTCAGTGGTTAAAGCTGTGGCAGTTGGAGCGGAAGGTACCGGGTTCGAATCCCGATATGGGCAGGATGCAAAAGAGATTTTTCACCATCTGATTACGATCGGTGGTGTTAATGAACACATCTATGACCTCCTGTTGGAGTGCAGAACGCATGGGCCGACCCATCTTCCATGTCAGTACTATAGGCTGGCATGGAGCTATGCAATGCGCAGATGGTTCTACGAAAATCGGACCTATAGCCGTACGTCCTCGATTTTGGCCGTTAAGGCGTAAAGTAGGACGTAACTAAGCGAACCGCGAAAGAGCTGGGAGAGCCTTGAGCCCCAAAAAAGCTGCATAGAATAAAATATATATAAAAAAAAAAAAAAAGAGATTAATTTCTACGAAAGGAAAACAATTGTCGGACTGTATACAGAATGAAAAGATGGATCACAAATCTTCTGACAGGCAAAAACTCCCCGAAATTTTTGACTTTTGTGTAACAAAGGGTATACCTAGAACATTAGTAAACGCCGAAACGTGCTACGATTTGTCTTCTGATCACTCTCCGGTATTAATCTATGGCTTATCTATGGCTTAGAGGCCGTAAACGGCCCTTACCGCGTCTCAACTGAGACCTTACGAACCATTTTAACGATTGGTGCACATTGTAGGTGGTCAGCCCAACAAATGTTTTTACACACAACCGCATTTTAAGTCATCCGGTGGCATGTTAATTTTTGGTCAGCGGCGAGAATCGAACTCGAGACCGCGGCGTGATGAGAAACTCTCCTAACCATTAAACTACGACCGACGATTCTCCGGTATTAATAACTAGTCTTAACACGCAAATTCTAACACTAGCACCATCTACATTTTTGACGAATCAACATACTAATTGGCCTTGTTACCCAGATTAACGCTACGCTGATCAAGTCTGCGTTTTAAAGAAACGTAAACTTTCTCCGAATGTTCAACAACTAACAATGACGAAGCTCAATACCCAGGCAATGGTAGCTCCACATGTCACCTACTCTGAAATCAAGGTTAAATAAAGCGACTGAAAATCGCTTTGTTAAGTAAACACGACGAAGAGCTTCAACATTATCTCAAGGGACTTACAGCTACTGAAGCAACGGATTTCTCATTATGGAAAGCTACACGTAAGCTGAAACGACCAACACTCTCATTCCCTCCAATACGACTCTCTAACGGAACCTGGGCAAGAAGTGATGTAGAGAAAGCAAATACATTTGCTAAACACCTTAGCGAAGTGTTTACACCTAACGAGCAGGTTGAAAATCAAGAAAATCTACTCAATTTTGAAGATACTTCTGAAATGAAACAAACGATCAAGGACAACATAGAGGTAAAAATGCATCCGGACATGATCTGATAAGTGTCAAAATGATGTCAAACTAATAACTTATATATTCAACGCTATAATGAAAACAGGGGTTTGAATTTCGTAGACATTTTTCGATTTCGATTTTTCTCGATATCGAAAAAATTCGATTCGATGCAGATTGATCCTAATATGATAGTTGGGTTTAATTCTCGATAGCATAAAGTTATCAATTTAAACATAAATAATTAAAAATAAAATTTACATGGAAATTGTTACGCCAATATCGGAATAATTTCTTGAAATTATAATCAATAATTATTATTATTTTTTAATATTATTATTATTTGAACACCTTATTATTTTTAAAAATAATTTAAAATAATAAACACTTATAATTATTTACAAAGTTTGACAAAGGCGGTCAGTCGTACATAAAATTCGCCAACTAAATAGCAGTCGAATTTTTTCGATGCATTGCCTTGTAGTTTCATAATAGGCCGAATTTATTCGATATCGATAAAAAACGAAATCGAAAAATTTCATATTAGGCCCCCAGGTCATTATCCAGAAATCTGGAAAACTTCAGTTATTATAATGATTCCAAAACCTGGCGAAGATAAAACAAAAGTTAACTCATATCGCCCAATTAGCTTATTATCAACTCTCTCAAAGCTTTTCGAAAAAATGCTCTTGCAAAAACTTAAATCAATTTTAAACAAGAAAAAAATCATACCGGACCATCAATTTGGATATTTGAGAAGAATACGGAACCGTGGAACAAGTTCACAGAGTCGTATCTGAAATCAGGTACGACTCTGTGAAAATCTCTTGCGGTCTATGTTTGATATTATCAAACAGTTTGTTGTATATGTGTATATTAAGTTGATCGGGAAAATCCGCCTTGTATCGTATATAATGCAATCCAGAACACCTTTTAAAGAAAATTGTATTAATTGCTGAGTTCCTGCACGCCTTAACGCTTTTTCCGTCTACATGGTATAAATCGTGGATTAACAGCCAGACACTTCATCAAACCAATCATTATTAGCCTTAGTATTTACTATATTGAATATCTGTTGGGCGGCCTCGAAAACCAAAGTTTTAAATACTTCCTTAAGTATTTCATTAGACTAGTGACTTTCCTACACTGCTGGCACTTTGTATCGGTCTAAAAATCCTATTCGAAGCATAATGTCTAGTGAGAATACGTATCAAAACCTTCAAGATACATTAATTTGTAGTTCATTCTTATACATACTTATCATTAAGCCCTGCAATTTGTTTGTTCTCTGAATTAAGATATCCGATTATTTCAAGGTCATTAGTTGATCCTCAAATAGGAAATCCGTTTCAAACCATTCTCTTTGGATATAGGAGTACATGAAGTGTTCAAGAGGTTATACTTCTCCACTCCTACACTGCCGGCAGTTTGGATTGTTGTAAAGTTCCTGTGTCTAGAGTACCCAGCAAAACCCTAGTATATGTATATATCATCTTTATTATCAATTTAAACCAAACATGAAGTTAGCTGATGATGATTTTTAATACTTTTGAGTATGTTTTCGATATTGAGTATGTTTTCGATGCGCGATTTTTCAACTATGATTTAAAGCAAGCCACAAAATAGTTCGAAAATCATAATAAGAATATTGATTTGCGATGACAAAATCATGTTTTTTTTATTTAGGTTTTGTTAAAATTGTTGTTATATCTCTATACCATGGCATATGGTCCATTGTGGTCCACTTTCAAATATTGGTATGTCCATTTGTCTATTTTGAGGAAATTCTCTTAATTTCAACAACTGGTAAAAAAAAGAAGGCAGGGAGGATTTGCCAAATTATTCAAAGTACTTAGAAACAACGATAGTATGCCGTCCAAATGCCGTCCCCCACTCTAGTAGTGTACAAATAATCATTAAGATTATCGATAAAAGTGAGAATTCATAAAATTTCTATTAAAGAGTTTTAAACTTTTCCAATGTTGACACTGCACCTTTAGTGCCTAGATTTAAGCGATATTGGAACCAATTTCTAAAGCCACTCATAGTCTTCTATATGTAAAAAATGTAAAAATTTATTTTATTTATAAAACGTTTTTTTTGTGATTTGTTCGCCATCTCTTATTAAATCCTAATATAAGTAAAGCACCATCGATTAAAATAGATGGCACTGCTTATATTATGTACAATGTTTGAATGCAATATACGTCAGTAGATTTTTGACAGTTTTAAATAGATGACACTGTTTTACCATGTTTAGCTATCTTCGTTATTACATGTAATTTACGTTTTATAAAATTTACGCTGTTTTGTTTACATTATTTACATAAAAAATGTAAACTAAGTTTTTACATGTAAAATTCCAACTGTGCTTTTATGTAATATCCTCATATAATTTATTGTAATGGAATAACCTTCATAACCAAAAGGATTTAGCCGGCTATCGGGTAAACTGAGACAAAGAACTTGATAAGTTTCTCTTGTAGATAGTCTTGATTCCGGACTCCTCCACTCAATATTTACATTACAATTTATTAGTGAACACTATTATATATGTTAAAATAAATGCACATAACATTCTCAAACGACAAAACACTTTACATGAAAGTTTTGAATTCTCCACTGATATCCACTTGTTCCCACATTGAATTTTAATCTTCACCGATTCCTCACGTAAGGGAGACCTGCTATATATCACGCTGGGACTTCACGTCCAATACGTCTTAGTGATTTTTCAGAGACTGTTGGGTTATTTATTTTGAAGCTCTTTATATAAGAGAAAGTCGTTTGGAAACATCATAGAAAATGGAATGAAACAAGAACTTCCTTTCCATGTGCTCGTATGTCTTACACAGCAGTCCTGGGAACTGACTAGGAATCATTGGACCAATCATTCTTTAATCCGAAATCACAGGTTGCTGGACCAGATAGTCTACTCACTACAATATTCAAAGTAGATTCATCTACACCTTCAAGCACACTAATACCAATATTATAAGAAATGTGGAAAATATACTTCTGGGGAGATCTCCGACCCCATCAATAATCTACATATTTAAGATGTAAATGAATTTGTATATCTTGACGAAAAGCAAAAAGATACCAAACAAAAGTGACGAAAGTGGAAATGGATTGGCTCAGTATATACTGAGAAAATCACCAAGTGCTGTAACGAGGGTATCATTAGACTGGAACCCGCAAGACCGGCGATGAAATGGATGAAAACAATGCTATCTGAAGCGATACAACTTAGTAAATCTTGAGAAGAAACCCAAACAAAGATCGTCCAGCTTAATAGACGCAATATGCTCCTAAAAACTGAAGAAAGTTACAAAATTGTTGGAGCTGGGAGCTGCACGAGTTTGTGAAGCTATCGATCTGCGGGTTACAATCATCGAAAACACAATAAGCTCAATGTTTGTATTTATCGTACGGTGAATCGACGATATATCTACATTATTTACCCTGAATTTCACCTATATGCGCATATACGAATCCAAGTGGAGTATGCGGCAATGGTTTGGAATCCTTACTTCTCAATTAATATCTCAAGTGAAAGTATTCAAAAAATGTATAAAAATGAATTTTTGACCTTGAACCCAATTCCACCTATTAACAGGTCAAATCGTTTAAAATCGTGGAACATCTATTTGATATCAACCTCTCAAATAAGCTTTTTTCGTCAGTCCGGCACAGTCTGTTCAATTTTTAGTTATTTTCGTAATGAAATCTGCTGCAACGATGTTATCCAAGAAATGGGGCATCCATTTCTTATTTATTTTACGTGTGATCAATTCATTCCCACTTTAACATGGTTTAATGGAGTTTACCGGCCATTGACATATTTTAGTAGAACAGTCTTGGAGATAGAGGTGACTCAGGTGAGTCAAAATATGCAAATTTTGTTGATAAGCAAACAATGATAATTGTGTTAAAAGATCGCATTTGTGTTTGCTTGTCAGAGGTTGAAGGAATGTGGTTTCTATTGATAATTTTAAAATGACGTGTAGATCTTCGAAAATATGATAACTGGATTAGCAGATTTGGAATAACAATAAATCTAACTTTCTCGGAATCAATAAGCTATATAATTTTTTGCAATATTTTTCAGATACTAGATCACCTATGGGCTGAGGAGCAGACAGAGACAAACAATTGTCTGACCTTGTTCTTTGTTATTTTACACTTTTCAAATGTTTTGGAGCACGCTTCTGTCCTGGAAGAAAGTTATTTTACACATTCGGAACCGACTATTCGTTAAAAAGCAGAGAAAATGTTTTTGCTCAGTCACCAAGATTTCAGTAATTCTAAGGCAACTACAAAACGAAAGCTATCGTTTAACTAACTCATGCGCTTAACGTTGTTATTAGATTATGGCATGTTAAAGCTAAATTGTATCATCCGATATCCCCACTCACTATCATTTCAAAGCTAATGGAGAGACAACTCTTGAGGAGAATGAAGACACGAATAGAAAGTAGAGAGCTAATGCCGGATCACCAATTAGGATTCAGATGCAATTGGTGAGGTTTATAGAATTACAAATATTATACAAAACGCGTTACAAGATAAACAAATATGTTCGACCTTATTACTGGATGTGAAAGTAGCTTTCGATAAGGTATTGCACGAGAGTTTTACACATAAACTAAATGTACTGCATCCGGAATCATATGTTGATCTTTTGAGATCATATTCATCTAAAAGGCTTTTTAGAGTAAGGCAAGAAGATGAGTATTCTAGAGAGATAAGGGCAGGAGTCTCTCAAGGTCACGTGCTGCACCCAGACATATACCTACTACGACACCACTATACTAGCAACAGGGCAAACAATGGAAGAGGAAAAGTGATGAAATTGGCCAATGAACCAAGGAATGGAAAATCAAACTTAATTAATTAAAATCTGCCCATGTCAACTTCACGTAGAAACCATTGGTTAATCCGGCGCCATCTTAAACGACGTGATGGTGCCGCACAATAAACTTGCTCAATACTTGGGTATGACACTGAATTTTAAGCTTAAATGGAAAGAGGACGAAGGTCAAAATTAAGCATATGCAACAAAATGCTTCTGGCCGAATAAGATCACAAATGAAGAATTACTGAGACAAACAAACCAAGTAGACATTGAGAAGGAGATCAGGAAGCGGAAGGTTAGGTTAGGTTAGGTTAGAGTGGCTGCTAACGCACACTTAGACCGTTGTGATACCACAGGATCTTAGTCCCCTAAGACCCCTAACACTCTATTGGAATCATACTGAGCTACTAGTGTAGCGTAAAATGTCCCGCACCTTAATGTCTGCAAGACCTGAAAGGTTGTGCATTACATACCTACCCAAGTGTAAATGTCTTCTTAGCGCCAGTGCAGGACAAGAGCACAGGAAGTGAACAAGCGTCTCTTCCTCCTCCTCATCCATGCAGCCTCTACAGAAGTCATTTGTTTCTAGACCCAGCTTTCTCGCATGTTCACCGAAAAGGCAGTGTCCCGTTAAGATTCCTACTATTCTTCTTAGATCTCTCCTCTCCAAAGAGATTAGGGTCCTGGAGCGATTCAAATCCAGCCTTGGCCACATTTGTCTCGCTCTCTCGCATGTGAGGGTGTTAGACCACCTCTCCAGTGCTGAAGCTTCTGCCCTTTTCCTCAAAGCCAGTCTATCCTCCGCTGTGGCAGCCCAATGCCACTCTAGACTTCAACAGCACTGCTTCCAGGGACTTGATAGCCGCCTGACTGTCCACATAAATCTTGATATCCCTCTTGGATATCACGTTATGCCTCAACCAGCTCAAGGCTTCCTCAGTCGCTATTATCTCCGCCTAGTACACACTGCAGTGGTCAGAGAGACGAAAGAAGCGGAAATTGAGATGAAAAAAGTTGAAAGGCTAGCAGTGACTTAGAAAAGAACGATGCTAACTAAAACAAAACATCTTTGGAAAACATGGGGGTTCTATAAAGTGAATAGCCCCAATTATAGACCAAGATAAAGGGGAAATAACAAAATACTGATTTACAATCAGGTTTTAAACCCGATCTGGCTATATATGGCATATAGCTTTGGGGCTGTACTAAGAATACTAACATCAAACTTATACAAAACTTCCAGAATAAGGTACTTCGGACTATAGTCAATTGCAACGAAGCATGAATCAAGACTAATACGTAACATATTAAACATACGTAACACTGGATAGTGAACCTGATTTGGTAAGGACACTAAAACGAACCAAACCCTTCGAGCTCGTTATAGTATGTGAGCAGCTATATGCCTACTAACGGACAGACATTGGGACCACAATAGTTTAGTTAAGAATTCTAAGCAACGGGAATATGATTTATTATCTTTCCAGAATTGGTAGCCAACCGAACTAGGTTAATTTTTTTTTTATTTCTATGCCATCTGTTTTGGGGCTCAAGGCACTCCCAACTCTTTCGCGGTTCGCCTTTTTTACGTCCTTACCTTACGTTTTGCAGCCAAATTGAGGACGTATGGCTAGTGGTCCGATCTACCTAACCATCTGCACATTGCATAGCTCCATGCCAGCCTATATAGTACTGACATGGAAGATGGGTCGGCCCATCTATGATTCTGCACTCCAACAGGGGGTCATAGATGTGTTGATTCACACCACCGATCGTAATCGTGTGGTGAAAAATCCCTTTTGCTTCCTGCCCCTATCGGGATTCAAACCCGGTACCTCCCGCTCCAACTGCCGCAGCTTTAACCACTGCGCCACCTGGGCGGTGACTTTATGTTCTTCCTTGTTGCATTTAACTTTAAGCTTTCATCATTTTTCTATGGCCTACAATGGATAAGCATTCGCGTCTGTTCAAAATGAGTAGTTGGTCTAACACTAGCCTTCATATATATCTGCATATCCGCATTGTTTAACGGATCTATACTATACTTATGATAAATACTGACCTATATAAGTCTTATTAATATTAAAATGCCGGCACCACCAATTCGAGACACTCTTATCTAATTGTGTCAGACACTATAACCAACATTTGGATTGATTTAGACAATTCCTCATTCACACCCAACCGACAATTGAATAATTGTTTTAAAAATGAATTTGAGACATCGATTCAATCCTCTTTCAATTTGCATTGAAATGCTAACAATCGCTATATATATACATAAGTGTTAATTAAGATGATTGGCCTTCGTGCAATGTCATCATCGTGCATATGGCTATTTTAAGAAAAATTCTGTAATCTGTTTGTCCCGCGCGCGAAAATGTTATAATTTATCTGTAAAACAATAAAAAAAAAATGTTTTTTTATCCGATATAAATTATTGTGATCATCATATAGTCATCATCATTGCGATTATCATCATCATCATCGAAAATTCCCCAATAATTTTCAAAAATTTATTGTCCTTCCTAATTGGTTGATGCACCAAAACATTTTATTTTTTTTTTTGGGAAGGTCACTGCGCGTACATTGGATATGTTTTCCATTGAAATTTTAACCATTTCGTATCAGCATGACATTATCTCGTCGCCCGTATCTCACCGCAGAAGATTTGTAGTGTATATATTGTTGTTTACACACCGAGATGGTCGATATAGAGTTTTTGGTGTGCTGACATTGATCATTTGGTATTTTGGCGATGTCCTAAAATAAATTATTCATAATTTATTTATTATTAAATGCAATTTATGCATTCTCTGCATATGTGTATGCATGTGTTGGGCCTACCCATATGCATTTGAGTGTTTGTTTGTTGCTTTGAAATGATTTACCGACCGAAAGCTTTAAAGTAAATTAAGCGATCATTTTATACAGTCCATTGTTCTCGCTTACCTGTATGTCGGTGTGTGAGTGTGTAAGTGTCGTCCACATATTTAACCGCGGAAACTATTCTGGTTTTATTTTTATTCAAATTCTTGTCGATACACTTTAGCTATGTATGTACGAGTATACATGCTGTTGTCCGACAACAAGAGTAACAAGACGTGTTTTATAAATTCACACGCATAAATTTATTTTTTTTTTAAATTAATTTAATTAATTAGCTAATCGCTTATAACATAATGGATTATTTATTTATTTATTTATACAAAAAATTGGATTAATGAATTTTATATTGGTTGTCATCTTGAATGTTGTGGAATGTCTTACAACAAAAATGTTTAGCATCAAATCGACTAATTTTGATGAGATTCTACCATTGAGACCAGCAACCGTGTGTGTGTGTATGGTGATAATATGACAGATTAAGGTTGATTAGTTGTTTCAAAGCTTTCCTTTTTCAGCCAAATATGCTAGTAGTCTTTTCACATGTGGTGGAGTCTCGGGTAAATGATCTCCCTGAAAATGACATAAATAAGAATTAAAGAATTTGTATGTTTGGTCGTCGTCGATAAATCATTTTTTATACTCGTACATATACACATATATATGTTTGTGGATATGAGGAAGGGCGTTTACATGCGAGCATTTTGATTCTCATCGTTTTTTGATGGGTATAAGCTGATTCATATCGTAATATCCTTGGTTAGACTCTCAAACTTTATTGATGTATGAGTCAGATGTTTTTTTTGTACTTAGTCGACAGGTAATTGAGTTTATGTATCTAACATACGAGGGAGGTTTGATAATGAAACTAACTAGCGCTAGATGGCAGCACAAATAAAAATATTTTTTGTTTTTTAGAAATTGCGATCTGTCAAATGTCAGCTATTAAAATTTCATCCAAATTCATCGATTAGTTTATTTGTTTTACTCGTTTGAAGGAAGCAACTTTTATGTTTCTTGAAAAATGGCAAAGACGAATTTCGTGCAGTTATTAAACACTATTATTTGAAAGGGAAAACGGTGAGCATGGTAAAATATTGGATTGCTAAAATTAACGCGGCCGAAGAAGCACTGCAACAATACGTGGGTCCACCACTACACACCTGAAACCAAAATTCGATCGTAACAATGGGTGGAAGCTGGTGGAAGTGCTCCGAAGAAGGTAAAGGCAGTCAAATCAGTCGGCAAGGTTATGGCCACTATATTTTGGGATGCACACGAAATATTGCTCATCGATTATCTTGAAAAAGGATCCACAATCACAGAAAAGTATTATCATGAATTATTGGATCAATTGGTTAATGCAAATAATGAAAAACGACCACATTTAAAAGAGAAAAGGGCGCTCTTTCTTCAAGACAACGCACCGGTTCACACAGCATTAGATACGACGCTAAAAGTACCTGAAACTCACTTCGAATTGATTGATCATCCACCTTATAGTCCAGATTTAGCTCCTAGTGAGTTTTTCCTGTTTCAAAACTTGAAAAAATGGCTCGCAGGGCAAAGATTCATCTCAAAAGAAAGCAGTGATTACCGAAACCAACACGTTTTTAAGGGGTTCCCGAAATCGTATTATTCAGATGGTATAAAAAAGTTGGAATATCGTCTTATTAAGTGTGTCGAAGTAAAAGGAGACTATGTTGAGAAATAAATGCTTTTTGGCACAAAAAAACTTTTGTTTTCCTACTTAGGTAGCTTCATTTTCCATCCGCCCTCGTATATGGTTATTTTGTGTAAAGATTTTTACAAGCCATTGTAGGTCCGTAACGTGTCAATCTGACTCCATCGATTTCGATCACGAGCCAGCTCTTCATACTGTTGCAAGCAACTAAAAGCTACCACACCGCTCTCTATGTTGTGGAGACTTTCTCGCATACAGCGATCCTTTTGACTATTTACCAAAAGGTAGCTCTCCCGTTAAAGATCGCAGTATCATTCGGTTTGCCACTCGGGATTGGAAAAATTTCGGTATGTGCCACCAACGTCGATTTTGAGCCAAATATCACACCCATGATTCTTCTCTCAAATGTTAGAAGCCGTCTTTCGTACTGATCCGTCGTCTTACGACAATGAGTCTAATAAACACCCTGCGTACAATTTTAGCTTGTGCGATATTTTGCACGATATTTTGATTGCAGAAGTGGGAGTAAGGGATATAAAACCCGATTACCAGCGGACACCTTTGCGTTGATATTTTCTTCACACTATTTTCGTTCGTCATTGGAGAACAAAGATATTTGAATCTTATCACTCCTTCAAACGTGTGATGACTCTGTAGACTCGTTGATTTTAAAACCAATGGAAACTGAACACTGCTCTAGTAGATCTAGTTTCTCTTTGACTCGGAATAAGCTACGATATGGTGCACTCCAGTTAATCCGTGAAAGAAGCCACACTAATTGCGCGGATCGCTGAGTTGTTCTTTTAAGACCTTAGCCTTCCACCATTCACGCTTCTTCTGTCTTCAAATGCGTTAAGCTGTCCTCCTAGAGAAAATTGCTTTATTTCTCTTTGCGATTGTACACCGAATATGCGCTTAATTATGGGTTTTATTTCGTTGCTAAGCAGCGTCTACTTTCGTAGACTCCTCATCAAACCAATCATTTTTGGGCTTAGTTTTCACTATATACTAAGAGTGTACTGGGCGTTATCGACAACTGCAGTGTTCAATTCTCCAGACTGTTAATTAGATCGGAACTGCTTTTGCTGACAAGATCTTGTATTTTCGTTGCGTTTCTTCATTTATCAAACCTTCACAATCGAGGATTGCGTTGTTTGTTCTCCTGTTCTGCCCTGACCTATACAAAACTGTTCATCGAGGCTTTGCCATGACCAAGAAACGATCACTGCCAACGAATTTTGTTGAAGACCGATATAATGTCAAGTCCTGGACAACCCAATCCCGCTCCTTTGAAAATAATACATGGTCACCATGGCTTTTACATGGAAGTGTTGAGAAATCCAACTCCAAGATTTCTGAAGTTATTTCCACTGTCTAGCAATGTATAGCCTTGAGACACATGGTCTCAACTTTTAGGCAGTCGAGTTTCTTGCAGAGCTACAGGTTCCAGCCGATACTCTTTCATACATATGTGATAAGACCGCAAAAGTGCCAGGTTTTTTAGGTGATTGTATATGTGCGATCCTTTATCTTGTGTTCGGGTATTTAAGCGAGGATTCTTTATTGTTGTGGTGGCTTCCAATTGTTGTTTCTTTTGTTGACATTTTGACATTCTACAATTTTTGTCAGCCCAGCGAACCAAATTTAGTCACATCCTACCTCAAGCTCTGGAAACTTTAGTGGTACTCTATGGGTCTTATGTTTCGTTTAAAATGTTTACGAAACATGGTTGCCATACCCACATGTATATAAAGTTAGCCCGAATTTCATCCCATGAAAACGCAATGGCAACACCAAAACTGTCACGACAGTAACTATCATCCCAGGATTTTAATGTCAGCCCAGAAAAATACTATCGTGATAGCTACTATCATCTCAGGTTTTATATGTCAGCCCAGAAAAATACTATCGTGATAGCTACTATCATCCCAGGATTTTAATATCATCATAATCGCCTTACTATCATCTCAGAAAAAATTAGATACGAATTATAATTTTCAGATAGTATAATTATTTGAAATATAATTATTTATTCATAAAAATTGATATGCATAGCAAAATTTGTATTCTTTATACTCGTATTAAAGAAAGAACACAAATAGTTCTTTATATGGACCGTGTTTCAATAACGTGAAATAACAGATGGTATTATTTAAAAATTCACATTAAATTATTCAAAGGCTTTCTTAAGAAAAAAAAAAGTTTAAAAATCAAACAACTTTTCAGCTAATATTAAAATTTAATGATGCTCAAATTGGACAAGCTAAAATCATTAAATTTCATCCAACCATTTATATAACATGTTGATCAAATATAAATCCAATGGTTTCTTCAACTAAATTAACTATATATGCCTTTCGGTAAAAGTGTCGTGTCAGATCGAATATATGCATAATATAATATTGTTGATGGATTATTTTCAGGTGATTTTACTAGTCCACCTGAAGCATCAAGATATGCAATTGGTTTTTTTTTAGGATTACGCTTTACTAGTAACTTAAGCATCGCAATTTGGATATCATTATAACAGACAACGCAAAATGGTTTAATATAAAACTTTTGGAACAAGGACGGGTTTAAAATCATTTCCTTTTTTAAATATATTATGTCATTTGAATCGTTGTCTTTTTCTTTTAATGCGTCTGATCGAACTTGTCTTAAAACATTCATCGATTTGACTGTACTGCTGTTAAATTTGCTTAAAAATGCTGGATCCTCATTTATAACCATATTTTCATAAATTTCTTCAGCAGTTTTTTTAGATATTTGCTTTTTAACTTTTTCTCTGTCAAATCCTCTCAATTGACGAGTTTTCATTGTTGTATGGTTTTGTTTTTCTGAAGTACTGTATACTTCCATGACACCAAATTTTAAATCACTATTAACTAATTTATATTTTCTACAGTTATTATGCCCACAGTACGCTCGGATACAAATGGATGACTTGAGATAATCTATGGATTTAAAGTTTATAACACATCCCGTTTTTAAACTGAGTAATTTAGATATTATACTCGGGTATTTAAATGAATTTAATTTGTTTGTTTTATTGCAATATAATTTGGACCAGGTATTTGCACCTATTTGTATTTGACCAATATGAGTATCATAAACACTACATTTTACAGATTTCTTTACAAGTTTGACATATTTTGGTTGTAATGTTTTTGGTTGAAATATTTCATTTTGCTCCAAACTTCCAAGTGACACTGCAGTTGATTGTGATAAATCATCGTTATTCGAATCGAAAGAACAAAAAGTTTGTTCAGGTAAAACTTCATGCGTATGTTGCTCAAAATTCATGTTAAATTCTGTAGTATTAATTTCTTTAACTGTATGTTCATCCAAATCTCTAGTATTTTTAGCATAAAGAAGTTTCTGCTTCAAAGAAGTTTAAAAATTATCGTTTTTCAACAATCTTATTAATTTAAGTCTATTTTTTTGAGTACAATTCAATCCTTTTATGCCCTGACAAATTTTAAAAAATAATGAATTATTCGATAAACTACCAAGTTTTATATTATCAACATCTTCAGTATACTTTAAAATAGCATCTTGGATGATTGAATAATTATTTTCGTTAAATGCGAATGTTAAAAATTCCATTTTAAAAAAGTTAAAATAATTTAATAGAACAATATTTTAAAGAATTATAGCTTATTTCAAAAATAATATTGAAAAGGAACGTGCACCACAATTCACTATTAAATTGATAATTTCAACTAGAATATTAAATCTTAATAATTAAAAGAAACTCAAATAAATCGTAATATTATCCAATTCCAAAATATAACTGTTAAAAAATCAATAATTATTAATATTATAAACAAATGTATATACTCGTATATTATAACAAATAACAAACAGCAGAAACAATTTAAACCACACAAAAAAGAAATAAAAATATGATATATTTTAAAATGTAAATTTAATCCTTTTTTAACAAAAAAAAGATTAAAAACTACTGTGTTTTTTATGATATACAAAAGTGAATACCCAACTGAAATATTAAATAGACAAAACAGAATGCGAAAATATAACAAAAATAAGATTTATTTTCAATAAAAAATGGTGATTAAGTAAAGAAACTATTGGATTCAAATGAGATCATCGCTCACTTGCAATCGTTGAATGATTTTTAAATTCACACGAAATGAAGATGTGAGTGTGCCAAATCGAAAACATATTCGATCTGACACGACACTTTTACCGAAAGGCATATATAGTTAATTTAGGTAGTTGAAGAAACTTTCGATTCTTATCACTTTTTAGCCTAATTCAAATAAACATGTATATTATTTGTTGTTGATTTATTAGATAAACTCATTGGATTCAATATTCATATGGGTTTACTATACAACAAATTTTTGATTTAAACTGTTTTATGAAGAATATGAATTTTTAATTATATTACAAAATAATAAAATTGAGTTTGTTTTAAACGTATTTAAAATTAATTTTTGGTTATTTGTTTTAATTATTATGCTTCATTTTACAGACTTTAATTATGTTCTATTTCTTAATTGATTGCTCTTATCACAAAATTAATATTTATTATATCACGATAGTTCGATAGATTCACGATACTTTTGCTAGGGTTGCCATAAGTATAATTTTCATATTCCTGGGATAAAAGTTCGGGCTAACTTTTTATAGGTCATACCCACAGGACGTGTGTTAATATATGTATTAAGCTTTGTAGATCACTTCTATGACTCATATAAGAATGAACAGGTTCCATATAGCAGACAAGTACAAGTCTAGGCCACGACGTATGGCAAAATCATCGCAGAACATTGATGTTTCGAAGTTGAACGTGGTGATACAGTAACTGATGCTAGAGAACGTTATCAGAACAATATAAACCACTTTTCAACACTTGGCTGTGGGTTTGGGAATATTGCACCTTCTCGTCAAGATTCTAAGATCCTTGACAATCAATATCAATAAAAGTTTTTCTGGATTTTCCAAAATGGCCACTTTGTAGCCATTCATAAGATTCTATTTCTAGAACAATTACACATTGTTCAATGTTACCGTCATATTGGACGTCAGAGAGTATTAATGTAGCTCAAGAGAGCAATATACACAATGTGTCATATAGGCAAGCATTTAGATGCCCAAACGGACCTTGTGTTTGTTAGTAGGACACCATACGAGTAAATAGTGACCGGTAAATCGTGGAGTGTTTAGTAGATGTGGTTCCATACACCCCATTTTTAGAATAACAATTTAGATTAATACATGGGCCAGTTCCTCACATTGCACACGTTGCAATGAATTATTTGAACCAGGTGGAAATTGATCACATGGTTTTACTCACTCAGCTGCGACCTTAATCCTATTAAGCACGTAAATGATAAAACGTTAGGGGTCGTTTAAGGCAAAGGGAAGTCATTTCTGACACCGTAGATCATCATCGCTAGAAAAGTTCTCGTAAACACAAAAATTTCCTAAAAAAAGTAGTGTCCAGAATTGTTGGATGAACTGTGTAGTTTTGCTATTGTCCTAGTGTGTGTTGACTTTTATATCTTATCTATATTTTCGTAATCTATCTTGATAAGCACAAAGAAATACTGTTACTAAAACGATTAAAAGCTAAAGAATTCCATCTCAATTAGATGATTATGAGAATCGACTTATAACTCCAAAGCCAATACAGTCTAACATAAACGTAGCAAATTCAGTCACTAAAGAAAGGTGATTTCATCTTAACTCACGTGTCCGAATGTAAAATGATGTTGGCTGATGTTATTCAACCCTACAAAGGGTTCACTATAATTAGAATTTTGCTTGGAGTATTTTAGGCTTAAGTTTGTTTGTTCCCCATCTTTCCAATATTTTTTGAAGCTCAAAGTTAGCACTCCAAACAGTTTAACGGTTTGATTTCTAACCCGTTCTAATCAGATAATCAAAACTCCCCTTAGCATCCTGTCTCTATAAACTTTTGAACCAGGTACCTCCCGCTCCAACTGACACATCTTTATCCACTGCACCACATATGGTCGGTCTAGACTTAAATTATTTGAAATAATATAAGTCTGTTCATCAGACAGAAAACAATGTACTTTCTGACATCAAAGTACCTTATTTCCTCAAGTGTTGATTTTGATTCGGAAGGTATGATCAACCCGTTCACGACCAAATTTAAATTGACAGTAAGATTTTGTGTTCTTGCTCCGTGTCTGATAAAGTGATCTATTTCAGACAAATGTAGTACTCAAAAAAAATGAGAATAACATCAGTCAGAGGGTTTCTTAGTTCAACAGTCCAGCAATGTGCTGTCAACGTAGTCTAAACTACAATCCAGAAAGTTGACTCAATTGAATATTTGTCCAATCTACTTACTATTGAAAGTGTGTACAGACAGCAGAACTATTAATTGAAAATCTAATTGTTCACTAAGAGACCCAAAAGATTTATAAAATAACCTCATTATATGGCTATACATAGCAACCTAATTTTATATAAGGTGATACTTTAAGTACGGGATGCCCTACAAATATCTATCTAGTTTCAATGAAGACCAGACTCCACTTCACAGTCTTTCTAATAGTTTTTGAAAAGAATCACACGGTAAATATAACTACAACTGGCATCCAAATCAATATAAGACGCTGCAATTTCAAGTACTGTTGGGGAAAGCTCATGGCATAATATTCGTAGCTGTCAGAGCGGATGAATGGAAATTGAACCGACATCAAAAAAAATAAATCAAACATTTCAGCAGCAGATACGTTTGTCATTAAATAACTGACATCTGTTGAGCTAACCCTCCCAGCTTCTCGATCGTTTCAAATCTATCACAAAATCAACTTTCTCAATATATCGTGTTCAAAGATCAGATTCAAGTACAAGTCAGCTTTTTGTAAACAATTGAAAAATATCAGATCATATCTTGAACAAAGTGAAGAACTCCGTGAGCTCATGAATCGATTAACAATATTTCGAGATAAAATATCAAAATTTGAAGTAAAGGCCTCATGTAAATAACTTAAGGATGGAGCTAATCAATTCAAATACACTTATTTAGTAAGCTTTTATAAAAACAAGATTGTAACATTAACCTTTCAACCTATCAACCTATCAGCCTATAATTCCTCTGTTTCTATAGTCTGAAACTAGCTGGATGTGCCTACATCATCGAGAATTTGGCTTTTATAGCGAGCTAATTCCGTTAAGACAAACCCAAAATTTACATTATGTCTCATCCGTTCCTAGACCGCCCAGGTGGCGCAGTGGTTAAAGCTGCGGCAGTTGGAATGGGAGGTACCGGGTTCGAATCCCAATTCGGAGCAAGAAGCAAATGTATCTGGATCCCTTGTCGTGTTTAGAATCTATGAGTCGACCCATCTTCCATATGAGTACTATAGGCTGATATGGAGTTATGCAATGCGCAGATGGTTCAACGAAAAACTCGAACCTATAGCCGTACAAAGAGTGGTATCACAACGGACCATCGCTGGTCTAAGTGTGTGAAAGCAGCCACAACAATCTAACCTCATCCGTTCCTACTGATATATTCTTAAACTCACTGAAATGCGATAGAACAAATGAAGGATAATCTTCTAGGAAAGTGAACACCAAATTCGAAACTTATTTTTTTTTACAGTGGTGGCCGAATTTCTACAGATGTTTGGAAGTTTCTGAATACAATTTGTTTTAATTTTGAAAAGACGGACAAAGGTGTTCAAAATATCGGATTGCCCCAAATATACTTCCTTAAGTTTGGATAATCCATTTGAATTGTATAAAATAACCCGAAATGTCACCAGAAATAAAACCGCAAGAATACCTTTCCGACTTAGCTTTAACTACTATGATTCAATCAATAACTATAGATAGTAAAGTATATACTCTAAACTACGCTTAATTTCTTTATGCATATAGTTGAGACATAAATTATATCAATAAGAAAAAGTTTCAATGTTAAACCGCGTACTTTCCCACGTTCGCAACCGCATATATACTCGATACAAAACAAAGTATATCGCTTCTTCTACTAAACAATCAGTTTTCATACAATGAATACAACATTTTCCTATATAATTCCTTCATAAACAACTAACTTTATCACCTCAATAAATCACACGTACTAAACTGCTACTCGTATAACGATTTAATGTCTAATATGTTAATCAACTTCGAATCAACATCGATCTTACCTGTGGCACAAAACCTCGATCATCGGCAATATAATCGACACGGTATAAAAGTCCATCATCGCCGGTGTACTCATAGAATCCGGTTGATCGTAATCCTTCGGTATCGCCGTTCAGGTTTTGTACACGGCCCGATTCTTCAGCCAATATACCATTTTCGGTTTCATATCTTTTCGATCAGTTGACGGTTTTTTTATGTACAAGTTGCGCCCGAATTTATGTAAAATAAAAAATGCATACATTATATTGTGTTCGTGTATATTTAGTTATCATTTAGGCGAATTATTATTTTTTGTACTTACAAATAATTGTAGCCATCAGTTTTAGAATGTTTATGTGTCAACTCGAGTATTTTCCAACCTTGACCACCTTGTATATTACCACGACCCGGTTTTAATGACGTACGCGATGTTGTAGTGGTTGTAATGCGCTTCGTTGTTGGTACTGTTGGACGTGGTGTAGTACTAGTAGTAGTAGTAGTAGTAGTGGTTATTGGAATTGTTGTCGGAGCCCTTGTTGTCGATGGTCTTGGCGGTGGTCTTGGTGGTGGTACCGGTGGTGGGCCATTAGATCCTTTCGAACCTTCAACATGTTTGTATTTGCCATCGTCACCCGGTACATAGCGTCCATCATTACCCGGTCGATATCGACCATCACTCACTGGACGATAACGGCCATCATTAGGGGGCGGTGGTCGATAACGACCATCATTAATTCGCACTACATCTTGACTTTGGGCCCAAATCACTTGAAACACCACAAATAGTACACAAAACACCTATTAATGTCACAAAATATTATTTTTATTATTCTAAAACATTATACTACGAGTAGGTTCACTTTACCAAAAACGTTTTCATTTTCAATAACTATAAAACACCAACTGGAGAAAATTGACGAAATACAAAGTGCTTTTATATATACTCGTCTCCGCATATTAACGCAGAATTAATTATTTTGGTGTAATTAATTAACTAACTTTATCGTCTTGTTTATATAAATTAAATTGATTATTTTGTGATTTTCACTTAACTTCACATAAAGTATAAGAATTTTATTTTGTATTCACCTTAATCGAGAATTTTTGATCATAATTCAGAGAAGCTTTTCGTAACTTAACATTAGTCACATATTTTCTTAGATAATTAAATCTAATTGATTACGATGCCTGTGTTATAGGTGAAGTAAGAAATATAAATTTGTAGATTAAAACAGTTTGTACTCGGAAATGTAAAATGTATGGGCTTTGGTAATGCAGTCACTAGATATGCGGTTTTTACAGGCCATTGTTGGTCCGTGCCATGTCAACAATCTGACTCCATCGGTTTCGATCACGAGCTAGCTCTTCATACTGTTGCAAGTAACCAAAAGATGCTGATCACTCTCTACGCAGTGGAACCATCGTCACCGACAGTGACCTCTTCGCCTAATGAAAGGCGGTTCTCCCTTCAAAGATCGCTGTATCATTTGGTTCGGGTCCCCACGTAGAACGTGACCGCATCAACGTCGCGTTTTGGGCCATATATCACGATTAAACTGCATGGTTCTTCTCTCGAATGTTCAAAGCCATCTTTCGTACTCACCCGTCAAGGTCCAACTCTCACTGACTTACAATTTCAGCTTTTCCGAATATTCAAGCATACCATAGACTCTCTTTGATCTAGTCACATATACTTGCTTAAAAACTAGAGGAATACCTGGTGTATACCTGGTGATGTATCATAGTACTTGGAATAAACCATCCGTAGCGAGAAAACATGATCAGTGACTGAGCGATTTGGACGGAATCCAATTAGATAGTCACCAATAATTTCCTCCGTCAGAGGAGTAATTCTTCCCCAGAATAAGTATGACAGTAACTTGTATGTTGTGCAAAGGAGAGCTATACGGCGATTAAGGATTAGCTATACACGTTTTAATGATTTATTTATCGTCAAAGGCCTCTTAGAAGCTTGTAGAAAGCATTAGACCACCCTCGAAGCGGAAGAACCACAAACATGACTATATCTGAAAAGTAAACAAGATCCTGCAAAATATCTCAGTATTACAAGAAAGTAAGACAGCAAAATATCTTGCCGAATGAATCATTGGTGGTCTTCAAATGTTCAAAAGTATTTTATAGTCTACCCATTGCATTAAGGACAGATTAAACCCCAGCTGCAAAAATGGCAAAATGCAGTTACTTAACGATCTCTATTATATTCTGGGTGGATATTTTCACCACACCGGCTGTTTCCAATTCTTCTTCTTATCTTGCTGTTATTGGCAAGTTGTTATCGATTATACATCGTTAAAAACTATACCTAAATCGTTAGTGGGTCGATAGCTTAAGCTCTGCTGCTTAATGATTCAATCCAATATAAAATATTTTGTCGTGGCGAGTCTTTCTCATTGTGCAGAAACTTCGAGAAAGTATACAACTATAGGTTACAGCTACGTCTAGTATCTGCTCCATATAGGCACAGAATTATAGTATCTTGGCAGTCTATACTGACATGGTAAAGTGTTATTAGTTTCAATATGGGCATAAACAAGATGTAATCGGATATCACCGATCGTAAACAGTTGATGAAAGGCCATATTGCATCCCATCCCAATAAAAATTCAATCCCGGTACTTCATGTTTTTACTAATGTTTATAGACATAGCTGTGCTAAGATTGTGATAAGATTGACACACTACAATAGCTATTTTATTTTTCTTCAGTATACAACACCCAAGAAATGTGTGAAGTCTTGATGACGTTTGGCAATCATGACATTGCTGTATATGAGCATGACAAAAAAATAATAAACCCCTGACAACAAAATAATAACCCTTTTTCCAAAAGATCACACTTACGAGGATTATATCGGAGGATAAGATCCATTGGTTTGCGCTATTTAAGTAAATATTGGTCATATAACTTCATTATGTCAGTTGGTTTTTTATCAGCAAACTGTCCCCTATGGTGCACAATATGCTGCGAGCCCCTGCAGTCACGTTTTGAACAATACGTTGTCCATAACACTCGGCTTTTTTTTTTCATCAAAAAGAGACACCTTTTCTTTAGAGACCTATACACCGAGAATTTGGTTTTGATGGTCTTATATTGCATATGCCTGCTCACACAGAAACATTTAAATATGCAGCAGAAAATGCAACATAGCTAACGGAGTAGGTCTCAAGATGAATACTATAAAAAAATCAAGACAATGATACTGTCACGCAAGGCCAAAATACGAATGTTCAACACGTGTATTAAATCAGTACTACTGTATGTGTGTGAAACAGAGAAACACACAGAAAAAGTGAGAAAAAAACTACAGACATCTGGTCTAACACCATAAATAACATTGAGATACTAGCATAGAAAAACAAATTAGTCAAAGAGAGATAGAGAGAGAGAGAGAGAGAGAGAGAGAGAGAGAGAGAGAGAGAGAGAGAGAGAGAGAGAGAGAGAAGAGAGAGAGAGAGGCAGAGAGAGAGAAAGAGAGAGAGAGAGAGAGAGAGAGAGAGAGAGAGAGAAGAGAGAGAGAGGTCGCAAGAGCCGTAAGTGGAGATGAATTTGGCCATACACTAAGGAAATCACCAAGTGATATAATAAAGATGTCATTGGACTGCAACCCGCAAGGCCAAAGTTGGTTTAGGATGACATGAAACAGACAACACATATAAAAGATGTCAGCCCAACGAATGTTTATACACACAATCGATTTTTATGTCATCCGGTGCATGTTAATTTTTGGTTAACGGCGTGACTCGAACTTGAGACCGCGGCTTAATGAGAAACTCTCTATGCTGGCTGTGTATACAAGGAAATGTATGAATTTATAACAATCAATCGAATGGAAGTATGAATCGTAATTAAAGTACTATATGGTTATAGGTCCACAGGGTTTACAGATATGAATTGATGCCCAACGTATACACATAAACTGATGCCACAGTAGATACATTTTTTAGGCCTTCAAACATTATGGTTGAAACCTAAATGTTTCCATTCTAAGATTTATCATGTTCAAACAGATTTTTAACATTTTTAATGATAAGAAGATTATTTCATTGTGACACCTTTTATGATAACATTCAGCGTTTCCAAATGGTGTGTACAGTACCATGTTGCTTGAAAGAAACTTGCCTACCGTTAAACTCATTGCAAAGTGTACACGGCCTATTTACTTCCGTTTGGAATAGATTGGGTGTAAAAGCATTCATTGGGCTGACCACCTAAAATGTGCTCCAATATACGTATTAATGGTTCGTAAGGGCTCAGTTTAAAATATTTATCATCTTGGACCACTATTTACTGTCATCTTTCAAGCAGCGTTCTCATGGTAAATACTGAAAATACTGATCATTTTTAGCTTCTTTATAGAACCGAGTTGGATAGGCTATGTGCCATCGATCGAAATAAGTATTAGTCAGAGGAAGCAATGTCCAACTTCCGATTTCAACGCTTCCAAGAATGTTTTGACCACTATCGCAACATGGGGCGGAACATTGTCATGCTGCAAAATCATTTAATATTTACTTCTGCTATATGGCCAATGTTTGCCTTTAAATATTCGGTTCAAACGTATTAATGGCGTTTGCCAACCGATAATGGTATTTCAGAAGATTTTAACAGCTCATAACAGTCTACATCGGACAGATCCCACCTAATACAAGGCATGATCTAGGAGACGTAAACTTTAGATTGTTTAGTAAGTGCGGAAGTGTGGTCAGGATTTGTCCAAAATTTTTGACGCTCGATGTTATCATTTAAAGACCTATTTCTGTCACAATGCTAGGCAGAAATCGCTTCCATTTTTGCCTTTCAAACTACTATTTCAAAGAAAATATACCGTTCATCATCACTCGTATAGACTTCAACGTGAGTCTACAAAGCAAACTTTTAAAATTCATCTTCTTTCCTTTTCCGGTTGTCAACGTGAAAATCATTCTTGAAGTGTTAAAAGTGTTTGAAAATGTTATGTTCTTGTCAGCAATTTAACATTTAATTATCAGTCTTATGAAGTGAACACTGTCTGGAAAACATAAAAACCTCGGGTGTAGCTTACAAACAACGAAATACAGTCCATAATGAAACGCAAACACGGTTCATATGTTTCTGCTAGGAAGACAGCTAAATGAATTTGTGGACA
Organism: Tipula lateralis; assembly: GCA_963932295.1. NCBI lineage: Eukaryota > Metazoa > Arthropoda > Insecta > Diptera > Tipulidae > Tipula > Tipula lateralis. The sequence goes on from OZ010736.1 coordinate 122,100,717, forward strand.
GAGAAACGTGAGATTCTAAGACTTCAACAATTCTGAAATGAGCGAATTTCACTTGTTTTCTATAAAGGAGTTACCAGATTGCATCATACCTCAGTCAACTACCCGTTGACTGAGGTATGATGCAATCTGTAATATCCGTTGTCATGTATATGGATTGAGGGAATCTTGACGGATAAGTACGAAGAATGGTTACTAGAACTCGAGATAAGCACGCATACCGATTTCTATTCAATCGCAAACTTAATGCGAATTCCTTATGTCATCCAATGAAAAGACAGAGATCCGAAGAGAATAATACAGCATCTGGACATCTTCTAATTGTTTACAACAATTGAAATGTTAAAACCTCTCATTACTGGTTCTTTCATTGACAGCGCCCTCACCTCAAGTGTTCTGAGTTTTCATACACTGTTCCACAACTGTACGTTTTTATAAAGCTTCGGTTATCCTGTTTACTCGAACTCTCTGACTCTATACACTAATGTATGATAAAATTTCTTTGCTCTATTATTAGTTTTAGTCTACTGAGTAATAGTTGCTCAAATAATCATAATGTCACTAGAAGAAGATTGATCGATAATATTTGCGTTAATTATGGCCTGTTTCTATCAATCATTATTATTTGTGAAGCATTTTGAATTAATTTTGAAAGTGTAGGTCGTAAACTTATTGTAAATGCTTTTTCTAAGCTGGATACGCCCTTTTTAAGTTAAAAGTTAATTCTAGGAGGATGGAAAAGATTAGTTTTCGTTTACAATGAATTATTGTGGGCCGAAGCACTCTCAACACTAAAGCACTCTCTTCTAAAATCCTAGGAAGACATATCTGGTTATAGGTCCTATTGTCTCTCCAACAGGTGACTTTTTTTTCCTAGTCACTCAGACTCGATTGGCCCATTGTGACATCTATTCCCAGACGAACACTCTCAGTCCCAAAATCTGTTTGTTCTTCAAATGAAGTCCCATATCTTCAAGGTCGTCAGTTGATCCTGAAATACGAATTGTGATCCAAAGCCATACAGTCTATATGGGAAGAGTACATGAATAATAGTAGCACAAGAATTGCCCAACAGTTTATTCTTCTCATCCCCGACGCTGTTCGCAGTTTGCGATGTTCCGATTTTTCAATCGGAACATATGATTATTTAGAGAGCAATGCCCCGTGAGAGTGCCAAGCAAGATCCTTAAAGTACGTCCATCATAATTTCAGAAGAACCGAGGTCTTTGCTGGGGTTTATTTGGATTGTCGACAGGAGATGAGGCTATCAACTCCATCTTATCGATCGTAATATGCATCCTGCCTCTAGAGGGATTCGAAATTGGTACCTTTTTTTATCAAATAAGATATAAAACGGTTTAATACAACTGTCAATTCACCTGTCAGTCACTTCTCAGAACGACATGTAATTACTACATTAACTTAATGGCTATACTTAAAAAATGGCTGTAATTTTAAAATCGTAAAAATTAATTAAGTTGCAAAAATAATATTTAAGATCTTTGTTGGATGTCACACGTTCTCAATTACTGCAAAAAGTTTAGAATTTGCATAGTATATACACGCAAAGTTTACACTAAAGCTAGACTGTAAGCCGAGTACGTTACGCAATATGAAAAGCATCTCCATTCTCGATACAACAACAACAACACTTTGTTGTTATAAAAATAATTAATTTATTATGAATTAAATTAAAGAGATATAAAATAATTATTGTTATTACCAATTTTACCGTTGTGTAATTTGTTTTAAAATTTTAATTAACTTAAAGGTGCGTATATTAAGTAATTCTGCTGAGTAATTTACGGTCACTTAATCGATATAGATTTTTTTTTATGTTTAGCTTCAATTGGGTGCAGGGCGGAACGGAAACTGAAAACCGGATAACGAATTCCACTTTCGAGATGTTCGATAAGTAATTCGCGCTTTGCATCTTCAGTTCGAGATTTCGGCAGCTTCACCGTAAACCTATGCGCATTAATCGTTCCTCGTGTTCCCCATCCTGGTGTAACAACTGGTCGATTTTTCTCCTTTAATTCTGCAGAACATTTACCATTTATTAATCTATAGAACACGCAGAGTTCTGCAACATTTCTGCATATGGGATTGCTCTCATTGGAGAGCAATGCCATATGCTCCACCCCAAACCTGACAGCAATATTCTATACAAGGTCTAATAAAGGTTTTATATCTGGAGAACCTGATGCGATCTAAACCGTCTACATCTATTGAGAGACCCGAGTTTATGTGAAGCTGATTTGGCTAATGCGATTAAATTGTTGCTAATCTGAAAACCAAGCAGACGAATTGAGTCACAACCCATAAGAACGTGGCCTTTTATATTTGTGTTTTTTTCGTTAAATTTGACCTGATTTTCTACTCCCACTCAAATATTGTAGTCAAATCAGAACTAAGCTAATTGACAACTTCCAGCCGTTTACCGTTTAACTGTGTAAGAGTAGGCTCAACCTCGAATGAAATAAAAGATTGCAATGTTGCATCATCAGCATAACTGTGGATAGGGTTTACAGTGCTATCCAACAAGTCATTAATGTATAACAAAAACAAAGTTGGTGACAAAACTGATGCTTGAGGGACTCCGGCATTTGGGGAGTGTGTCGTTGATGATCTCCCATTTACCACAATGTTGATCTTTCGGTCTTTGGGAAAACTTTTTATCCACTTGAGGGCCATCGAATCCAAGCCGTATGCCACAAGTTTACAAATAAGACTCTCATGCCAAACTTTGTCAAAAGCCATGGATATATCAAAAGCGATTGCAAAGGCTTCTCTCTGGTGCTCAAGGGCGAGATTCCATTTGTTTAAAACATACGTCAAGAGATCGATATTGTATATCTGAAATTAATTATTGCTTATAAGAAAGGAGATTCATTTTAGTTAATATTGGAGCCAAGTCCCTGACAAACTCCTTTAATATTCGAACAGGAATTCCATCAGTTCCGGTGGCATTATTTATGTCCATTGTTTTGGATCACAATACGGAATTGATGGAGGCGTAACTCCATCGGGGACAAATAAGGTCGAGTTCGAAGTGAAGACGTTTGCCAGTAAGTTGACCTGCAAATATGGATCCACCACCAAAGCACGTTTTGCACATTTCAATGCTGAAATTGATGTATTAGAAATTGGCAACTGATGCGGCTTTCTTGCTGTCGGCTCTTTAGCACAGATTTTTTTTATAGATGTTACGCAATTTCGTTGCGTTTATATTTCTTGTGAGCAGATTTATTTTGTCTGCTTTTGCATCTTCTTTTGAAAAGATTTTAAAATTAGGATTGGGATTAGAAAAGGATGATGGGATATACTTATTCAGTCCAATAGGACGAATGGGAAACTCCTATGGGAAATGATGAAAAAATGACCGTAACCCATCATTGCGAGTCTCGTTTAAATGCCATAGACATCTTGGCTGCTGTCTAAATTCTGGTGGTGTTTTGACAGATATTTTTGCGGATATCAAGTTTTGGTCAGAATTTTCAATTCCAGCCTCGACACTTGCTTCCATGGAATGCAGAATTTTGACATTCCAATGTGGAATCACTGACAATCTGGGTTGGATCATGCGAAACAGCAACCACTTCGCCTGACGCCCAGCACAGTTCATATTTTGGTGATTCAACCATGCTTAATGGTGAGCATAAAAGTCATCAACCAAAATCACATTTGTCTGACAAAACTTCGAAGAAATTCATGGGTTCTGAATCCAATTGATTAGGGGATCTAATGATGGTTATAGATGTTCATCATCCCCTTTGAACAAAAACGGGGTGTACGTATGAGAAAGTCAACTCATTCTTGTGTGATTATAAAATGCAGAGTTCTTTGGGATGCCCATTTCACAAAGTGACTGCCACATCTGCATTCCTATTTATCGAATTAAAACAGCGTTCGGACTCAAGGAAGAGCAGTGGTGAATTCCACTGGATTTTCTAGTAATTGTAATCTAGTTTGAGTTGAGTTGATTTATGCAACTTTGGTTGTTCGTTTCTTAATTTTATCGGGTGAGATTCTTTCAACGATGATTGTGTTGAGGAGAGAGATTACTTGGTGTTTCGATGAATCTCGTTTGAACATTTCGGCAGGTATACTGCCTGGTTCAGCTGACTTATTGTTGTTTAGCTTTTCAAAGGCAATTTCAATAACCACAGATTCTTCGAAATACATTTTTTAAATCTTTAACTGTGCTTCATCCGTTGTTGACCAGCATGGATATACTGGGTATTTTCTTCAGTCCTTCTTTCCCATCTCCCTTACTTGACATGTTGTTTCTTCGTATCTGCCTTTCATCTTTGCCGTATTTTGTTGGTACATTAGTAGCTTAAGTTGACAGCGACCCTCGAGCTTTTTCAACTTGCTTCCAGTTGTGTTCGCTTCTATGGAGATTAAGTGTTTTTCGTTCTGCCCTCTTGTGTTGTCCATGTGTAGTTATGAATATTTTTTTAAGAAACCTACTGCCGCCTATTAACAATTGATTTGTGATGCAGACGGCTACGAGTCATTCTCCATTGTTGTTTCTTACAGAACCCGACTCATTTTTATCCAAGACAGTTGTCAGGTCGGTGTTGTCTGTTCCGATTTTGGCATTGAAATCCTCTTATACAATTTTGACGTTATTCCTGTTCGGTCCGGTGTATATCTTCGGTTGTGCACTGAATGATGGTAGTGTTTCTTATTAATGAATGTTCATGTCGTCCTTACCAGAGAATATCATATAATTCCCATTACCTGGCTATATTTCGTCTCTGTTCTTTCATCTAACTTTACTTATGCACATAATCTCAATGTAATAGCATTTCATTTTCAGCTTTTCTTACCGTTAGAGTTCTATTGTTCCAGTTCCCGATTCTTATCCATCTGCAATAGCCAAGGGTTGCATTTCGTCCAATGAATACTAGTCAGTTTCCACTGCTTCTGGGTAAGCTATACTGCCAATTCAATCGGTGTGTACAATTTATGGTATGATGTCATTGGTCGTTCCTATAGCATATATTTAATGAATTAGAAAACCTTTCAATTGTCTGTGTCTGATGCGCACTGAGGGGGTCATATACCTGTTCGATGTCAAATTGGTGATTGGTAGCAATAATGCTAGAGCTGCCAGAAATCAGACATAGATAAATAACATGGGGAAAGAATTATGAACCTTCCGATCACTCATAATCTCACCGTGGCCAGTACATTTTAACCTCATTAAACATCTATTTGGAGACATTTTGAAATAGATGTTTAATGAGGTTTTTCACATCCACATAAAACATCCTGCAGTCCAATTGACTTTGTCAAGATATGAGATCATATTGATTCAACAAAATTCGAAGAAAGTGATCATTATCTGGTTATTGCAAACCATTGGAAGTGTTGGCTCAAGTAAGGGAGGACATTAAAATGTTCATCGGGACTTTTCTGTGAAAGTCTGATAAATGAAAAAACGAAACGAAAATGTTAAGATCTTGTCAGTAATGACAGTTTCAGAGTTAATTACAAGTAAACACTGCCTGGGAAGTATTGAAACCCTGGTTCTCGAAGTTGCCCACCTAAATCTCAGTACAGTGAAAACTAATTCCAAAAAGTTTGGTTTAATAAAATACAGCGCATAATGAAGCTCAAACTCGATTTATAATCGTAAGGAACAATAAAGCGGTTCCTGTTAGGAGGACAAAGGAGTCACCGGATTTCATCATACCTAAGACCTCGGTCAACGGTCATTCGGGACCAGGATGGAAAAATCCGGCTCGTTATTATATATGGTTTGTAGCATTCGAGATAAGAACCATGTATACCGAGCAAACTTAATCCGAATTCCTGATATCGTGCTTAATTCAAAAGATAGAAAGTATACGCTGTCGTAGGCAAGTGACTTGGAATCTTGTAATTGTTTACAAAAATATGAATAGCAGACTTGTGATCAAAGAGAGAGTCAGATTGTCGACACGGTACGGACCGACAATGGACTTGTAAAAAGAATATAAAATAGTCAAACAATATTTAACGTGGAGTCTGGCATGGAACCATAAGCCAAAGGATGCACTGTGTCGTAATAAAACTCATTTCAATAGGCAATGTTACATATAGTAATTTTGAACAGCCACCGAGTGCTCGTATACACCAATAAATGAATAAATACGTATCTTGAGAGGATTTGAAAATAAAGTAGCCTAAAAACTGTTTGATGCGTTTGAACTTGAAATGTCCACAAAATCATCTGGATAAGTCAACTATAGATATTTCAAATTGAGACCTCTACTTGTTATTTTGGAATCGTAATTGAAGTTCGTAATTCATAAATGTTCTGCGCATTTTGGTAAACTGCAATAGCTTAATCAAAGATGGTATGACTTAACCTACTATGTCCAGGAAATTAAATCCAAAACACCAATGATATTCAGTTAGAAAACCAGCGACCCGACTAATGAAATCGTTTTAAAATCCACAATGATCTCGATAATACTATAGACACATATCTGGTTCCGTAACTACATTTTCGAATTAACCATGACTTCGTTGTAATGTGTCACTGCTAACCGTGGTTTGCCACTTGGTTTAAACATGGTTCCGCAATGAGCTATTTTTTCTTGTTCCATGGCATTTTAGTGACAACAGTGCCAAGTTATACAGTTAGTGAATAGCGAAAACTAAATATTGGATTTTTCATGTATGTATTTGTTTATTTTTTTTATTAAAATTGAAGTTTTCAAAAAAATAAATTAATACAGAATTCGAGAAATTAACGGAAAATAAAACTTAATATAGAAATAGGAAAATTTGGGTGGAGGGCGAAACAAAAATATTTTTTAATCACACAGTTACCGCCCAGGTGGCGCAGTGGTTAAAGCTGCGGCAGTTGGAGCGGGAGGTACCGGGTTCGAATCTCGACAGGGGCAGGATGCAAAAGGGATTTTCGACCGTGAGATTACGATCTGTGGTGTGAATGAACACAACTATGACCCCCTGTTGGAGTGCAGAACTCAAGGGCTGACCCATCTTGCATGTCAGCAATATAGGCTGGCATGAAGCTATGCAATGTGCAGATGGTTAGGAAAATCGAACCTATAGCCGTACGTCCTCAACCAAACCCCAAAACAGATTAGAGATAAAAAAATACACAGTTAACGTAAGAATTTGAATGAATTATGATAACTGTCAAATGAAATGAGAACGGTAGTATGTCATGTATTCTCCGAAAATCATAGTTTCATAGTCATGGTTACGATACTAGATATGTGTCTATGGTATTAGCTTTATAAAGTAACGTCTGGTATATAGATGAATTGAAGTAGTTTAAGCTTCATTTATGCTGTATATTCAAAATGTTATGCTCTAAAGTTTAAAATGGTCTGTAGAGCAAGTATTGAGGTCAAGAACATAGCACCAATAATGAATCTGTAGACCGTACTTTGTATATAAACTGTTAAATTTTTCGGAATTCGACAGGCCACCTAACAATAGGAGCGTAAGCAATCTGTTAATGAAAATCAGCATTTTAGAAGTTAATCTTCAAGTTCTTGGAATGCTAAAATAAAACAAAGCAGTGATACAATAGTAACGAGAACAGTGGCAATGTTAGTTTCGTGTCTTAATGCAAGCCCTACTCTAAACGTCGGAACTCTTATAACACATTTTTTTAAACGTTTCGATCTAAATCAGAAACCATTAAGGAGGTAATTTTTCCATCTAAAGTTAATATCCAGAAAAATGTTTTCTACCCAGTAAACTATCTCACCGGAAAGAAATAGATCTTTAGCACCGAAAATTAGTGCGGAGTACTTCGAAAACAATTTACTGAATTTATCCCATTTAGTATTTTTATAAGTTGTTACAGAGCGTCTGCCTTTAGAAAATGCGTTCTCAATTACTTGTAACTGTTGTTACTATTACTTGTAAAAGTCGGATCAGAATTTTTTTAACGGCAGGCTTGTATGTTATATAATTAATCTAGCCTCTGTTCCTCTGTAGCTTCATAAAATTATGTGATTCGCCTTCCGAAAAAAAAATAATTACCAAACTGGATGAAATAATCCATGATCTGTGGTTATATCTATAGCATATTTTGGAACACTATACATAGTGGTCATTTAACACAATTTCCAGGCCATTTCTACAGAGAGATACTTGTTGATTGAATACGCTTGTTCCTCATATTTATTATAAATTCATTGTATGCTTAACCTTTCTTTACAATGTCCTCATGTACTTTGTCATAGGGATGATGAGTCGTCAACTGAATAACAATTTCCCCCCTCTCACTCTGGCTCGATTGGCCTATTGTGACATCCCTTCCCACACGTACACTCACAGTCCCGATATATGTTTGTTCTTCTAATAATGTCCAAGATATCTGGTATCCTCAAGGTCGTCAGTTGATCCTCAAATAGGAATTGTGATCCAAAGCCATGCAGTTTATTGCAAGAGTATCAGAAGCAGAAGAATTGTTCCTCCCCCACACTGTTCGCAGTTTGCGTTGTTCCGATTTTTCATTCGAAACATATGATTACTCAGGGAGCAATGCCCAGCAAGATCCTTAAAGTGCGTCTATCGTAATTTAAGAAGTACTGGGATCTTTACTGATTTATTGATCCAAAGAAGATTTTGGAAAGTTGAAAAGAGATGAGGTTATCCTATCTCTTTTGGTGCAGATCACCAAAGTGGTAGTCAATTTCTCGTTTAAGAGATAATGACGTCACTCCTAAAGCAGGCTAACTTTATTTGGACTGTCAGTTACCGTCCCCAAAACAAGTTTCGATGAAAATCGCTTTTAGAGAATCCTGGCTGTCAGAAAGGGAGCAGATACGACGATTTCTGCGTTTCATTCTCCTGGTGCTGTTTCAAAATTATATAATGTAACAGTCCCATGAGTAGTTATGAAAAAGTTTATTTAAAGGGTGTTTCAGAAAGCTCAAAACTCAGCTAGCTTTGAAGTGTACTAGACCTTTATGCAACATTCCATAATATGACTATTTTAAACTTTCTCTTCTAAAGGAGGATCAATGAACACATCTGGATCCTCTATTGAGGTTAGACTGCAGGGGATGTCCCATCATCCATGCCAGTACTATAGGCTGACATGGAGCTATGCAATGCTCGGATGGTTCTACGTAAATAGGAGCTATATAGCCGTACATATAGTGGTATCACCACGGACCATCGCCGGTCTAGGTGTGCGGTAGCAGCCACAAAATAAAAAAAAGAGAGATGGTTTTATCTCTTTTCTTTACTGGTGTTTAATTATCTGAAGTTCTGGTTTCCATCTTAAATGTTGTTGGAGAAAACTTCCGGTTGACTTAATGATTTTACATTACCCTACCTTACCTTAGTGGTTTGTTTAGCTATGTGTTGCATCATGAAAATTAATTCCTGGAAATAAATATCTTATCCTTGAAAAAAATGCAAACCGTCCTTCCAAAGGACTAGAGAGGCAGACCAAATTCCATTGTGAGAAGTTATTTTTGCCATATTAGGAAGGTATATAGGTGGTCGGTAGTATGAAATGTTGGGAGATTGTACAGAAAGTGACCTGTAATGGAATAATAATGTTCCCAACTAACTAAAACATACCTGTAAAAAGATAAGGTATGACTGGTGGTCAACAATGTAACGGCGGTAATATACTTTTATGATTTTTGATTGAATGACCTCTGGATCGAAAACCCATCTCATCAGGCTTTTGCTACCGAACTTTATTCATCTCTACAGATTACCTAAAGGTAAAGTAAGACTGATTTGTGTACGATCATGCACACCGTATGGGGCCTCGATTAAAATATTTGTGTCAAGATCAACTATTTATTTCCGAGGCTTGAACATTGGCTGAACTATATTATGTCGAACAAGCAGGAATCTCGTAAAGCTCACACTTTACAACCACATTTAATCTGTCATAATTTCGGCTCGCAATATTAATGATCCTCACTCTTATTAGATTATGTTGATTGTATTTTGTAACAAGAACCCCAAAGTGATATCAGCCAAATAGTCGCCACAGCTGTGCTTGCAGCACCATTTCTATTTATATGACCAATTCGCACATTTGAGGCTGTATGTCCTCGATTACTTCATGAATTCCATCTTTAAGGATTTGAATAGATTGCGGAGCATTGGCAGAAAAATGTCTAAGGGTGTTAAATCAAAAGGCCTCGGTGGCCAATTGATATCACCTCTTCGAAAAATAACACGGTGAGGAAACTTTTCTTTTCTTACAAACTTTTCTTGCCAGACCCAATAGTGACGCGTTGATGATGGAGAGCTTTTTCAACAAACTTTCTTGAATCTTCTAAGCCCAAAATAAGACAATTCGGCTTATTTACGTAGCCTTTGAGGCGATGATGGGCCTCAACACCGAAGATGGAAATCCAGATCATTTCGATGAATTTGAAGGACCCAATCAGCGAAGATACGACGTTTATGATCAACCAGCGTGAGTTCTTGTGTTAACTGAACTTTAAAAGCCTTAAAACCTAAGTTTGAGCCTGTGAAGTATGTCACAGATTTTTTTTCCCAGATTTTTTGTATATGTATACAAGTCCAATTGGAATTTTACTAATTCTAATTGAATTCTCTATGTAGTTGTGAAATGTACACTGTTATTATAGTAAATTTACAACATTTTCAAAGAAAATCAAAATACATCAGTATTTTAAGAGGAAAAATTAAATATCATTCAATACAAATTAATTAAATACAATTGTATTGTTTAGTGAGATTAATTTTGCTTAATTTATACAATTTTGATGGGAAAAAAGAGATAGAAATAGATAATATAAAAACCAATATGAAAATAACATTCCTAAATATAATTTATTTAACCCTAAAGATGTCAAGAACATTTTTAATTCACTATCCTAGTAAAATTATAATAACATTTTACGCATTAAATCAATAAATATAGAATACTATTGCAATTTGATTCGCTGTCAAAATCAAATAATGCATCAATGTGCTTAATCCAATAACAAAATAAACAACAAACCAAGGATTCAAACCATAATCACATTTTTTCCAATAAGAAAATCTGTTAATATTTAATTACCAGAAAAAAATCCAAATCCGACATTAATCAGCAGCATAATGTTTTTTCATATAATCATACCTTGGTCAAGCGACTTTAGCACGAGGTGGTTTTAGGTAGCCTCATGTAATAGTCAGACTTGGATCAACATCTCTAGGATTGGCCGATAATGGCCGTCCAATTTCGAGTCAAATATTAAAGGTCAATATACTTAACAAGAAAAATTTTCTTAAAAAAATACCTTGGTCAAACGACTTAACACGAGGTGGTTTAAGAAAGACAATACACTAGTCAACCTCATGTAATAGTCAGACCTGGATCAACATCTCTAGGATTGGCCGATAATGGCCATCCAATTTCGAGTAAAATATATGTTAATATACTCAACCATAGCTGGATTAACATCTCTAGCATTGGCGGATAAGAGCTTGCTGATATTGTAAAAATTTATTCTGTTAAATCGTGAGCAATTTAACATAAACCTAGTAATAATCCAAAGTTTTAGTTGGCCGAAATATTAGAAGGAGCGGATAAATCTACAAAAGAAAAAATATTATAAATTTTTTCTTGAGTACATTATGTTGGAATCATATAAGAATTAGTACTAATTATATCAAAAGCACAAACCACAACATTACCGTCTCAAATCAAGATGGCTCTGCTATTATGCTGATTTTGAGTAACAATTTAAAATGAATAAATGATGTGTACATTGTATTGCTACAAAGCAACAGTATGAATGTAAATAATTTGAGATCACACTGTAAATTATTTCTTTGATGGGATCATCTTTCGGTTTTTTCGTATAATTCAAAATGAAATTCATACGAGTATCCGGTTGATTTCATTCACACCGCTATCTATCGACAATTACAAAAATTAGTCGGTTCTTAACTTTGCTAAATAAACCATAGTGAATTTAACAAAGATAAGAACTGAACTACTAGCGGCTCGGTAGGCAACCATTGTTGTGATATATATATATATATATATATATATATATATATATATATATATATATATATATATATATATATATATATATATATATATATATATATATATATTTATATATATATATATATATATATATATATATATATATATATATATATATATATATATATACAGTAGAATCCGTTTGTAACATACCCTGTTTATAGTGAACATTCGCTTAATATGAACGTTATTCTCAGTCCCTTGAAATTTGTATGAAATAGTTGTTTACAATACTCTAGCTATAACGAACTTCGGTTATAACCTATAGTGAACACTTAAAATATCCCATAAACTAAAATGTATGGAAAATTATACGGATATAACGATCGTCGCGTTATCTATAACATACATCGTGTTAACTAAAATAGAAACACATTTTGAATAAATTAGTGTTTTATTCTAACAATTTTAAAGTGGCATGCTATTACGCGTATAAAGTAGAAAATACTAATTTTCTTTCTCAATTTTGTAAATCCCCGTTACAAGTTTAGTCTTATTTAAAACGTCCATAAACACAAATGTACGAATTACCTGTTCCTCGTGTTTTTTAATTCGTTTATTAATAAATTAACAAAACTTTAGCTTAATTTCAACAGGCGTTCCTTAATAGTGTTTTTTAATTGTTAGAAATATTTTGATTAAATTAAATCAAAAGGTAAATAATAAAATTTAGATGTATTCATTTCTAATAGCGTTCTCAAACATTTTGTAGATGGGACGAAAACGTAAAGCTATATCAGTCGAGAAAAAATTAAAAATTTTAAAGACTGTAGACGAAAAGGAACTATGCTACCAAGCGATAGCTGATAAATTTAACTGCGCAAAAAGTTCAATAGCAGAAATAGTGAAAAAGCGAGCAGTTTTTGAAAATTTGGATACAAATTTAAACCGGGAAAAAATACGAGTTGGGAAACATCCAAAAATCGAACAAGCTTTATTGCAGTGGATAAAACAAATGCGTGCAAAACGAGTACCATTAAGTGGAACTTTCCTTAAAGAAAAGGCGCAACAATTTGCAGATAAATTAAACTTTCCAAACTTCAAGCCAACTGACGGTTGGCTTGATCGTTTTAAGAAAAGAAACAGTTTGGTGTTTAAAAATGTAGTAGGCGAGAAAGAGTCTGTTTCGATGGATGTATGTACTGAGTGGATACAAAAACAATTACCACGTATTCTTGAGGGTTTTAACAAAAGTGATGTGTTTAACCTTGATGAAACGGGGCTATTTTATAAACTTCTACCAAACAAAACCATCGAATTTCGAAATGAGACTTGTGCCGGCGGTAAACTAAGCAAGGAACGTGTTACAGTTTTGGTCGGAAGTAATGCTAATGGTACTGAAAAGTTACCTTTGCTTGTTATTGGAAAAAGTGCAAAACCGCGTTGTTTTAAGAACATTAAAACTTGGCCAGTCATCTATAAGAGTAATAGAAAAGCATGGATGACTCATGTCGAATGGGAAGAGTATATTCGTAAATAAGATAAACAATTTTTAGATGAAGACAGAAAAGTATTATTTATAGCTGATAATTGTCCGTCCCATTTTATTGTTAATAACTTGCGTGCCATTAAATTAGTTTTCCTTCCTCCAAATACGACAGCCATTTCTCAGCCTATGGATCAAGGAATAATTAAAATATTCAAAGGATATTACCGTGAATTCGTGGTTAGAAAACTTGTATCTACATTGGAAAATGAAGATCAATTTTCTCTTGCAAGTTTTAAAATTGACCTTTTAGATGCACTTCATTTTATGAAACGAGCATGGAATCGAGTTAAATCTGAAAGCATAAATAATTGCTTCCGTAAGGCAGGTTTTTTTGCAGAAAATACTTGTCATCAAAATATCGATATAGAAGATGCAAATCTAAAATTACTATGGTCAAATCCCATACTGGAACCAATTGTTGAAGATACTGAACTAATCGATTATATTGTTGTTGATGAAAATGCGGTAACCTCTGATGAGATAAGTGATGACGATATTGTGAACCAAATTTCAAACGAAATTGACTCGGAAGATGAGTTATTAGAAGATGAATATTACCAACCCCCGAATCGAAAAGACATTGAGAAATCAATTAGCATAATAAGACTGGCATTAAGCTGTGCTGAGAATACAGAAAATGAACTAAATAGTTTACATTCAATAGAAAATTCATTAGAATGTTTATTGCAAACATATTTGAAGCAAACTAAATTAACTGATTTCTTTTCGAATTTGAATTTAAATATAAAACTTTATTTGAAAGAATGTATTTTCTAATTTTCAAGTTTGTTTTTTTGTTGGTTTTTTATCTCTACAATCTGTTTTGGGGCTCAAGGAACTCCCAACTTTTTCGCGGTTCACTTACTTACGTCTAACCTGACGCCATTACAGGCAAATCGAGGACCTACGGCTATTGGTCCGATTTACCTCCCGTTCCAACTGCTACTGCTGTAACCACTGCACGATTTGGTCGGTAATTTTCAAGTTCTAGGACATTTTTTCGCTTAAAACGAACTACGGTCGTTATGTCCGAATATTTTGTTATAATGAACACTCGGATATAATGAACGAATATTTTTGGCCGTTGGGCGTTCGCTTTAAACGGATTCTACTGTATATATATATATATATATAGTAGTTTTCACTTATAACGACTTCGGTTATAACGACATATCGTTTTTTAACGTCGAAAATTTATTCAAAATAATGATTTTTTTTTTTTTTTTTTTTTTTTTTTTTATATTTTATTCTATGCTATCTTTTTTGGGGCTCAAGGCTCTCCCAGCTCTTTCGCGGTTCGCTTATTTACGTCCTACTTTACGCGTTAACGGCCAAATCGAGGACGTACGGCTATAGGTCCGACAAAATAATGATTGATTTGTTCAGTTTTCCTATTAAACAACATTCGCTTAAAACGAGTTCGGGTATTACGACACTTTGGATATAACGACCAATATTGCACTACATTTGTAAATATTTTTCGTTATACAACAGAGAAATAAAAATGTATGTTTTCCAATCCTAAAAACCAAGGAAGAAGAATTAGAAAGAATAATGAATAAGAAATTCAAATGTACAGAGAGTTAGGTTTTTCGATCTCGACAAAATTGTTTGAGGCAAAATTTCTGGCGAGTCAGCAGATGTTCAGTAAGGTGCACTTGATGAGTGGATAGCATCTGTGTGGCTAAAGAGTTGGATACACAGCAAGTGAAATTTAAAACATCGACGAAACCGGTTTGTTTTATAAAATGACACCAGAAAAAGCATGTAAGTTCAGAGGTGAAAGTGTGTAGGCGGCAAAATGTCTAAGGAGAGAATAACTTGGTTAGTAGGAGCAAACATGGCTGGTAGTGACAAAAAAAATTGCTTGATATAGCAAAAACTAGATAACCCAGGTGCTTTAAAAATATTAAAGCTTTACCTGTCAAATATACAGGTAATAAAAATGCTTCGATGACGCCGATCTGATTAAAAATAAAAAAAGATTTTATTACTAATCGACAATTGTCCTTCACACTTTAAGTTAACATTTTTGCCACCAAACTTATCATCCGTTTTACAGCCGAAGGATCAAGGCGTTATAAAAAGCCTTAACCGCCATTACAGACGTAATCTCTTATTAAAATTGGTCAGAAATTTAGATAGCGATCAAAACATTGTCGTAACAATACGGTCGTAACATTGATAGATGCGGTTGAAATGGCTGCTACAGCGTGTAAAGGGTTAGTAGCCAAACAGTAGCTAACTGGTTTAGACATGCCGGATCATGTTTGAAGAGTAATCCTCACAGCAACACTCATTTATACGACGAAGATGATGAAGTTCTACTTAATCAACTAACCAAACAGTCTGCTTTCATAGGAGCATGTGTCCAAGATAAAAAAAAAAAATTATATTAACCAATGAAAAAGTAACATTAGAAGATATTGTAGGCGAGGTGATTAGAATATCCATCAATGACACTAACAAGGAAAATGATGATGACGCTGATAACAGTACTGGGTTTATTCCTCCCTTTATACCGTTACTGAAACATGCGAAGCCACTATCCACTATCAAACGTTATGTGCAATTCCTGTCGCAAGCTGACTAAAAGTGTGTTTTTTACCGTCAGAAAATTGGAACAGGAATTTATACGGAACAAATGTATGAAGCAATCAACCATGTCTGAATATTTTACAAAAATACAACAAAGTCAACAATGTTCCCCTTTTAATAGTTTTAATATCTTAACAAAATCTTACATATGGTATGTACTACTAAGTTAAGACAAGATTTTCTTAAAGGATTTTAAACGAATTTTGTTTATTGCGACGTTCGGTTATAAAGACGATTCCTACTGATATTTTCAAAGCAAATTTCACTGTATGTATATTTCAACAATAGTTGCCTAACCAACCGCTAGTACCGGCAAATGAGCCGCTAGTAGTTCAGTTCTTATCTTTGTTAAATTCACTATGGTTTATTTAGCAAAGTTAAGAACCGACTAATTTTTGTAATTGTCGATAGATAGCGGTGTGAATGAAATCAACCGGATACTCGTATGAATTTCATTTTGAATAATACGAAAAAACCGAAAGATGATCCCATCAAAGAAATAATTTACAGTGTGCTCTCAAATTATTTACATTCATACTGTTGCTTTGTAGCAATACAATGTACACATCATTTATTCATTTTAAATTGTTACTCAAAATCAGCATAATAGCAGAGCCATCTTGATTTGAGACGGTAATGTTGTGGTTTGTGCTTTTGATATAATTAGCACTAATTCTTATATGATTCCAACATAAATGTACTCAAGAAAAAATTTATAATATTTTTTCTTTTGTAGATTTATCCGCTCCTTCTAATATTTCGGCCAACTAAAACTTTGGATTATTACTAGGATTATGTTAAATTGCTCACGATTTAACAGAATAAATTTTAACAATATCAGCAAGCTCTTATCCGCCAATGCTAGAGATGTTAATCCAGCTATGGTTGATTATATTAACATATATTTTACTCGAAATTGGATGGCCATTATCGGCCAATCCTAGAGATGTTGATGCAGGTCTGACTATTACATGAGGTTGACTAGTGTATTGTCTACCTTAAACCATCTCGTAGTAAAGTCACTTGACCAAGGTATTTTTTTAAGAAAATTTTTCTTTTAGAGTAAAATGACATAAATTTTGCTCGAAATTGGACGGCCATTATTGGTCAATATTTAATTTGGTAATATTTTTCTGACTATAACATATTATAGACCAATATATGTTCTACCTTTAACTACCTCTTGTTGTATGATTACGGCGTATAGTTCTTAATTATCGTTTTTAGTATACATAAGTCGACAAAAATAACACTCAATTGTTGAAATTCGTACTAAAAATTCTTATAGGAAAGTACCTATTTTCCAATGGCAATTGTATTTAACAGTGTGATACCTACACATTAAAGAAATCTGGGATCTGTGACATACTTCACATCCATTTCTTCACATCACTTCTTTGTCATAACAGCTCAATGTCAGAAGATTGTCTCTTATTGGAAAATCCTTATATATGCTCTCATTTCGGTAAAAGTTTTCAATCTCCCTTGAACTCCAGTAACCTTTAAATTTTAACTAAGTTTGTTTCTAATTGTACAAATTGTTTGGCTTCCGAAATACTCTCAATTGTTTTGTAACTCATTTTAATTACCCATCTTACCGTGCTAGCAAAATCGAAGACATACCAATCATTTGTATCGTCCCATGAGCTCGGCATTTGAACAGAGCCACACATATTGATCTACGACTAGATGTTCTGTATACCGATCTACACTTAATATCGGTCAACCGAATCTATTGTTACAAACCGTCTCCCACAGTACAAGTTACATAATCACTCATTTGATCTTCAACCGCATAAAAAAATAAAATAATTTCCATTTCTTCTCGTTGCATTTGTATATTCGTCTTTCAAATGAAATCGAAAGTACATACCAAATCTTATATGTCGGTGTGTGTTGTAACCGGTTGATTATTCATTTCTTTTTAAACTATAAACGGGTGACTCAAAAGTTGGATATACAATTTTTCGAAACACTGTACTTTTCAAGGAATATAATTTCCCACAACCTTTCAAAATTTTTCAATTTCCTACCACCACCACCTTTACCACCACCCAGTCGTCGGTAATTTCATTTCAACAAATTCGCTTTATAGTTTCGCGTTGCGACTAAACAACTATAAATTCAACAAATACAAAACAAAAAATATCTAAGAAGACTATGAAGACGATTAGATCGTTAAGAGATCAATGGACTTTGGTAGATGTAGTTTACTGGAACACGTTGAAAAAGGTAAAAACAAGAAATAACGATTTTTATAGTTTTTTTTTGTAATAATATATTGTGTACATACGAGTGAGTATATA
Organism: Tipula lateralis; assembly: GCA_963932295.1. Lineage (NCBI taxonomy): Eukaryota > Metazoa > Arthropoda > Insecta > Diptera > Tipulidae > Tipula > Tipula lateralis. The sequence continues at coordinate 122,119,129 of OZ010736.1, forward strand.
CACTTTGAATGTCATAAGTAAGAGTATGAGAAATTTGCGAACCAACCGGTTAATACCAAATCGAGCTCTTATATAATTTCACTTTTTTGTGTTTTGTTGACGATAAAAAAAATTAATTAAAAAAATAAAATCTTCATGTTCACGAATAACGTAAATCGCACACCCTCGCGATTTCTAATCCGCGGCAGTAATTAAATGATTTATTGTTTGGTTAATTATATATGGGTATGCTGAAATGTTAATGGCATAAGTGTTCGTCGATGGATACAATTTGATTTAAGATGGGATTGGTATTTTTTCTTATGAATTATTGACACAAATAATGGATTGTGGTTGACCTTTTTGTCCTATACGCAACGTGAGTGTGTTGTTGAGGGTGTTGTCATCTTTAAACAGTTTTTTTGTTCACCTTGAAATTTAATTATAGTTTTGGATGCGAAATATTAATCTTAAACCATACGAAATTCGCCGTAATGTAGACGATTCATTGTATATTCTTGGTTATGTGGGCGAAGGTCTTGATTACTTATAAAAACCACCGATATGTTTGTTATTTCATCGGCAGTAATGATTGGCGATTTAAATGGCTTAAACTTTCACTTGTAGCCAATTAAATGTACTGTAATGTTCATAAGTGACCACCCAGGTGGCGCAGTGGTTAAATCTGCGACAAATGGAATAGGAGGTACCGAGTTCGAATCCCGATAGAATCCATAGGCCGTCCCATCGTCCATGTCAGTTGCAATGTGCAGATGCTTCTACGTAAATCGGTCCTGTGGTGTCACAATGACACCTGTGGTGTCACAATGACCATCGCCGGTCTAAGTGTGCGGTAGCTGCCACTCAGCAAAAAAAAATATCCATAAGTGTAAGCTATATGAATAACTCAACCTTAACGACTTCATTGGAAAGTGGTCTATGACTTATAATAGTTTGTAAAGTGGAGGGATTGCATCCCGTTGCCACTTCAACGATGCGTCTTTAAATAGCCCGATGTACCAAATACTGTGACCAATCAGTGCTCTTTAAAAAGTCGTCCATCCATCGTTTAAGTGTCGACTCTAAGGTCCTGTTTGGTGGTTCGATTTTGTGAATGAAGAATGGGTTAAAGCTATCTTATCCTTGAAGGCTTCCTCTTAGATGGGATCGAAAAATTTGATAACTTTGACTACCTGGAGCGATCATCAATAACATGTTTACAGAAACGGAGTTTTTCTTGGTGATCGATGATTCCAGATATTTAAAATCATTCATCCTCCTCATATTGTGTTTCTCCTAAAATGAAGTCTTCGCACGTGTCTGCCTTCTTGCGGTGTTAATATATTTGGTTTTCTGTCGTCTGCGTATGCTATGATACCTGGGTTGGTTTATAATATGGCGCTGCGCTACATTGAGCAGACGGATAACATATTTTATAGTGACATGTTGAAGTGAATTTGGATTATTAGGGCTTATTCCAGATGATATTTATAGAAGGCATCCGCAATTGTACCTTCTATTAAAACCTTACTCTTTGACTCATTCATTAGAAATTTGCACGTAGATAGGAATTTTGATAGTTTACCCGAATAGGACATTAGGTTCCATAACGTATTCTTCTTAATACTATCGTACGCGTGCGGAAGTCTACGAATACACTTTGTACATGGATGTCCTTTTCATATCACTTCTATATAGGGATATTCTCAGATTGAATGTTTGATTAGTCGTTGTTCTGTTTGGACGAATATTACGTTAATCCAAGATTCTCGCTGTAAATGATACATTGAAGCAGAAGATGTTCGATATTCTTAGATACACTGTAAACTTCACACATCGTTTTCTATCATAAGACGTTTTAACACTTTGGCTGCCAATTTTATAATGAGCATATACACTGTAAATTCCACCCAACCATGCCAATGTTGTTGTAGACATACATTCGAAATTCCATCCAACTACGCCAATGTTGTTCCAGACCCAGTGTAAGGGCCAGTGTTGTTCCCAACATACATTCTAGATTATCTGTTAACTGTTACTATAAGCCAGTATATTAACACTGGCGTAATAAAATAGAATTTGGAATGTATGTCTACAACAACACTGACTAAGTGAGATACAATTTGGGATGTATGTCCATAACAACACTGGCGTACGATTGTGTGGAAATTGGCATGGTTGGGTGGAACTTAGTGTATACTCATTACAACATTTTCAGCCAATGTGTTAACAAGCATTCTTTATACTTACTATGTCTCTTTCTTCTTCTCTCAGTGGTTCTTATCATTCTATTAATTTCTTATAAATAAAATTTTTCCGAGGTTAACTTCATAGCTCACTAAACATCTTTTATTTTTTTTTTTTTCTGGTTGTTCATTCCATGGGAACCTGGCCCTCTTACCACCTTACACTGTACGCTAACGGCGAAAATGAACCAATCAATATGATGACCAAATTTTTTGCCGATGTTAAGCACCTATTCGAGTTTGGACTGTCTAAGGGACAGTTTAACATCAAATTAATACAGCACTTCAGACAATTATAATTTTATATACTTTTCTTAAAAAAATCTTAATTTTCTATCATTAATTCTTAAAATTTAAATTTCTTATCTGAAATTCTAAATGTATTTGATTCTACATATTGATTTCTTTAAATTAAAAAAAAAAATAAATAAATAAAATAAACGTAACCTAAGCAATTATGCTCGATTTAGCCAGCTTTGCATCTAGAATGACATTAAATGGCAATTGTTAAAGAGTTGGAAGTGCTTCGGCCCATAGAAATAAAAACAAAAATTTAACAATAATGAGGAAGAATAAAGTGCAAGTTCAGAAAGGATGTCCTCATCATAGTAGTCAAACCAAGTTGTACTTGAACTTGATTTGACTACTATGTTAAAGACATCTATTCTCCATCTATTTTCGAACAAAACCATATCCATTTGGAAAATTATACATCGGCTTGATAATAGTTGGTAATCGATGAAAGTATAGTTAATATAGTGGCTTTATGAACAAATTTATATCTAATAATAATCAGGGCCTGGTTTTGGCTTGGTCTATATAAAAACCAATTATCACCCAACAAAATCACTATAAACACTTCCCGTCTTCACGTGTGAAAATAGGGTGAATTTCGATCAAAATGTTCACATCTAATTCCACAGACAAATGGGAACGATTGGCTTTCCTTGGTCAGTAATTCTAGTGTATTCTATGCACCTGACAGTTTAAGCGATTTACAATAGACTCTTATGTGTAGTCACTGTAAATCGAAACGAATACATTTCAATTTAAACAGGTGTATGGGTGTAAAAACAGTGAGGTTAATGCTACCTTGTTGCTTTTTAATAGTTATATCACAAATAATTTTCCTCATAGTGGCGTTTTGTTTCGCAATCTGTTGAACCATTCTTCTTCCGAGACTGTAGTACGTAGAAACGAAGAGCATACTCAATATAAGATGTACTTTTGCTGGTCTCTCGGGACAGCCAACTGGGATGCTAATACCTCACAACAAAACCGTGTTTAGTAGCCTTTCTTATAAAGTTATGACAATAGAGGCACTACTATATAATCTCTGATCTTAAATTTGGGGTGTTATTTGCCTCGTTGCGTTCTTCGATCGATCTACAATCTACATTTATTTCGAGACTTCTACTACACCAACATCTACATTTAATGACAAATTATTTCCTTTTCACCTGCTTCCCCCCTTTTAAATAAGATTACGGATACGATAATACAGTAGATAGATGTCTGGTTCATCACTCAATAAGGTTAAACGGAACTCAAGAAAAAGGTTAAACGGATTTAGGTCGTTCAGTCAATCCATACATTTAATTTAATGACATGATTGATGAAGAATACAGCTCTTGAGATGGCGGTGAGCTCCCGCTTGATCTTTGGATCAGAAGGTATACAGCGCAACCAGCCGATCGCCTACAAGGCAGTAACAATCGACTTCACCCTTATGGGAAATATAATATATGGAGGGAGTTGGGCCGGCACACATTACTCTCGCACACTATGGTGACAAAGCACATCTTCGGGAAATTATTTTGTGTAATTATCACCGAAAATTACATATAGAAATACACAACATCCCGTCCTACTATAGTCTTTCGGTGACGATATGATGATTTTTACTAACAGATCAGTATGCTGTTATCAACCTGGTGCCGAGTTATACATACAAAATCCTGAGAGCGAATTATCTATCCTCCTTCGGGGCACCTTGAATTACTAATTCAACACATTACGATTATTAAGAACCTTCCATATAGGTAATCGGCTAAGCTTCGTCACAGCACGCTGGATTATTCCTCCCTTTGTCCTTAAGGTAACTACTCGAATATGGAGGCACTTTATTAACAAGAGTTATAGTTGATGGTGGCACTTTATCAACAAGAATCAATACGAGATCGTTGACTTGTAGATCAGGATATGTTTGATTCCATTTAGAACGTACTTGTAAAGTATTCAGATATTCCTTGGACCATCTGTTCCAAAAGGACTGATGTTGTTGTTCAATGGCCCTCCATTTATTCAAAAGATTTTGAGGAAAGTCTTCGATATTGGGACGGTTTATTGCGGTTAATGGGCGACCAACCAAAAATGTTCCTGGAGTGAGCGCTGACAAATCATCGGGTAACATAGACATTGCGGTGATCGGCCTCGAGTTGAGACAAGCTTCTAATGGTGCTTAAACGTCTTGATAGCAGCTTCCCATACTCCACCAAAGCTTGGAGACCGTGGAGGGATAAACTTCCAAATTATACCTTCGTTGTTACAGTGGTCTTGTAGTTTATTGATGGCTGGCGTCAGCAAATCCGTGTATTTCAAGATATTGCTCATCTGTTGAAGAGATACATCTAGGAATCCTTATTGTTTGAATTGATGGTATACATTTTCTGAATTAGAGCCAGAAATTATATTCCTTTATATAGGCAACGGATCGTCCCATTTTAATTGCTTCGACCACAATCCTTGCAGGAAGATCTTAGCCAATGCGATTATTGGACCAAGAAGTTCAATTGGGTCAAATATATGAGCTATCTCTGAAAGTACTGTGTATCGTAACTTCATGCCTCCCTTTTCCAACATCCGACGAATTTCATATTATGATCGTTTAGCATCAGCTTCATTCGCTGCTCCCGTCAAAAGATCGCCCATATAAAAATCATCAATATGCTCAGAACCACTCGGAAATTGTGCACCTTGATCCAGGCTGATTTGTTTCAGAACTCTTGTTGTGATATATGAGGCTGACGTGGTACCGTATGTGGTACCCTTATTTGGCGATACATCTTCGCAATATCTCCAGTAAACCCAATAAGATGTTTTCGAAATCTCAGCACGAGCGTAAACAAATCATCCTGTATAACTGGACCAGTAAGTAAATGTCATTCAATGAAATTCCAGTGGTAGATTTCACTGATGCATCGAATACGACACGAGTTCTAGTTGTTGTGCTTTCAGGTTTTTGCACTGCATGATGCGGTAAATAGAATTTGGCTATAGTTTCATTTTTGTGTTCTTTATATTCTACATGTGACCCATATCTTCATCCTCTTTGATGAAGTCGATATACTGTTTTTTTAACTCTAGATCTCGTTGGAATCGTCTTTCAAGCACTTGAAATCGTTTAATACAGTTCGACTTAGTTTCACCAATACACTTTGGGTTGGTGCGTAAAGGCAAGCATATACTATATATCTTCCATTATTATCACGCGTCGTCGTTTGTGCAAAAAGTTCTTCGCATTGGTTCTCATCTGATGTTAACCCTGGCTTGGATTTGATTTGTTCCTGCTTGAAAAAATCTGCCACCATGAAGTGCAAGACATCGTTTGTGACCACCTCTGTCACTACACTAATATGCATTTGAGTCGATGTAGTTATCTTTCCGCCCACAATATATCCAAGTCTCGTTTCGATAAATGCTGGAAGTTCATTCGATACCTTCAACTGACTGGACATCAATATATCATAATAACAATGAGCTCCCAGCAGCAAATCGACTGGAGCAGGCTTATGGAATTCGGGATCCAATATGTAGTTAGGAAGCGGATAGGGTGGAATTGGAACCTTTTGGGAAGGTAGATTTCCTGTAATACTTGGAACGACATGGAATTCAAACGTATCCTTGTAAGGAACTCTACCATTCTTTGCATGAATAGTAGTACTAACGCGATATTTCGATTTCGAGAAAGATTCATTTATACCTGAAATTAAAAGAATGCTGAGAATCTTAATAATAATAATGCACGACATTGATGCAGATTTCCATTTGCATCTTCGATTGAAACGATAGCTGTGGCAAGCATAATTTCATTGGGTCTTGTTGAATGAGCCACCACCGACGAACACTCACTGAGAGAATCTGTATTCGGACCCATTCCACTGAAGCTACCCTTATTTTGAGTCATATGAAGAGTATTAGATGATTGTATACCTGAACTGAATTGGAGCTTGACACTTTCTCCGCAGCCTTGAGATCTTGCACCATTGTCGATTTATGAAGCAACGAATGATGGGTTTGGTTACACACAGAACATTTACGCGAGTAACAATTTTCAAGATTATGGCCCAAGCGCAAACAATTTATACACAACTTTAACTCTATCACCTTATGAAATCTCTGATCAGGTGACAATTGAAGAAATGATCCACTTGCAAAGTGCCGTTCCGAACGACAAATGGTACAATATACCTTATACGACAAATGGACAACAAACGCCCTGGTACCTACATTAAATTTTTTCTTGAAACCCTTACTTTGATCTTGTGACTTGTGGGAACCTATCTTTTCAACATTTTCCAATGCTTGCGCCTGAACTGTCAAGAATTTAAAGATATCCTCCCATTTGATATCATTCTTAGCACCAAACCTGTCTCCCATGCTTTCTTGGTATCGATGTCCAGCTTGGATGAAACTACGTGAACAACAATGGTATCCCAATGTTCAGTCGGATGATCCAGTAATTTCAAATTTTCTAAAACAATAGCAGCACCTTGAACAAGGTTTCTCAAATCCGCTGAGTTTGACACCTTGATGTTGGGCAACGCGAAAAATTCATTTAAACATTTTTTAGTAATCATTCGTGAATTATTATACCGATCGTTCAAGTCCTCCCAAGCTCACTTGTATCCTGTATCCGACATTGGCGACTTAATTACAATATTATACGGCTCAGAATCTTCTTTGATATATCCAATAAGATAATGAAATTTACTCACATCAGGTAACCCAGCATTTTCATGAATATGGCGCGTAAACATATCGCAAAATGTCATCCACGACGTAGACGGCGTTCGTAGTTGGTTAGCTTTTACATTTTTTGCATCACAAAAATCTAAATTCGCATTATTACTCGCTTTCAGGCGTCAATTTAAATAACGATATATGGTATATATTGTGAATATCTGTATAAGTGTTTACGATTCAGTATACTGTTGAAACGAGTCATTGTTTTTGAAACCTCGTCATTAAGTCCTTTGGCCCATTGTGATGTTTCTTTACATGGTTTCATGTTGATCTGGATACCATATAAGTGGATCAAACCAGAGATGTCCCATTTTTTCACAATGCTGTTGTTGGGATTCGAACCCGGTACTTTCTTCATTTGGTAGCGTGCATCATGATTTCCCTCTAAGCCGATGATATATAAACATCAACTTAAGATGTGTACCGTTATATCTACAGTTCTTATCCAGACTCATTTCTCTCATCGCCTATCGAAAATATCACATACAGCTCCATCGTACACAGACGACACAGTGTTAACAATACCCTACGATTTCATAGTGGTGAATGGCGATTTAGCTAAGTTGCTGTGAAAGTGAAGTGTATTTACAAGTTATCGGTTGCTATAAGTGGGTACTTATGGGTTATAACTATATATGCAAAGTTTTATCGATATTCCCAGGGTCTAGAGTCTAGACTAAAGACATACTTTACGTCTCAACTAGTATTTTATATTAATCACCAAGCAGGTTCGAATCATAAGAATTCGTCTTCAAATCGAATGACGTCCTTGAACCATTCTAAGAATTGCACTTGCCAAAATACTACGAGTAAGTAGTTGTTGAATTCTAAAAATCGCGCATCTCCACTTCCGTATTATAATTAATTCTAGCGATATGCAAATTCATTCGGTCTTAAGTCAACACCACCCGTCCAAAAACCACGACAGTTTTTTTTATTAATCGCCATCACTTTTACTTTTGTCCGATCGTAATACATTATCTTGTCCGTCTACATATATAGAAACGAAACATGTACGATCGATGATTATTTAATAATTTAATTAACAACTTCTGGTTCATGGTCAAGAGTAGCCGCGGTATTCGTGGTATGTATGTTAAATTTATCACACCTATATGCAAATCTTATGACCAATCAAAATGTGAAGACATTCGAAGTGAAATAAAAAGCGATTCGATTACGTCTCTTACAAAAAAAACTTTTATTATTTACATTTTTGATTTAAGTGCGTTAAGTGTGTGATGTGCGATATACTTATATAGGTAGGTACAGACATTTTTGGTGGTTAATCTCACAATTTTTTAAATTGATAAAAAAATTAAAAAAAAAAAAATTATTTTAACACTCTCGATCTATACACAATCTATTTACGGTTGTCTTTTGGTGGTGGAAGGGTGGCCAAGTATTCGAGTGCCCGTTGAATTGCTGGTGGGATTGGTGGTGGTGTTGGGAGGCTGTCACCCGATGGTTGGAAACCATTTTCATCGGCAACATATTGTACATTGATCACTTGTCCTTCGGGCGATGTATACGAGTATGAACCTTGTACAACTTGGGCTTCTTCTTCAGTTCCAGTATTTTTTAGTGCACCCTGTTCCTGGCCTTGGATACCATTTTCGGTCTCGTACGCCCAATTGTATGAACCGTCAGGATTCACATTCGATTCACTGCGTACAATGGCAATTGGTGGTTGTTCGGCAGCTGCCGCAATTGCGATAATTGCTAATGCAACAATCTGTAAATTTTTTTAATTAAAAAAAAAAATTAGTAAAATTATCACTTATCATCACACACGGACACAGTCACTATTATGTCACAATATAGTTAATATTCTTATCACACTTACGATAAATTTCATTTTGATTATAGTTTGTTTAATCGATTTGACTAGTTTGAGAACTCGTATTCGACTGATACCTCCTAAACCGTATCGCTGGATATTTATAGATCACAAAAGCTATCTACATGTCCACAAAAAAAAAAAAAAAAAAATATTAAACTACCACTCAAAAAGAGTCGCGTCTCTATCTATTGTTGTCTTACCATATGTACGATCAATTTTTTTCTTCTTCTCGTACACATGTGAATAAATTAACGACGAAAGACAAAAATCCAAATAAATAATCTTCTTGTAAATATTTTCGTCTTCTATTTAAATTTCTGATGGTCGTCTGCCTGTTCAATATAAACACCTTTTTCGCCTTAAGTGTGTTATTTGTCGTCGCTGTCGTTATCTTAGATATAACAATATAAAAATAATCGTGAAATGTTGTCGTAAGTGCGGTTTGATTCAAATTTTATTTTTAGACTCATCTTGACTTCGTGTACAGTTCAAGTTAATTCTGACAAAAATTTGAAGACATTCAAGCAACAACAACAACAAAAAATCTACGATCGCTGTTCATTTAATTAACGCGGGTGGCGTCTTATATAAAAGAAGCATAAATTTTAACTACCGTCCATAGGTCAACGTGTTCAGGGATAGACGTGTTGTGCAATGAAAATGGTTTTGGTGAATTGAAGATTTAAATACGTGACTTTGTTGTGCTTTTCAAGTTTGCATATAGTGAAGAAATTCTTAAAATATTGTGTAGTTGCCATTTCGCATTACTATAAGGACTTAAGTACGAAGCTTTAGAGACTGCTGCAAAGTGTTAGGAAAGGTATAAAAATGCCAAGCTTTTAACGTCATTACCATTGATATTCCCTTAATCATTGACAAGGTCTGGCTCTGAATTGCAGAGTGTGAACTGTTGTATGTGGCGTTATGAGCAAATCAAACAAATCAATATTTCGAGTTAAGTTCTTGTAATTCACAAGTACTGTCGCGTCACGACTATGAACACAGTATGAACATCAAGTCCGGTAGCATATGGATTTGTTCTTTTCGATCACATAGTCCTTCAATGACGTCATCATCGAAACTGGCCTAGCGGATTACAAGATACAAGCAACAACTCGGATTTACAATTACTTCAAATTTCAAAGCAAAATACGCTTTCTTCATAAGTTGACCGTGCAAATTGTCTGCCGCGTTGGCCTGGAATAGCTAAATTTAATTGCCTGACAATTTGTTCAATTCGTGTTAATCGAGACACGAACGAGTCAAATTATGATGTCGATGGTTGCTCGTCCTGAATTGACCTTGCTCTTCGTGGCTCTCGTACTCGTGGAAATGTTCTCGATGCCGGAGGAACTATAAGTATAAGGTCTCTCGACGGCGTGTAAATTTGGTTGCTGACACCTGATGCTTTCGTGCATACGATCTGCGACCTCGGCCAGAGTCGATAAAGCTGAGTCGGGTTGGGCAGCTAACGCAATTTGGATTAGTTCGTGTAAGTTTTGTGTACAAAGTGACTTAATAACTGGAACACCGAAATTATTCCCTGCAGATTCTCGATATGTCTGAAGGCTTCGGACGGTTTACGATTGCCAAAATCATGTCCCCCCAGCAATGCCTCTAGCTGTCTTTCGTCCGATGGCGCGAGACGATTTAATAAGATCGCGGAAAAAAATATTGTTTAGGAATGGTTACCTTGTGTTACATCCAGAGGTATTCACAAAGATTTTTTCTGGACCGATTCTCGGGCCGGGATGTTCCTCTGTGTTTAACTCCCGGTTTGACGAGATAACCTCGAAACGGAGGCTATCTTTATCTCGACCTCTGCAATTTGGGAGGGATCGTTGAAATTTAGCGAATAAAAAAAATAAAATTTTCCGACTTAAAATTCGTGATTGGGAAAAACGTGGCGGCGTATTGTACCGTTGCTTTTAAGAGAAAAAAAATGTTCCGGTATGGTGGGTGGAATGCAATTTATGAGATTTAGGTAGAGAGAGTGTGTGGTTAGTGGAAAAAAAAAATAATATAAAAAAACAAAAACTTACAATTTCTCTTAAATATTGCGCGGGGTATGTACTCTCTTTTGTTGTTCTCTCTCGTTGCGTGGGGTTCTGCACTTGCGTTATTCCGTCTCCCTCGTTGCGCGGGGGTTTGTACACGCGTTACTCCGTTTTCCCTTCAATTGCACCTGCAAAACGGGAAATACGCGTGTGCAAACCCCCGCGCAACGAGTTTCATAAAACTGGAAGTGGAAAACTGTTTTTTATTCTCTACATATTCACAGCTACTCAAAAAAACGCCAACTTGATGTTGCTGATCTCATTTTTCGATTAAAGACAATTCTCGACTGCCTTCAGTTTCACTCAAGGCATGCAGGAATAATAACCGAGCACTACAACAGCAATATTCATATAAGATTACCATAAAGCCTTGCTTTTAATGATCCGATAACAAGCTGTTTAAGTCCAAATCCAGACAACGGATTAAAAAAAATCTACCTTACGATGTTTCTCGGATATAACACTCTTATGCGCTGTTAATTATTTGTTGCCTCTTAATACTTCGTGTAGTTGCCTTTTGCATTAACCCTATAGCTAGGTTTTCTTCCAGAACTCAAAGTGGATACTGCAAAAATAAGAAAATTTAATGACTGTTAAGTGTACTTCTTAATCGTACGGACTAGCATAGAAATAGCAAGCCGTTAACGTCATTACCGCACTGATATTCAATAGATCATAAACGAGATGTGGCCCCAGACATTTAATTCTATTTCGCTCAAGACTGCGACAGGACCAAAGCAAGTGAAGTACTGATTTTTTATTCTCCTCATATTCACAGTTACGACAGTATTTATTTGCATAGACTACAACCATAGACTTCTCTGATGTTGCTGATCTCGTTTTTCGACAAGACACAATTCTCGACTACCATCTGTGTCACCGAAGGCAGAAATGTTGACCGAGCACAATACATTAGCAACATTATCCACATAAGACATTACTGTAAAGACTTGCTCTTACTGATCCGAAAATAGGCCATTTATGACCAAATTTCAGAGAACGGAAGACAAAACTCACCTTGCTTTGTTTTACCACTGACAGACCTCCTTTCGAATAAAACACCCTTATGTGCTGACACAACCATGCTTCAACTGATAGCTGCTGGTTTAACCTTGTTTTTTAAGGTATGCTTCTATACGTCTTTTTTCTTGAGTATTCCAGTTAAAATATTTCCACTTAAGTATTATAGTTAAAATATTTCTTAATAGGACTTAAAGGAGAGTGTAGAGTTTGTGACGTCACGAGTTGCCCCAAATAATTCGTGCAAATGCAATTATCATCACGTCACAATCAAATCAATTAATAAATTGATAGTTTTGAGTTTAGTTCTTGTAATTCGCTAGCACATCCACGACACGACGGAACGTAGATATACGAATCGCACAATACGAACATCAAGGCTGGTAACATATACCTGTTGAGATAGATTTGAGTTTTTCAGATTAAAAACAATCAAATTCAAAATGTCAACATCATCTGAACGAAACCGGTCTACCGAATTACAAACAACTCATAAATAAATACTATTTTCCAAAGCTTCACCGAATAACACGCGGCGTTGCAAAGCCCTGTGTTCCGGTAACCGTTTTCTCTAAAATATTTTTACCCTGCATCTCCAAAGATTTTATTTTTAAGCCCTTATGGCGGTGGGTTCATGTATGAGACCAAGTCGTTGTATTGGTGTCATTCCATTCCCACCTTCTCGCCATCTTACTGGGCGATTTGTTCTACCAACATAACTGTCTACTAAATCAGCACACATATATACTCATCGAGTCGCTTCTCCCGTAGCCAGTTATGCAAGACCAATGTTGATTTTATTATAGCAAGCACGGTAGTGTTGCGCGCTATAATAGAGCGTCGATATACACGCCATCTTCTGGCAAGTATGCCTAACGCATTCTGACGAGTCCTTGAGTTCGAGATAAACTATAATTAAACACATTTTGACCTTCGGGAAGTAGCGAAGTGTTTCTCCCAGTATATGGGCGCATTATATTTGCTTGTAGAGAAAACGCCTCATCTCCAACAAAAACCAACTGTGATTGAGAACAGCTTTGCCAAAATTGCTATTCCTAAAAATAGTGCAAATCGAGCCGGAATTACCAAATGCGTAAAATCCAAATTTTCCAATGGACATCATACTGATTCCCTTGGAAAGATACCAAATATTTTTGATCGCATACGTGAACCAGTCATTAGGACTGCAATAAGCAACCTTTCTTCTGGTTTAGATGTGAAAATTAAATTAATTTATTGCAATTCACTTATCGGAATATGCAAAGTTCCTGGCTTCCTTTGAAGATAAAACGGGCCACTGCGTAATATTATGTCGGCAGTGTTTTGAATGAAAACCCTGTAGTCGTAACATTCTTTGGCTTTTTAGGAGGCAGTTCTGTGTGAAGGTCTTAAGTACTAGTTACAATGAGTCGATGCTGTTTGCAGTCCATTTATACGGTTGTTGAATATCGTTATGGTTGGAGTTGAAGAAAGTAATTTAGGTAGCTAATAGCTAGCTCGAAGGCCTCCCGTGTTTTCCACCGAATATCTCTTATTGTCACTTCTTAATTCGTATTTGCATGTTTTGAAGAATAGCTTTACATCAACTTCAGTCTGCAGCTGCTGCTCTCATTAATTTAAAAAAAACTGGTGTCTCAAACTATCTCAATAGTCTGCTTTAAGCCCGAACACCAACTATATATTCATTCAATACCTTTTGTACTAATCCAACAAGCTCTTGTGTTGTTATAGGTGGCTTTGGGACATTTTTTCAGTTCAATCCGTTTTCGGCCTATTCCATAATATTTGTCATTGATGACAGTTCTTAACTGTTTATGAAGATAGCAGTGATAAGAAGAGGAATGGTTATCAATCACATTCCAGTTTATTACGCTATCCTTAATAGCTCTGAGCTAAGTTAGTGTTATATATATAGTACGTCTAGTCTCTTTATATAGCACAAAATATTACTTAAAAATCGACAAGTAACAAGATTGAAATTAGAGAGTAACTCAACTCGTCTATTTGCGCCTATACTGCTATTGTGTGAATTTTAAATCGTTCCTAGGACTAACCCGATTTTCCAGTTCTAAGAATCCCTTACTAGCCATCACCAATACGCTATCAGCGTTGATGTAATCTGGGAGGCTAAACACATTTGCGGATCATATAGATCCATCAGTGCCCGTTCATCTCTGATCCAAGCTTCTTGCTCAGGACATGCAGAACTCTCAATCTCCACAACGATAAAGTCAGACTGATCGCCTTACAGCGTGAATCCACCGTGAACGTACACTGCGGATTCGTATAAGTCCCCATAAAATTAATTTGATTCAAATTAAAGATAATAGTCAATATGAAGCATGTAAACGAGATAGAAAAGCCATCGATTCTGCTATACGTAATATGTGCGCCATACGACTTGCGGTCGACATAAGAAAATATCGGTATGCACCTCAAAAATGGGATTTATAATGAAATAAAGGTACTGCTAGCTCTCAGATTGAAATTTGTTACTGTACACAAAGCTCTAAACTCGATGACGTTGCAAATTTGCAATATTTCTAACAAAGCTCGCTTTTCAAAATAGTTAAGATTGACCTCCTTGGACTGTTGCACAAAAATCTATAATAAATTATCAAAATGGTTAGCTTAAACTCAGCATGTTGAAATTAAAGTTGAAATATTTACTTATATAATTTCATTATGGTCTAAAGTTATAAAGCTTAAAGCTTCCAAAAACGAAATTTTGGAGGAATTGTAACCCTAACCCGCATCTAAAACCTATTGGATGTCGAACATGTCTCTCCTACATTTGTGATCTATCAATAAGACCGCTATCTTTTTGTCCGGCGGATAATATCACTGCTGAGAGATTACCCACATCCATCCAACAAAATCAGTTGACACCATACTTGACTTATAGTGGCATACATGAATTAAGAAGATCCTGAAATATACTTGTGTGAGACTATCGGAACATTCTGATGATATTTTCGCGGAAGATCCTCATTTAAGAAAGAAAAATTATCTCGATCTACAAACGAGTTAAGGTATTGGTCGAATTTTAGGATGATCATGTGTTAAGACTTTATTTTTGGAATATGACCCAGTTCCATTGAAGACATAGCGGTATCGAACGATGTTGACCAGCTAAGACTCTAAATTTTCATTTAGAGTTAGATGCTATGTGATATTCTTATTATAAAATAATTATTATTGTATGCCTAAAATTTAACGGATGACTTAAATCCAACAAATAAGCAGACATTACTGACATAAGCCTGAAGTTATGTGAATTTGTGATGAACAATTTTCTGTATGTCTGCCTGTTTCTATACATCTCAAGGTGCTACTCTTTCACGGTTCACTTATTTATGTCCTATACTTTAGGCCATTACATAGTCAAATCAATGACGCGCGGCTATACGTCCGATTTACGTAGAACTATCTGCACGTTGTACAACTATGTACTGGTATGGAAGATGGGTCGGCCCATGATGTGTTCATTCACACCAACAATCATAATCAGATGAAAAATCTCTTGCTTCTATCGGGATTCGAAAACGGTACCTCCCTCTTCGCCATTTAGTCAACTGATGAAAAAATGAATCATGTTATCATAAATTAAGCAGGGGTTTGTTCGACCAATTGTCATGTATGGAAGTAATACTTGAATCTTGGACGAATATGAAAGAAGAGTCATGCGTATAATATATGACTCAGTCGCACGAGATTAGACAAATCAAAAGACAGCGAGCCGGCAGTTGATTGGGAGCGCATAGTACAGTGATCTATAAAAGGACAGTTTTATCTATGACGTATAAATATAGATTCGATTATCGTATGTTCGAATGATGTTCGTTCACAAATCTTTATAATGAATACTTTTTGGCAAATATTTGGATCTCAGACCGGATAGATAAGACCGGTGAAGTTATGGTGTCACACTAATCGAAGTTCGAATCAGACATCTAAGGAAACTGAAGTTTTAGCTAATAATTTGGGACGTTTAATCAGATAATGATCTCGATATGAGGTATGCATAATCAGGTATCACCAGAAATTAGTGACACAGGTCGCTTCTAAATCTTGGATGGTACTCCTTTCGGTATTGTAACCAATATCATAATAGGAGAATCGAGATTCACTTTATTACATTTAATTCGATTAACGAAACACACAATTAGAATGGTCAGTCAAATCAACTCTTACTCAGTGTGGTATAAATGTCAAATTCTCTTCTATTGAATCGATTACCAATTACCATATATTAGTACCAATGTGTGTGCTAATTAAATAAGACGCGCTATACATCCTTGAAGATACAACAATTCGTTGATATTATGGACCGGTCTTAAATAATCTGCATGCAACCAATAGATGTTATCGTACGAGACTCAAATGATAAACGACCGTGCTCAACAGCAAAATTCTGCGCACAAATTCATAATGTTATGACAGTTTGACCGCTTTTAACAAGCAAATGGTCATAACTCGTTTCACAAATGCACATTTTGATTTGTTACTTATATACATTTCGATTTTAACATTTGGTTTTCTTCTAAATCTTCATCTTACATACAATATGTACATCTGTATGTACATGATTACTTAATACAATAAAATAGAAATTTTATTTGACTTTCAATTTATTACCTTCACTGTATGTACAATATATGCTATAAGATGATGTTGGTATATATGTAAATCTAATGTATCATTTACCGCGATTATATCATTGTTTGCACTCAAACGACAAACAAAACACAAAAAAAAACAAGCTTTAAGATCATCTCGGCGATACACGACAAAGATGAATGAGAATAAGAAACAAAAAAATTGTGAAGACTATAAATTTGATCTATTTCATAATACTGAATCATCTGGAGTGGTTTGAATCGTCATCGTCGATGTTTTGTTATTTAGGTCAGTAACAACGCCAACTGATTTAAGATTTGCCATCTGATTACGCCATCTAACCAAAACATGTTTATTAGCACCCGGGCAACGGGTAACTTGTTTGATGGACCGAAAATGTTAACTGAGTCATAAACCAATTATTCATAATTTATGGTAATGGTCCAACATATGATCACTAACTAGATTTACTACATATGTAACCAATTAAGGTATAGGAAGTAAAATGATGAAAGATTGTTTAGATAATAATTCTTATGGTAAACAAGACGCCGTTGCTGGCCCAATAGTAGTCATTAATCGGTTTTATGTATTGTGATGACTAAACGTGGTTAGTACACAAACGATTGGTGTCCGTAAATTTGAGATGGATTTCGGATTGAGAAGAACTTCTATATGCACGATGGTACAACTCCAGATGCTTCGAATTTTTAAAGAATAGCTTAACGACTGAGGTGTGAGGGTGTTACATTCCGTCGTCCTGGACTTGGATGAAGCTTTATAGATATACAGACATTATATATGTTTTCTAAAACATTCTACCAATGAAGGATCTAACCGGAAAAACCCTTACCACAAAAGACCAACATCTAAATAAATGTCAAGTATACTTTGAATAAATTTGGACAAGCGAACACCAATGGATTGGAAAGTTAGAACTGACACCCAGATGAAAAAACATAATAAAGCCCCTGGTTGGAGTATACAATTTCTTACACCACCATTAATGAAAGAGGGTTTAACCATCGTGATGCCAAAGAAAGACAACAAGAAAATGTAAGAACTGGAGAGAGATGTGACTTCTCAACAGGACAATAAAAGTATTTGCGATGATAATCCTCGGGTGAATTTCCCCATAAATCAACCAACAACTAAGAATGGTTAAAGCTGGCTTTAGGTCAGAAAGGAGCCGAACTTAATCAAAGAGATCTATTGTGATGTCCGAAGCAAAGTCCAATATCAACGAAAACTAAGTAAAAAATTGTTTAACTTGCGAGGACTAAGGCAAGGATGTGCATTATCTCAACTATTATTCCTAATAACAATTGATAATCAATGGAGGCGTTTGATAGTCAATGGAGACCACTAACTCGAATCATTGACCTGGACCGCGCATATGACGCGTATATGGATAGACATCAAACTGTCAGATCACGCAAAGGAGACTTCCACGTTCAGTATGCTTGCACTTAATCATCATCTATCGGAAAAAAGAACTTTATAATTTCCGATGGCCATCAATGAGCGTACCTTTAAAATATAAGTTTGTTGAAATTGGGATGTGATGATTTCTAATGACAGTTGATTAGATCTGGCATGTCATACATATCAAGCAAATATCTATTAAAAGTCAAGCAATATTTTCCATGATTAATACAACTTTGGCTGCCCGCTTGGGAACAGCAGAAAAAGAAAACAAAAAGAGAGATGAACACGAATTTTCCCCCGGCATGTCAGTATGCCTTACCCAGCAGCCCTGGGACTAGGATTCAATGGACTAATCATCCATTAATCTGAAATCAAAATGATTACAAAAACGGAAACTAGTAAAAGAAATAATTACTCAAACCGGCAAACAACACACAATCGACCCTTAGCATATCGTACACGGACAAAACTCGGAACCTGGAATATAAGAATTCTGACTGAAACATCAAGGCTAGCGCAATTGGTGCAAGAAATGAGTCGTTACAAAATCGAAATTCTAGGTCTATGCGAAGTAAGATGGAATATACGAGATGATACACAGGTCGAGATGATACACAGGAGCAAGATATAGGCATAATAACAACAACAAAAGCGAAAAAGAGCACTAATGGAATTGGATACCAGTGAATAGCGGACTAATCAGGGCAAGGTTTCAAATAAAAATAAGAAACATTACAATCATACAATGCTATGCTCCAACAGAAGAGGCAGGAAACATATGCCGAAACAGCTGGCTACCTCACTCGGATGCCAGGATCGTCACCGCAAACCATGAATAACAAGACACCACATAGCTGAAAATTGATGAACGGCGAAGTCTCAAATTGCAATTGAACCAGCTGAACACGCCAGACACAAGAAGCATATATGAAAGTACAGCAAAATAAGTTTACATAAAACATTCTGAAGGATGCTGAAGAAACAGCAGCAACCAAAAACATACGCGGACTACATCAATGCGTACGGAAGGTCACAGGAAAATATACCAACATGCCACCCATAAGGGATCAAAATGGTCAAATTTTTAACAGACGAAGCACAGCTAAAGAGATGGGCAGAATACTTCGGCGATGGAACACCAACTAGCTCGGTAAACTTCACATTACCCAATAATGACAACGAAACTATTAACACCCATCCACCAACGGAGTGGGAAATATGTAGTGTAATTGAGTAATTGAAGAACAACAAGACACCCGGGACGGATAACATACCAGCCGAATTATTCAGACATGCTACATTCAACGCCTCTCCTAACCGAAATATAGAACACGGGTAAAATACCGCGAAAATGGAAAGAAGGCTACACAAAGTCTGAAACACTTCTGTATTCTTTTGAAACACCAAAATAAACATGGAAACATGGAGGCAAAATCGGCAGATTACAAACAAGGCATCCGTCAAAATATGCCTCAGATGAATACTATATAAGGTGCTTCTGGCCTTACAAAATATCCAAAACTGAGCTACATAGGCAGACATATCAAGAGAACATTATGAGACTGATATACAAAGGAGTAAATGGAGATGGATCGGTCACACATTAAGGAAATCACAAGACGATATAACTCGAACGGCACTGGAATGTAATCCACAAGGAAAGAGAAAAGTACGAAGACCACCTGTAACTTGGAAGCGAACGATAATAGCGGAAGCCAAACACATATGTAAGTCTAGATGGAAAAGTCTAGTAGACGCCCTATGCTCCTAAAGTGGAGATACAGAAAAAAGTAGCTTGCACGCACACTTAGACTTGTAACGATTTATTGAGATGCCACTCAAAGTAGTGGTTTAAAACGTGATCGCCCAACTATAAATATCTAATGCGTGCTAGTGTAGGACAGAAAATGTGAGCCATTGTCTCCTAATTCTCTTTATAGACACTCGACCTTGATTTCCTGTGAGAATCTCTCTCAATTTATACACTTCTCAAGCATTCTCGAGCACCTCTTGCCCAGTTTTGGCTAGATTTGTCTAGATGTACTGCATGGAAAGAATTCATTTTTACGTTTGTTAAGAATTCAGCTCTGTTCCTTAGCAATAACTTTTAATTTGCATTAGGCCACCTTATATCTCCTATTTCTAGTAGAGGTGTCAGCAATGCGGTTCTGCAAAATTGACCTCAGTAATTATTGTACCCGCACATTCTCACCACGGGCTTACCTTTTAAAAAAAATTATAAAGCTTCCGTTTTCGATATACCAATCCGTCCTTTCAGGATTTCCTGAATGGTTCAAAAACTCTCATCGAAGCATAAACCGATGAAGTGTAATCAAGATTCACACAGTTCCTCACTCAAAAATCCAATTATGTTCGAGTTTGAAGACATTGGCACTGATCTGTTGCACATAAAGCTTCATGACTATAAAGCTCGCCTTCTGCTTGCCGATAGATTAAATGCTTTATGCTTGCAAATACTCGAGTTGGCGTTGTTCTCGAACTATCAGACGCTTATTCGAGAAACCAAAGCACGAGTTCTTGGAACAAAGCGTAGCTTATTATATTGTACGATCTCAATCTCTACTTTTACTAACATGTCGTTACAGTTTAACATTTTGGATGTTACAGTGCAGCATAAATTTTCCAACAAAAGGTGTTATGACCTGAATTCCTTCATTCACTCCGCTATGAAGAGAATAAACCAAATGTATTGTTCTACTTAATGACTCACACTTGTAGGGAGTCTGGGTGTACGTGTTCTTTCAAGTACATTAGAATTCGCCCGATTAGTGATTAGGCTAGTTGCGACATGAAACGTACTTCATGGAAGGTAGACAATTTCATTGAGAGAAGTTAATTATTGAAGTGTTATGTTAGGCAGGAGGTGGAATGAAATTTTGGGAGGTTGCGTGTGAGAAAATATGGACATGTAATGTTTCCCTAAACAGAGCCGTTGGGGTCACCAATGAAGCGTCTTGCAGTAATTTGAATAGTGTTGAAGTGAATTATAATGCTGGTTGTTGCTTGCAATGTGCTAAGCCAATTTTGATCTGATGATGACGTCATTGAATGACTTTGTGATCGAAAAAATCTAATTCAAACTGTGCGATTCGTATATGTACGTTTATATATGTCGTCTCGTTACATTCGTCTCGTGACAGTCGTCTCGCAACAGGGCTAGCGAATTGCAACAAACTTAACTCGAAATATCGATTTTATTAATTGATTGATAGTCGATCTGTAAGTTTAGAACCCTTCTTTCCCTTTTTTACATGTTCAATACATTCAAAGACATATGTGTGTTTAAGATCACACAACCAGATGGCTCAGTGGTTGAGCTTTTTTTGGTGTTATCCGTCACTATGGCTTTGTTGGTCCATTGTGACATCCCACTTTTAACTTGACGTTTCGGTTATAATTCCGATTTCACCTGCACATTACATAGCTCCATGCCAAGCTATAGTGCTCACATGAAAGATAGGACGGCCCACGGATTCTAAGCTTCACAGGGGGTCTCAAATGTGTACATTCACAGCACCGCCCAGACGATCGATGGTGAAAAATCCCTTTTACATTCTGCCTCTATCTAGATTCAATCCCGATACCTCCCGCTCCATATGCCGTAGCATTAACCACTGCGCCACCTGGGCGGTTAGTTAGTTCTTTAAGTCGATAACTTTATTACGATGAGATACAAGAGAGATTTTGAAACATATTATTTCAAAAGGTGATGTGAATAAAGACATCTATAATCCTCTGTTGGAGTGGGCATATCATAACTTTATAGGATAACATGAACCTATATGCATTGTGCAGATGGTTCTACGTAGATCGGCCGTACGTCCTCGATTTGGCTATAATGGCATGAGGTGAATGTAAATAAGCGAATTGTGAAAGAGTCAAACAAAGATTACAAAGCGATAGTAACATCCACCTTTTGACTTCACTTTAGTTGGTAAAAATTCAACTGTGTATAAATCAAACCCGGTCCGTTTTGGCTCATTCATATACCCTCGAACCACACTGGCTGCAATACACATATGTTTTATAATTTTATTTAACTTTTCATTTAGCACTTCGATAATTTTATCGACCCCATTTATATGTTTCGATAATGAAGATTGTACATATACGATATACCACACGTTTGGCAATTGCATTTCGTAACGAAATCTTCGTAAACGTATATATTGTGTGCCATCATATAAAATCGCACCATTGCAATTTTATTACTCAACGATACTCCCCGGTTTCGAAGCCATTGTGAAAATCAGTTCAGCATCCGATAAAATCCTATAAAGAAGTGTTTTCGATGACATACACACGACCGTGTGAAAATCGTATCAAATCGTATCCAATGACTTCATTTTATGTCCAAATGTGTGTATGATTATGTCAAGGATGTCGCTATTTAATTCAAAAAAGTTAATGAAATTAGATATGGAAAGATAAAATTTCATTAATGACCGACATTAAATTCGATGAGTATGTATATAAGATGATACTGTTACTGTATAGCATTGAACGAAACTGCTGAAGTAGGTGACTGGCCTTAAACGACATGTTTTCGTTTTAAATTTCACAACAAAAAATATTTTGCTTGTGTCCTACGCCTTTCACATTTCTTTCTCGCGTGTCCGCAATCCATATAGACATACACGTACATATATACAAATCGTCGAGTCGAAGTAAAGCGAAAACCAAAAAACGTCTTCTTTTATGTTGTGCCGACCAAAGATTTATCAATATGGCATTTATAATTACACATGTATATATACTCTATAAATCTATAGTCGATAATTTTATGTCGTCCAATATGTGTCGACTGTCAATGTTATTAGACAAAATTTACAATATATCTTGAGCAGTTTTTGGAATTATTGCATCCATTTAGCAAGAATTCGTTAATTTATTGCATAAATGCTAATTTACGATAAATTGGTATGAACAAGCCAATAACACATAAATTTCAAGTGATCATGTTCGTTACAATTCAACTATAGTATCGATGCATTGCCCACTACTGGTATCGACATTTTTTTGAAATGTTTAATCATAATTTGTAATTACTCAGTTGAAGTGAGAGACTTGGTTAACGAAAAAAAGACGAGCTCGCAAGACTTGGCAGAGTACTAGAGCCCCTGAAGATAAAACAATCCTTAATTTGTGCAACAAACTTAAACTGCTTATAAAAGAGATCAAGAATGAGTCGGTAGCTAGCTTTCTAATTGCCCTGACAAAGAAACCTGATACGGACTATTCGTTGTGGAAGGCCACTAAAGGTGTGAAAAGACCTAAACTGCGAGTGTCACCCATAAAAACGGTTGATGGAACCTGGGCTCGCAACGATAAACAAAAAGCTGATCTGTTTGCCGATCACCTAGAAATTACCTTCAAACCACCAAACGGACAGGCAGAGAATTAATATTTAACACTGGTAAGCAAAATAGACGAGATACTTGTTCTACCAGTCACTGTGAAAAAAATCAAACAAGAAGTCAATAATCGAACAGGTACATAGGATCAATAGGATCACTGATACGATTGAGGATGCGCTGGAGAAGAAGAAAGTATGTTCAGCAGTATTCCTTGACGTAGTCCAAGTATTTGATAAGGTTTGGCACCGCATGGTCTGGAATTTAAGCTTCAACGAGATCTACCAAAATAATATTTTGAATTGCTTAAATCATACATAAATGACCGTTACTTTCGGTTGAGACAGGAAGAGGAGTACTCAAAACTAATGAAAATATTGGCAGGCGTCTCACAAGGTAGTGTGCTTGGTACTGTGTTATACCTTCTGTAAACAAATGATTTACCAAATATAGAAGAAGCCAGAATAGGGACATTTCCTGCAGAACGAATCAAAATCAACGCATATAAAGTTACCTTGGCATGACACTAGACAATAAGCTCAGATGGACCGCCCATGTTGCGCAGTGCATAGAACACTGCAGCATGGAGCGGGAGGTACCGGGTTCGATTTTCACCATCGATCGTCTGGGCGGTACGATCGGTGGTGAGAATAAATTCATCTTTGACCCAGTTGGTGGTTAGAATCCGTGTGCCGTCCCATCTTCCATATCTGTAAACAAAAAGCTCAGGTGGAAAGGGCATGTTCAAAAGAAAAGACAAGAATTGAATTTTAAATTCAGAAAAATGCAGTGGCTTATTGGAAGAAACTCTGAGCTGACAACGCAAAACAAACTACTATTATATAAACCAATCCATAAACCTATCTGGACATACGGCATTCAACTTTGGGGCTGTGCAAAAAAAAAGCTACAGTTAAGATCATGCAAACATTTCAAAAGAAAGTACTATGTAGCATTGTCAATGCTCCATGGTATATTAGAAATGACAACCTCCATCAAGACCTTAACATAGAATACGTCATCGATGAAATATTTAAATTTGCAAGGAGTCATGTACTGTGAATGCAGTAGCATGACAACGAGGTGTTGCGGAACCCACTGGATCACACCAATGGACCAAAACGCCGAAAAAGATTGAAGCCTTTAGAATTAGTGGCTCCCTGAACTATACTGAAATCAAAAAACTGGACGAACTAAAAACAAACGAATTTTTCTCATCCCATAAGATGCTACACCGCGATTTCTGAAAAAAAAATTTAAAAAAATAAAATAATTTGGAATGCACTAAGAACTAAGTTCACCTGAATTTATATACATGTTTAAGTACTTATCTTGCGAAGTTACATTCATTATTAAGTGCAATTTTGATGCTCACACAACTCCAAAACGTCACTGCAAATTTACATGTCTTCTTCCAATGTTCTCATCAACAGTTGTAACTGGTGTTCTAGAGAGTAGAATCGGGAAAGCTTTATCGAAAGAATTTCAAAACATACACTGAAAAAAATAATTGTTCAAACTGACCAAAATTACATTCATATTGAAAAATTCCTTATCAATATACAACCGACAAAGATTCTTATCAATGAGATTGGCGAATTTATAACTAAGCTAAAAATTTCAACAATATATTATCAATAAGAAAATTGAATTTATCGATTGGAATATTTTATAATTTGATTTTAATAGATTTCTTATTTAAAAATTTTGTTAAATAACTTCATATGTTTCAGAATATGCACATAAGTATGTTATAGCAAATTTATGAATTTAATTTAAATAAATGCTTAAAAATATATTATAAAACAAAAATCTTTCTTAATTTGGAGAACATTATTCCGGGAAGAGAACATTCATTTTGAACTTCCCCCTTTATAATCATCCCCCCAATTATTATAATGAGTTCCTCATTTTGTTTTTAGGCCGCGGGGTTTGGGAGTAGGGATTTTGGGTTTATTTCTTAGATCTATCCTCCTATGGATGTAATTTTCATTTTTATTGTAGGTTTCTTACCGGAATTGTAATATAATTCGTTGTTGCTCTCTTTTGTTTAATGTTGTAATTCTGCTTTGACCGGTTTCAATGTGTTGGATGACGTCATATTAAATAGCTGTGCGATCGAATACATCAAATCCTTCTCTTCAGGCGTATGCTACCTGAACTGACGTGCAATTATTATATATATACTTTCAGTCGAGTACGTTCAGTACTAACGAATTACAATAATGTACGCGAAATATCGGCCATTTTCACAAATTTTTATTTTCTTATTGATCTAGATTGATGTTCACTTTGATAGAAAACTGATCAGTTAAAACATTTAAAAAAAACTGATAAATTTATCATATAGAATACATTTTTATCATAGTGATAAAATATTGTTAAGAATAATGTTCATCAAGAATAATAAAAAATTATATTTTTGTTGAAAAATATAAATGAAGGTATAACTGTAATATTTTAATTCGAAATGAAAATAAATTATCAGAATGAAATAATTTTTTCAAAATAACAATAAAAATACTGACAAATATTTATCAATATTTTTGTCACTAAAATTTGTCATATTGAGTGGTATATTTGGTTCAGAGTAGGCGAATTGATTACAAGATTGTCAGTAAATCTACTATCAGGGGCCGATGGAACATCCTTAACAGTTTTTTCTGTATTTGGTTATAAAGAGTTTTCCAAAAAGAAGTTTTATTTTAATATTTAAAAAAACGGTATTTGCAGGCATATCCTTTCATGAAATTTTCCATGACCAATTCACATATTGAAAACGAAACCCGAATTCAGTAAGACACAACATAATAATGATGATCGCCAAATGGATCTACCATGCTAACCAACACTTTTGGCGGATAATGAGTTGTACGCCACAAAAAGAGTTTCTCTTTAATGGATAGTACCAAATCGTTAATGATTTTATTAAAGTGGTAAACGCACCATTGAATACCTGGTGTTACACTTCATGTTTAACTCTCATTTACAGTAGCCCAAATCATCATCGAAGCAACTGGCTAACCACTTAATGTGGGGCGCTAAATAACTGAGCCGGGTTAAGGTGTTAATCGTACCGTGCCGATAACCAAAGTGGCTGGAAGGTCTAAAACTGCCTCAGCCTTAAACGGTGTATCCGGATACTAGGCCCTATCCGGATCACGTAGCCTTATCTGTGCATCGGATCTTTGCGCAGACGGATAATTTTTTCTCCACCACTCGTGAGAGTATGGATTATACAAATCTTAATTTAGAGGAGCTAACAGTGCCACGAAGCCTAAGCCTAATAACATGGAGGTGCTTTCAGCTTCTCTAGAAAACATATCTCTGGCGGCATCAATGGAACCTTTAACAGGGAACAATGAAACCCCATCTACTACCTAAGACACTAACGCACAACCATCGGGAGTACAATTGGTCAAATCTCTTCAATTAAGAAGTGTTGTTATTAGTCGAACAGAGCAGTCATAATATTTATTTTTGTAAAATTGAAAATGGTGATGTATGGAAAAGATGTGGTTCCAACAAGACGACTGGGTTGCGTGCAGTATACGTGAATTCATCAATTTGTTGAGATGAACCATTCGAAAACAATTTATTTTTCTGGTGTATGGAACATATTTACCTACCTATTTGTCCATAACAATTTAAAACTTTTGAAGCCTTACAATAAGGGCGTTACTTATGAAATCACATGGCCAAAGATCGCATGGAGACCTAAAACACCCTTAATTTGTAGTAGATTGAATATTTTGCACGAAACGGCAACCAAGGGTCAATGATAAAATCCTATACTGTTAACAAAATAATTAAATTAAAATACCGTAATCGCCAACATAACACAGAACTGCCGCTTAAGTACCCGTAAACGAGATTAAGGAGCATCAGTCACTTAGAAACCTGGAGCATTTGACAGACTTATCACTTTTATACATCAACTACAACTCGTTGCTCTGCAAAAACGCAATCGCCTCAAGTGATGACCATATGTTCCTATTAGACTACATTCATTACTACACAAAAGTTGTCAGATTGGTGATTGGTAACTTTAATGCTTTAGGGTTGGCAGTATTTAGACCGACTTAAGTAATAATATAGGTCCATACTTTCGACACGAAAATATCACTGGGTGAACTGTACTCACATACGAACAATAAGACAACATCTTATTTCGACATTTCAATCAAATTCTTAAATATGGAGATATCTCCGTGAGTGGTTAAAGTGGCACTTTGAATGGAACAGACACTTGATCCACTGCAACAGTATTCAGTTTCGGTAGTTTAGACCTACCATTTATTAATTAATCAATAAATTCAAAACAAAATATATGATCTCTTATTTTAGAATCATGAAATTTTAGTATCTTAGATCTCTCATTTTTAACGATACAAGTGTGACAAAATTGTATGTCTACTATACTGAAATCGAAGTATTCTTAAGGCACATTTGCGCTGTCCTTTGATCCAATAAAAAATATGTAGCTAACGATCACGATGGCTCCACATCGTATAGGGTGCGATCTGGTATCTCATGGTTGTTATCAACAGTACGAAGAGCTGGCTTGTGATCGAAACCGATGGAAGCAATTTACTGACACAGCATAAGCTCCAATTATGGCCAGTAAAAGCCTTTTTTCGTTTTGTATTTTATCTCTAAAATCTGTTTTACGTTCTAACCTTAGCCATTATAGCCAAATCGAGGACGTACGGCTATAGGACCGATTTACGTATATCTGCACATTGCATAGCTCCATGACAGCCTATAGTGGAACTATATGAAAGATAGGTTGGTCCATGAATTCTGCACTCCAACAGGGGGTCAAAGATTCATTTCCACCACCGATCGTAATCGAACCCGGTACCTCACGCTCCAACAGCTTTAACCACTGCGTCACCTGGGCGGTCATGAAATCATTTTATTATATTAGAATATATTATATTGACACACATTGAGGATTTGAAATTTGGAATCGTTCGATCAGTAAACATATGACAATAAATTTTATTTTACTTTGGTTCGCACCCCTGAAATAATTCTACGATCAACAAAAACTGCAACTCATACTACAATAATAAAATAGTTTAATCAAGTTTAGAGTATTTCGTGTCGATCGATTGATCGCAAATATATTCTCAATGATAGTAGGAAGATCAATACGAGTGACCTTTCAAATTTTTTTTTGAATATTGTATAAATATTTTACTATTTGATGACTGGATTACAAACATATGGTATACGATCGAGGGACATACGAGTATAATTAAAAAATTCGCGATACTAATTAACGACGTCACAAAACACTATCTCGATTAAACTTTTTAACTATTATAGTAGATACGATCGTTAATTTTAAAGTTTTTTTTTCATTTAATATCGTTTTTATCGTTTATGTGGTAAAATGTCAAACGATTAAACAATTTGTTAAACAACATAATTAACATTTTATGCGAATGAGGTTCGTCGTTTATACTACGCTTTCTGGATGACAAGTCTTTTGTTAGTTTACAAATATATGATCGATTTTATATAAATAGTTTTGTCAGTTTTAAGATTTTGTTTTCTATTTTTGGTCCAACGACCTTGCATTAAGGTGCTGTGCACCACCAATATCATATACTGTAACGCGGAAATCATTTTAATTTTATTGATATTTTGCAAAATATTCCAACGATACGATTCTGCGTGTATGATCACAACCGATCATCTTATATATTTCATTGGTCATGAAAATAAAAATTCATTGTCACATTAAGAGATTATATCATCTCGTCGTGCTCATCATTATCATTTTATCATAATATTATGTATTTACGAAATATTTATTCAAATCGAGATGGGCGCATAAATTTACAGTGTATCAAGCTAAATATAGTATATAATTGGACTGGGACAATAATATTATATATTTGGCGACTCAGCAGCATTAGCTGTAGATCGAAATCAGAATAATTTGCGCTTGTTTGTTCGAAGCTTCAAATCGTGTTTAGAATTTTGCGTATAACAAAAATTCGCGATGATGCAATGTCTAATCCAAAATAGTAATCTAGCATATGCCAAAATGACATAGGATGTTATCATACAGGTATAAATCACCTAATGGCAGGTCTATACATACAATGTATAAAGACAATATGATTATAAATACCGATGATGTTAAGAATACTAGTTTTCAATAAAAGTATATTATAAAGTAAGACATAAGGCCACCACGTGGTGACCTAAATCATCTGTGGGTAATTTTCCATTTCGTTTGTGTATAATGAAAGAAATTGCGTAAGATTTCGTTAGTATAATGCGCGAGGGGTAATAAATACACGATATGATGTGAATGAGCTAAGAAGAAATCATAAAACAATTACACGTTAAGACACCTTTTCAACTTACTTGAATGTACTTGAGACTGTGTGGAATGTCGGAAATTCCTTTTATACAATATGTGGGCATTTAAGATACTTATGTGTATGTTTCGAATGTTCTAATTTGAATATTTGAAAATGTTGCAAGAGGGAGTGAGAGTATTTGGTTATAGGGATGTATTCGTACTTATCTCGCCCCTCATTCAGAACTATCAAATTCAGTCGTTTCTATAATACTAAGTTCATTAACGTAGCGGAAAACTATAATAACGCGTAAATACTTGGTTGTTCTGCATCTAAGATGAAAGCTGACT
The DNA here is from genome assembly GCA_963932295.1 of Tipula lateralis. Lineage (NCBI taxonomy): Eukaryota > Metazoa > Arthropoda > Insecta > Diptera > Tipulidae > Tipula > Tipula lateralis. Next base: position 122,149,395 of record OZ010736.1, read on the forward strand.
ATTTTCAGTCGTCAGCAGACAATAGCATCACTATGACACACGATCACAAATTCCACTTCTGAGTTGCAGAAACCACAACTAGTGGACACTTTTAGCCTCATTTTTCTTAAGGTGGTACTTATAGCAACATAAGCAGTGAAGAAACCAGTGAGTAGCAACAATTCAGGTTTGCTGAGTACTAGAAGCTTCTTAACCCAGTTTCTATTGACAAAGGGAGAAATTATTACTTTAGATTATTTTAACCCTGGAACGTTATACAAATATAGGGTTCATTTTAAGGCCAACGCTCTGTGATGTTCTGTTGTGATTCTGCAGATCGGTCTTGTTCCTATATATATATATATATATATATATATATATATATATATATATATATATATATATATATATATATATATATATATATATATATATATATTATATACAGAAAAATTCGATATCAGTGGTCTCATCTCACCAATTCCAGGATGACTAGCATCCAGATATTTCCTTGTCAATGATGTTTGATTGTGACATCACTACCTAGATCTTTTGTGAATCTTTTTGTTCATCGAATGAACGCCAACGTATTCGAGATTTTCAAGGACATCAATTGACCCTCAAACGAGAAAAAACCAATGCAATCTATGGGAAGAGTATGAGGGACATAAGCACATGAAACAATTTATTCTTCTCCCTCCCCCTCCCCCCACACTGTTCGCAGTTTGTGTTGTACCGAATTTTTATACGGAACATGTGATAGCACACACATAAGATTTACCTTCTTCATGATGCTAGTTGCTTCATCAAGTTTAAACAGTTTTAAACGAGCTTTCATGAACTCTTAGCCATAAGTATCTTTAAAGCTACCTATAATCGTCCTTGCTTTTGGCTAGATTATAGCCTTTAGACAGAGTTCTATCTCTTAAAATATAATTGCGTTTATTTGCGGGGAGTGGAAAATGTTCTGGTCCTGTCCAAAGACTCCATTTCTTGTTCCTCTCTTTATCTATGATCCGTCCGTATGCCAAACCATCGACCCTTGCCATCGATGTGGGTTCTTTACTGCGCTACTCATCCCGAGTAGATTATGTTTATGAATCTGTTTCGTCTTTGTATTCTATTAAGGCTCTTCTAGTCCTAACTCGTAATCATGTGAGTTTATTTATTATTTTAGTACGCTTTTTGACCACGTTATAGGAAGCTATGCCAATCAGACTGAACATTAATTCTTCCCTTATTTTTGAGCCCCTGGTAGTTTTTCTTAATCTTTTTAGATCAGAACACCAGGAAGGTTTGTTTCGAGTTATTTAGTTAGAAATAAATGGGTTAGAAATGACCACAAACGAATGAATCTTCATAGATGATTTGAGTAAGGAAACAAGCTCAAGAAAGAATGTTTCCCAGTTGGAAAGCTTCCTGCATCGATAATATAGGTTTAAGCGGTGTTCTTTAGATAAATTTTAAACGAAATACACCTGTGATCGGAGGTAAGAATACACACTCACAAGTTTAATATAAACACATGGAAAACAAACTTTTGTGAATTGTCCCACTGCGAGTAGAAATAATCTATGGCTATAAACGGCCCGTAAACGGCCCTTATCGCGTCTTAACTGAGACCTTACGAACCAGATTTAACGATTGGTGCATATTATAATTTATAGGTGGTCATCCCAACGAATATTTTTACACACCAACGCGTTTTTGTCATCCGGATGCATGTTTATTGAACACTTGTTGAACACTAGTACAGAATACTACCATTAAGAAGGTAAGGTACCTGAACTAAGCATTAATCTGTGTCTACAGAAGCTGACTTGTTTAATTACATGCAAGGATGCCATCCAGCATGTTAAAAAATAATTATAGCGCTACGGACCTGAGATGATCTTAATAGAGATTCGCTCAAGCACGTTCTATATAAGGATGATCAGGACCGAATAATGTGCTGAATAGATCTGAAATCAACCCGGAACACAATCGATTGGCGATCAGTCATATTGACGTTTGCTAAATCCGGAAGTCCAGATGTGGATTAATAGTTGTTTAGGAGGGTCACCAACTGACAGCTGACAACCAATCCCATGATTTACCGAGATGTGTTGCGTCGGTTAGCACAGTTCATCTCCAGGTTATTGCTAGCCTTCCCACTTTTCTCTTGCCTTGCGGGTTTCACTCCAATGATATTCTTGTTTTGTCACAGGGACTCTTTCTTAGTGTGTGTCCGGTCCATCTCCATTTTCACTTCTTAATTTCATGTTCTATCACCATTTGTCCCGTCTGCCCCAGAAGTGTTGCATTTGTAATAGTGTTCGGCTCTAAGCATTTGATTAGACGTCAGAGGCAATTATTCACAAATACCTCAAATCTTTTGGTTAACTTCTGTGTCGGTTTCCATGTTTTATAGCTGATTTTACTCAGGCATACAACATTCGTAGATTTGTATTTCGTGACAGGGTGGACGCATTCCACATCTTAAGTAGCATATTGTATGTATTTCTTGCTTTCTTGATGCGTTACTTGATGTCTGTATCGGTACCGCCTGTTTTCGCTACAATATACGACCAGGTATACGAACCTATCAGCATGACTACTTGGTTGATGGTAATTGTTGTTTTAATTTTGTGTTCAGTCTTATAGCCTCTGTCTTATTGATGTTAATTTTGAGACCAACATCTAGTGTCAGATCCTGGTATTTATGCGTTGGGAATTCGATGATGATATGAACTGAATTGGTATGGTCTGTACAACTTTCTCCAGTTTTAAAGCCAGCTTGCTCATTTCGTATGTGCTGGTTGACCGTTGGTGATGTTCATTCAAAAATTATCATTGCTAGTAATTTCTTTGTATTGGTGAGGAGGAAGATGCCTCTCCAGTTCTTGCATTCTCAAAGATCACCTTCCTTTGGAATTGTTATAGTCAAGCTGCTTTCTTTTCATTTCTGAAAAGAAAGCAGCTTGACTATAACCCGTTTAACACAATGCATGTGATAATATTTATATTTGCTTCTGCTGTTTCCGCAGTCTCGAGAATGTCTTCCGTGTACTTCTTTGAATTATTATGAAAGAGGTGGGGGTTCACCTCAGACATGGGTTCCTGTTGTTGTTTTAGTAGCCAAGTACATTTGTAGCCGTCTCCACGTAGGCTTCTTCTATTTGGTCCAATTTCTGAACGATGTTACTGGTTTCAGCCGTTGGAAAATTGAGTTGCAGCGTTTCTTTGAATGTGTCTCTGGTGTCAGTTTTTTCTTCAATCCCTCGATGTTAGATTTCCTCCAAACAATCATAGCATGTAAGTTAGCATCTTGCATTGCTCTGACGTCTGTAACGAGGTTAGGAACTACTTATTAACCAATACATGATCAATTTGATTCTTAGTTCTTCCATTTGGTGATTTCAAGTGCATATGTGTATATTCTTATCAGAGACCTTACTGCCTCCTATGAACGGTTGATTTGTGGCGCAGTAATCAACGAGTCTTTCTCCATTATTGTTTCCAAGTCCTTGCAGATGTTCGTTGAACTAATCTTACGTTGTGCTTCTCCCCTAGGTGCATAACCTTTTAATATTTTGCTACTTAAAGGCTTCAATTGTGCTTTCTTTCCTTTCGGCGCTGTTAGAACTCCTACGCCTTGTTCATGTAAGACACATATAGTCTACCAGAGAACATCATATAACTACCTACATGTACTTGTAGTTATATCTCCACTATTCCTCCATCTCACCTCACTAAGTCCCAATATTTACTACTTCATTTTCTGCTCAACTTGTGCTAACCATGACCGATTCGTATCCGTGTCCGATTCGTGTCCGTGTCCGATTCGTGTCCGTGTACGATTCGTGTGTGTGTCCGATATACATATGCTAATGTCCGATTCGTGCCCGTGTCCGTGTCCGATTCGTGTCCGCGTCCGATTCGTGTCCGTGGTTTGGTCTGTTTGTTCAGTTTTTTGTTAGAGAGATGAATAGACGGAAAGGAAAGTAAAGGTTATGTTCTAGTTTGATTAGTGCAGGCGTAACGTAAAACGTTAAAACAAAACTGTAAAAGAATAATGAGTTGAGTAGCTTCAAAATATTGTCAAGATAAATATAAACATATTAAAGACTGGCAACTTCTTATTCGATTTTTCGAAAGAAATTCGGAGATGCGAAGATTACATCTACATTTGGCTTTCTTCCAGATTTAGACAACATACGAGTACATATAAGCATTCATAATCCCAGTAGAATAAATAAACTCAACCAGTTCAATGTCAACTCTTCCCATAGGTAAATAATAAACTGACTTGCATGTCCCAACCCCTATATCAAAAACTATTTACTGTTTTTGTTTTACCACGAATTTTAATTTAGAAACATTGTAAATGCACTATTTACATTGGTATGTTGTGGTTAGTTTGTGGTATAACAATGAAATTTAAATAGAATTCCTTGACCTATAACTTTATACGAGATTTATGACAGTCATTGCGCGATCATCAATATCGCGCGCATAAATTAAAATCGATGGACTTAAATATATATATATATATATATATATATATATATATATATATATATATATATATATATATATATATATATATATGTATATATATATAAATATATATATATATATATATATATATATATATATATATATATATATATATATATATATATATATATATATATAATATATATAATATATATATATATATATATATATATATATATACAGATATATATATATATATATATATATATATATATATATATATATATATATATATATGTATATATATATATATATATATATATAATATATATATATATATATATATATATATATATATATATATATATATATATATATATATATATATATATATATATATACATTGTTGTAAGTGTTATAATTATTACTTCATCAAACAATTACAATTATTATGAATGATGAAGAGTTAACTTCGTTTTCTTGGCGTTCTTCTTCTTGGTTTAACGTAAACTAGAAAAATTACTTTGACATTTAATAGATTTGTTTAGAAGCAGCTAGCAGAAAATAAAACAAAAATTGCTATACACAAATTAAATGTCAAACGATGATCATGTTCGACGGTACATGATCATTATGATCACCGATTTATTTACCTCATGGAGGTCGTAAATTTTGGACACTGTTTTTAGACACGGGTCTCGCATACCCAATTAGTAATAATGTTGCTCAGTTTTTTTTTAAATTTATAATTAATCTTTATTTACAAAAAATTATAATTAAAACTCAAAAATAATTAATACAAAATAATTAATATAATATCATTGTTGCGATGTTATATATTATATCGTTCGCGTTGTATCGCATTAAATACTGGTGCTGCAGACGCTCTTCAACCCCACTCTATTGTTTGTAATCTTGTGGTGGAAGTGTGGCAAGATAGTCCAAAGCGCGTTGGATTGCTGGTGGGATTGGTGGTGGGGTTGGTAAATGGGCACCTTGTGGTTGGAAACCACCTTCATCGGCCAAATATTGTAGACTGATCACTTGACCATCGGGTGCTGTGTAACTGAATTGACCTTGGGCAGACTGTTAGAATAAAAAAAAAATTAAAATTTAATTAGAAACAAAAAATTGTATAATTTCGTAATTCACAACAATAGTAATAGTTATAATTGGACGAGGTCGGTATTAATTTTAATTTCGAAGAGACTGGGTCAAGTAGATTGTAATGTGTGCGTAAATATTAGAGATGAATTGTTTTCAATGTTACTTATATAATTTTTAATTATAAAACCGGAACCGCATTTTAATTAAGAAAGTCGACATTTAGGCAAAATAATTAAGATGCATACACAATTAAAACTTTTGGGCAACACATTTATAAAACTGACTCGAGGTCTTGAGATCAAATTTTAATTAATTTTAAATTATGTGAAATTTTATATAAACAACAACGCGAAATATATTGCAAAATAATATAATAATTGCATGACTTGCGTGTCCACACTATATATATATTGTTGGATACGAGTGTGAAATGTTATAAACTCAATTACAATTCTATGTATTAACTTACTTGGGCCTCTTGTTCTGTACCAGGATTTTTCAAATAGCCTTGTTCTTCGGCCGCAATACCATTTCCGGTTTCGTACGCCCATTTGTATGATCCATCAAAGTTGATTTCTTGTTCTTGGCGAAGAATTGGAATTGGTTCGGTCGATGGGCCTTGTGGAGCGGCGAGAGCGCATCCAAAGAGGGCAACACATAAAATCTATAAAAAATTAATAATTTTTTTTTTGTTTTTTAAACGATCACTATGACAATATATATCACTTATATTATGTATAACAGTTTTTTTGGGGTTTGAGTATAAAATAATAGTATATCACAATAATCATTTTGAGCAACGTATCTGTTATAATATTATCTTAGACACAAACCGCAGATCGATATGTGATCTATGATAAAATTTTGGCGGTTTTTTTGTTTTGTTTTAATTTTTTGTTTCACACCGATCACTTTATCACACAGATTTAATTAATTAATTAATTATTTAATTATTTAATTGGACACGAGCAACTTACAATTGATTTCATAGTTTTTATATATCCCAAAAGGTAACTTATTAACACTTTGTATTGTTTGAAGTGACTGTTGATTATTTGAGATTTTCATTGGTTATTTATACAGTTTCTATTTCAAGGGTTTTTCGATATAATACCCTCTCCACACAAATATTTTCTTTTTAAATTATTTTTTTTATACATACTCGTATATAAATGTTATTGTGTATACAACTTATTCTTAATTTTAATAAATTTTTTTTTAAGATTTGTGTTTTTTTTGTTGTTTTGTATGATTACAGATGTATTTATGCATGTACATGTTAAATATTAGCGGGGTAAAGCTTTGCTGTTTTATTTCTTCAATTTGACGACACACAACAATGATGATTTCTTTATTCAATTTTAATTCAAATTTATCATCTTGTTGTTTGTAATTTGTAAGTCTATTTCTAATTATAAAGTGTACTTCTCAGTAATTGGGTTATCTCGATGCAGGAAGGTTATAAAGATAAGATTTAATTTTTTTTCGGAAACTAATGCAATTTGAAAAAAAAATTAATTCAAGATCATTTGTACAGTTGAGAAATTTTCGGACGAAATCTGTTTTTTTGCCAAAATTTAGTTATATAATTTTTTAATAAGTTTGCGTTTGAGTGAAATTTTCTGTGCAGAAAGTGAAATTGGTTTTTAAACATATGTATTTTTGTGACCGAGAATGTCTAAAAATATCGGAAAAATAATCATGTGAAGTTTATGGCAAATTAGTGTTTAAAATATAGCAAAATTTAGTTCAAAACCATATGACGTATAGTGACTACGATCGCATCCCTTAAATGAGCCACATCATTTTTCAAAACTTTTGGATAACCCAGATCAAGACACACATACTTTTCAATTGAAGTGTGTTGTCTAAGAATAACTTTGGCGTTCAAATTACTTGTTTCGTGGCACCGCGAGGACTATCTTAACAGATTAACTTCTTAACTCCCCAAATGTTTTAATATTTCAGTTAACATTGAGCTTATACTTCAAATATTGATTAATACACTCATTAAAAAAATGGTAAGTAATATAGACAGCTTGTATCACCAGTCAACGACATCTGTAGTGATCATTTATACAATATCTTGGGCTACGTAAGATGATTGATACGAATATGGCAAACGGAGCAACTCTACATAGATGACAGCGAGCTAATTAAACTTCCCAAGAGTACGTAGAGGATCAGTCTTGAAAATTATCTCCGACACTGCTAATACATTTGTAATGGTTTTATTCATAGATTTTGAGTTCAACAGTGCGTTCATATAGAATGGCTTAAGTCAATGACTTAATCAACTACCCATAATTTTCCCTGCCTCAATGAAACTATCTGAGGACTAATTGAGATTTTTTTTTCTTCAAAAGTTGAATATTTATGACGCTATAAGAGGCAACAACCTTTCATCATTTTAAGTCTAGAAACTCTTCTGACTGCTATTCTACCAAGAACAGCTTCACTTCCATTCTTTAAAAACCGAATTTCCTGTTCATTAGGACTACATCATGGTTATACACAACTCGTATAGCCCAACAGAACTACATCAGACTATATCAAGTATTTGTTGAGTGGTTAAATCAGCAACAAAAGTTTTGAGCAATTCTGAAATATAAAGCTGGCAAAATGATACTGGCAAATGACATTGGAATATTCAGAGGTGTACTTCGCCATGTATGTTAAAGCAGGATACTGCAACGGCCATCCTGGTGGTGAAAATGACTTAAAAACACCTTATGTGAAACACAAAACCTTTTGCTGATTGGAACTGGTGTTAAGAAGACCGATGTCTGGAGGGAGCATTCTGTGATAAAATAAAATAGTCTCCCAATACTGTATCCAACAAAAACTATTAACTTAACCTTACCGTGGGTCGAAGTTATCTTCGAAAGCAAAGTATAGAACTTCGTCATATTCTACAAAAACGAACTAAAGTAATCGTTATATTTATTCTTAAGGTTAGAAAAAATCCTCACTTCCATCCCAAAGACTCATAAGCGTATCCTTCTTTCATTTGAAATATAAGAACGACCATAGAAGCTCACATTACAGGTTTGATTGTACTGGAGTCAACACGCGTACTGTAAGGAGTAGAAACTGATTATCCTAATACTCCTAGTATATGACTGATTGAGACTCCTCTTCAGCACAATGAACAGTGCATGCTAACGTTTCTCAACATAGAAGAAACCAAACTCAATATAGAACAACTTCAGACCAGGTAATGATAGGAATCACTTGAGCGATGGATAAACCATATAACTAAATGTAGGATCGTTACAGCAACCTCGGATTCACTCGCTTGCCCTCTCTTCTCTGGAAGTTTTTTAATTAATTGTCCAATTAAAGGTTTTTAACATATGCAATCAACCTCGGTTAATTCTGAAAATTTCTAGATATGGGTCAGGAGATGTTGTCTAGATATGAATTCTATACAAAACCGAGCTGATCCTATTCACACGGAAATACAACTTTTTCTTTGTAACCCACCACTTAGTACTGTTTTAACTAACTTGGCCTTCACGGACAAAGTTAAGTACCACGATTTCATCTTGGACAGAAAACTTAACTCCTGTAAAAGCATCAATTAATTATATTATCATATGCTTTTTGATGACCGCAGCAATAAATATCATGGCCAATATTTAAAAAACAGCTGGCTTCTGTATTCGTGAAGCATATAGAAGCATATAGAGCTGCCTTTCATCTTATCCCACTAGATATTCTAGATAAAGAAATGGCAGTGATCACAACCATTTAGATAAAATTTTAGGTGCTGATCGTCTCTTTTCGTATAGGCTTATTTGTCAGGGCCTTAATTGCCTCATTGTTACAAATAGGAAAAGAGGAAGCTAGGAGTTAAATAAATGAAAGATGTTCTTAAAGGATATTGATTAGAGACCTTCTGACATGAAGTGTTTTTTATCTGTACAAACGACCTGACACATTTCAGTCAGTGGATGCCAAGGATAGTCTATCTTTTATTGAGGGAGTATTTAATAAGTGGTATAGGGTAATGGACCATTACGAAGCCTTCCAAATCTCGGAACAACCACCTTCCCTTATATATACCTTACTGTTAAGGTATAAAAGTATCGTCATTATAACACCGGACTACCTCATAGTGACGTATAAATTCTAAGGTTTCCCAACTGCAAGATTGAAGATCAAATCTTTTTGCCATCAAATATTGTCACAAAAATAATCCTCGATTGGTAAGTGTAAATGCTTTTTCGATGATAGTTTGATATGTAAAATTACCCCAAGACGTTTGACGTTGTCAGATCTGGAAACATTTGCACCGAAAAGAGAAGGAATAGTAGAACCATTTATATTAAAGCGCCTGGTAAAGATGATTAAGATAGTTTAGGAGGGATTACATGTAGATCCGTGACAAAACAGCAGAACTCCACTTTGAATAAAGTAGAGTCTGATCATGTTCGGACTATTCAAGATTTTTCCAGCATTTCTACGGATCCAGTATTAAAACCAAATCATCTGCGAAGCTCTGACAGACAAAACCACAAATGGTTTTTCAACCCACTTGAGGGATATTCTTTCACAAAATTCAGTATATTATCTCCACTGAACGAAATGAATCGATTCAGGCTCGAGCAACGTTACGATTTATTGGAAATTTATTTCTAAAACAGAAGCAATTGCTCGGAAATGTTGTGCAAAATTTGGTCGTAGAAAAAGACCATCAGTGCTCGGTTTTTTGTAAAAGTTTGTGAAACTGGTTTCATTGTTGGTGCGCCAAGACGTGGTCGTGCCCGTACAGTGCATACACCCGAAAATATCGAAGCTGTTGTATGCGTGTTGTAGTTTGCGTGAGAATCCATCACCATCAACAAGTCATCGTTCTCAAGAATTGAATGTTTGACACCTTTCAAAGTTCAATTGACTCAAGAGTTAAAGTTGCATGACCATCCGCTTTCGTTTAGATGGGCCACTTCGCTAGATGGGCCAACGAGCAACTGCACGATGATATCGATTATGCCAAAAAAGTTATCTTTTCGAATGAAGCTCATTTTCATCTTGGTGGGTACGTTAATAAGCAAAATTGTCGTATTTAGGGCTCAGAAAACCGACACGTGATCTTTCAGAAGGCACCCATATCCATTGGCCCATATTGATTGGCCTATATTTATTTGAAAATGAGAACGGCGCAACCATTACGATCAATGGAGTAACCTATCGCAACATGATAATCTATTTTTATAATCGATAGTGCTCGAACATTGGTCCGACCGAATAGGATACTGTGAGGCCAGCCGCAGCAGCCATATTATTGAACTAAGATTCTATCTTTAACCGGAACAATTACATTGTGGAAAATCTAAATGTTCATGTGAGAATCGAGAAGGGTGTACCTCGATTTACACACCAGAAATAACCTTCATACTTATCTAATGAGTCGATCATCATCGAGCTACCATCATATCAAATATCACCTCTCTTTATACATTCAATGTCATGAATGTTTTGACACATCACAATGATTAAGTTTTCGCACTTTATCTTTTGTGTTGCAAGATGTCGAAAACAAAACTTAAAATAAAAATTTTTTTTTGATAAACGATAACATCACCTCGATCTTTAAAACAGAATATGTTAATTTACGATATGAATAATATATGCGATTATGAAATCTCTCTAATGCGAGATGATATGACGATGGATATGCCGCACACACATTTGAAGGACATACATATGCTGCCCACACAATGTTAGGATCCAATAATTCATAAACAACGTTTGGTAAGATGACATAGTTTTACTGTTCCGCGAATCGTAGACACATACACATATGGTACACCATCAGCTAACATTTTCAGCCGTAAATCTTATTATTTAACATACAAACTTAACAATAAATTTAAATATATCGCTTGTAAAGTTTAAAAGTTTAAGATTTGGTCATTATTATACAAAAAGGATGTCACTTGACAAAAAAGTAATAAATTGAGATGATATAAGAAGTGAAAATGACACACGGTGAAATTTCTCATGTACCTCTACACCTATAAACCAGCGTGGTCGGTAATTAAATAAATAAAAAGCTTATATGTCAATTGCAAATGTTGTAAATTGTAAATATAAAATGTTCGACAGGTTGAAAATGTATAGTGGAATGTTGGGGTTTGGATATAATAACGCGTATGGTGATATGAGTCGAAGGTCTTCTAGCATAATATTCTTGTCTTCTAGCTGCGGTATTTGGAGATGTAGAAAACCGGATTTAAATCTCAAAAGGGGCAAAATATATATTAACATATCGATGAGACAATTTAGTTGGTGTGCAGAACTCTTAGCCCGAACCGACCATATCTCTACACTAAATACTGACATGCATTATTGCAAGTACATAGGCGTACGTCTTTAACATAAAAGAATCATGTGGCGTCAATTAAACGTCAACAATTATGACGTCGATAATGTAGATGTCAACAACTACCAACTCAAAGTAAAACTCCACGTAAGAGACTTCCAACAACCAGAACCAAAGCGATGATGAATAAGTTGTCGCTGGAGCGCAAGTCTCATATAATGCAACTGAAATATTTTGCACACGTTGAGATATAAACAGATGCTAGTGTAAGTCAGCATCGAGTGGGTGCAGGAATCTACATTCCCTCATTGAAAAGAGAGAAAGTGTTGTCTGTATAATGTAAACCAAGTTGATTAGAATATTTGAAGGAACCTAGTCGGTTATGAATGTGAGGAGGAGGAGAGTAGTTCTATTCTCTGACTCCCTACGTAGATAAGAGTTATAAAGACGGGGATGGGGTACTCAGATAAAGAATTTGTATTCTTCAATGGATACCTTCACACCTACAATTGTATTTCGTATGTTTAAGGTGAATCTGTGGACAAAATGGCAGAATGAGTTTAGACAAAAGAGCCAGGTAAAAGAAAAGAAGTACTATGAGTGAAATAGTGAGCCTTTGCTTAAACCCTTTTTCAGGGAGATCAAAGCCGACACAATAATGATTCGAACAATGGAGCGGGGGAGAATAAATCATCGTTATTGGAAGGAATATCTTTATAAACGTTAAATGAGTGATAATAATCTATGTGATTGATTGTTGATTGGTTGTGGAAGACATTGAGCATTTGGTTCTGCATTGTACTAATTTTAGTCAGCAATGTTTGAAGTCCTCACGAGTGGAAGGAATCTGATTGTGACATATAACAGTATCGGTTTGTGGCATATAACAGTATGAAAGTGGATCACTACGTATAAGAAGAGTAAGTGATAAAACAATGTACAATTATAATGTAAATAAGAACTGGACCATATGACTCCAATCATTGGAATTAGTGCCAAACAAATAAAACAAAAACCAGAACTTATTATCTGGGTTTCTGTACGTCTGTCATTGCACAACTCAAAAACAAACGATTGAGAGGAGTTTGTTTAATTGTTTCTAGCTCTACTATCTATAAGTCCGCTTACGAAGATCATCTGTATACATTACAATCCTCCATGATAGTTTATATAGTTCTGTCATGAAAGATGGCTCGGTCCATGACTTCTGAACTCAAACAGGGAATCGTCGAGATGTATTTATTTATTGACGGGAAGTATTTCCTAAAACAAAAAAAAAAATTTAGGAAAATTTTTAGGATATACTTCACCGATATATACTGTGCGTAGGAATGTGAAGTTTTTCCTAATCCTAATTAAATACGAATGTGTCAGTGTAAATTATATTTAAAATCCATATTAAACGAAATATATATTATGTAATAATTTATTTATTCATTATTACGATTTGAGTAAAATAATTCAAATATGTTAATTATTGTTTTTAAATATTTGCCTTCTAATTTTCATAGATATGTATCGAACTTAATAATAACGCAGGTTAAGTGATGACAGTGTGATTCGAAGCATTCAGTACAGAATTATGGTAAATTTAATTGTCCCAAGATTCCTCGTGTACATTTTGTATAAGTCAAGATCTATGCTCTATAGAAAAGTAATTTAAATGTTTTAACACATATAGTTTTAGGCACTTAGGAAAATTAAGGAAATCTTTCAAGTTACTGTACAGAATTTGTTGAAGTCGGCTTTTTCGAATTTTCCTGTTATTCTTAAACGATGAACATTCTGAGGAAAAACATCATTTTGAGAAGAACCATTTGTTAAGGAATATAATTAATACATTTTAGTATTGAAATACTCGTATAAGTAAATAATTTTCCTTACTTGGGATGTATGTCAGTAAATATATACAGTATCGAATTACATTATGCCGTGTTTTTGTCTATTCCTTTAGGGATTCTGATAGAGTGGCAGTGACAAATTGCAATTATGCGACTCTCTATCTCACCATCGTTCATTAGCTATCATGAACTTTAAATACAGCATGTGGTCCTTTATTTATCTCGATTCATAACTCGAGCTTTTCAGTAGCGACATTACAAGTATACGAAGGTATAGTTCGACTTCGTCACGCAAACGCAGTCGGGATCTTCCTGTATGACGTACAGCGGCTAGAATCCATTCAGAAGAAGTTCCGAAATATTTCCATTTGAGACAAAACTCGGTCAATTCCTAATCGATTATGATGGGACTTGGCATGTCGGATAGAAGTTTAAATTTAAAATGTTTTTCAAAAAAGCTCTAGAATATGACCACCTGGGATTGAACCATTTCTTAATCGATTATAATAGAAGTGGGAATGTTGGATGGAAATTGGATTATAAAATGATATTTGAAAAAGGTCTGAAATAACACCATCTGGGACGGAACTCGGCCATTTCTTAACCGATTTTGATAGAATTGAATATGTTTGATGGAAATGAGATTGGAAAATGTTTTTTGAGCAAAGTTCTGAAATATGGCCACCTGGGACAGAATTCGAATATTTTTTAGCCGATTATGATGGAATTGAGTATGTTGGATGGAAATAGGATATAATAAAATGATTTTTGGAAGAAGTACCAGAGTTTGGCTACTTGAGACGAAACTCGGCTATTTCTTAACCGATTATAATAGAATTGTGTATGTTAGATGAAAATGGGATTCCAAAATGATTTTTGGAAGAAATTCTGGTATATGATCACATGGGACGGAGCTCGATTATTTCTCAACCGATTTTGATGGATTTTGTATGTTGGATGGAAAAATGGTTTTTGGAAGAAGTTCTCAAATATGGTCACCTGGGATAGAACTCGGTCATTTACTAACCGATTATGATAGGATTGGGTATGGATGGAAATGGTATTATAAAATGAGTTTTGAAATAAGCTCTGCAATATGGTCAACTAGGACGGAGTTCGACCGTCTCCGATGTGTCTCTTTAAATATATGGTAATGTCCTCAAATATCCTTAATCCTAACTACCAGAAGCCCTACTTTTTGAAAATTTTATTTGATTTTCCGTTTGCATAGGTCTAGACCTACTCAAAAATGTTTGTCGCTATAGTTCTCGCCGCTTAGTATAATCGGAAAACTCGGAAAAACCAATTTTTTTAAATACATGTTTTTTTGTTCAAATATTATTATTCCGTTATCTTTATAAATTGCGATAATTTTTCCAATGGGCAGTTGTCAAAAATTTTCTAATGGGATAACAATTACCCGTTTTTATGTAGTTTTCGAATTTGTTTTGTATTACTTATTTTCAAATACATACATACATTTTTATTATTGTTTTTGATTTTAGGAATAACTTTTTTTTTTTAGGAAATACTTCACAACCGTATTTATTTACATTATCGATCGTAAACGAATGATGAAAAATCATTTTTGCATCCAGTCCCTTTAAAAAATTTGAACCCTGCATCTGCCTACTTTTTTTATTTAGTAAATATTCTAAACGCAAAAGCTCTGGTATTGAGCGCTAAAAGCAGTAAATCACCATGCATGAATAAAATGACAAAAAAAAATTTACAACGAGTTGTGCAGTTACGTACATAACAGAAGCGAAGCCAAGTAAATCAGAGAAGTGACAGGATGGTCTAAACTCAAACTGACAACTATTTTAACTTTTCAATATTTTGGAGTAATAGCATATTCATGCATTGAAATGATATGACTTGCGACATAGTCTACCTAATTGAACACATATATTGTACCCAATCCATACTTTAACTGTTCCAACATGGTCTCAAAGAACCGAACACAGCAAAATAACATGACCGATACAATGACGCGAGTAATGTTGGCTTCTAATTCCTTAATCGTAACCGGCTTATCCATGTAGACTTTGGACTTTACTTGTTCCCAAAGGAAAATGTTTAAAGGTGTGATATCACATGATCTCGGAGGCCAATTCACTGGTCCGCAGCGTGAAATTAAATGTTCATAGAATTGTTCTCGCAATAATGTCATGGACTCAGGCAGCGAATATTTCGTTACAGTCAGCCCCGTTTTTGAAAATATATAGACCGATGATTCCATCAGACCAAACCGTCGTTTTTTCTGGTTGTATTGGTATCTCCTGAACCTCTTCGAACCATTAAGCCAGATATGGGTCCAGTGGATCTTTTTCGCGATTTTCAAAAGCCTAAAAACACAAACGATGAAGACGTGGAAGGTCAGGCGGTTTCAATTTTTTCACGAGTTGAATTTTGTATGCTTTTAAGCTAAGACCCTTAGCCACAAACTTTACGTTCACTATACGTGATGGATGTGGTCTTTTGATCGTGTATTATATCAATAATTATATTATTATCAATAATATAGTTAATTAATTTGTAGAAGCAGTTTCGGGCTAAGACTTTCCATGATCAAATGTCAAACCATATACTGAATAAAAGTTCGATAACTAATCGAAAATCTATACTAAAATATTACCTCTAAATCACCAGTAAATGTAATTCTTTGACCACGGGCGAGGATAAACACAACACTATGCAGTTGCCAACAATTCTTTGGTATAGATATTAAAGATTGTGGCTTAAAGTTTGCCACTCAAATATTTTATAGAGAGTTAAAATTCCCGAAAGCTATACTCGTGTAAAAAACGTTTGTCATGCAGTTTACTTCCGTCGGGGGATTTTCAACATCACATCGTATACATTAGCCTTGTGGTGTACAATTATAAGTATACAATCACCTAACTAAAACTTTTGATGAAAGAACAGTTCCCTTAGTGATTTAAGTAGACCATCCACTCAAGAAGAGCTTCTAAATGATATTGTATCCAGAAAAGACCCAGCGATGTTCAAAATCTCTTCTAGTTCACTCATGATCATTTTGTAGTTTTAACTCCTAATATTTCCAAGTTTCACATTTTAACCAAATATCGTTACCAAAACAACTCTCCAACATTAATTTTTCCCGCAACGTTAAATACATTTTGCACATAATATTTAACGCAAACGCCATTAGGTTAAGTTGATTTCATTTTTAAAATCGAAACACGCACAAAGGCGAATGTACTCAAGACATGCCTTCTTAGTTCAAAACACTCATTTGTACTACCAAATACTACATATAACAGACCTACCTTGAATTCAACTCAGATAAGGAAAAAATCTGAATACTCTGAAGAACACGAGTCTGACGATCATAGGTTAAAATATCTCGCTGCAAAAAGAATTTACTCGAAGTGTTGCCACCTTTGTATTCGGTTGGAAAATTGCAATCAAACTATTGTTAATAAGCTATAACATTAAGATGTGAACCAAATGTTCATTTATCCTATCATTACACGTTATATAACTGGTAGCATCAAAAATCGCCATGGAGCTGGTCATTCGAAAACTGCAACATCGCTGGAAATGGTTCAAAACGTGAAGTCGAAAAATATCAAAGTGTATTCGTAGCTTTGGGCGTATATTAAAAAGTTAACTACGATTGAAGTCCAACAAAATGCAAAAAGTACCAAATTTAACACATGCACAAAAGGCAGTTCGTCTAGCAAGAGATGTTAAGCCATTTGAGAGTTTGGCATTTTTTGTTGATTCAAACAAACAAAACGATTGTGTTTGGTTAGAGTGCAAATCATAAAATATGTTATATCAGCGAATTGCTCAGCGCTTGCAAGTAAACGCCTGCATTAGTGATGATATTGAGCCGCGGTAATTGCCACAGTACTCTCACAACTTGTTGTGAGTAAATGCAAATCAACAAATCTACCATTAAATGATTTTTAAACAAAGCTTTCTTACCTTGAGCACATAAACAATTCGGTAGAAACCATTGATTAAACAAGACACGGAACCATCCCATCTTCATCCCATCTCAATTGATGTTTCTATATGGTCCATTTACAGCCAATTATAATAAACCTCCAAGCAGGGCCAGTAATCATACCCTAATCGAAACCTGAATCTGACAATGATCGCGAATTCATGATTGAAACAATGATTGGGAAATTCTCTCCTTGAGAACAAATAAAGTAACAGAACTAAATAAGAACCGATTGTTTCCCAATAGTAGTTCATTCTACCACGTATGTTATATAGATCATGCCGAAGCTCGTACCTTGGGTGATTCAAACAAAGGCAGTCCGGTTTAAGTGAATTTGTTCAAAATCCAAACCCGTACACCCATCATTTAATCAGTATATACGAGTATATACTTCAGGACACCGAATTCATGCCATAAAAAGTTATAAAATACCACAGTATATTATGGTTGTGAAATGTAAAATCTTCAACTGGAAATCTTAAGTTTTTGCAACATGTCGCTTGTCGGGTTGTAACTCGAGAATTGTCTTCAACTCTGCTCTTAGCTATGGAGCTCATTCTCTCCCAATCCCACTTACAATCCCTCATTCACGGTACAGCTTGTTCGGCTGCCGTTCACTTGAGGTGTGCTAGGACATGGAACGCTTTTAGCGCTAATTCAGATCATTTCAATTTTTTATGAACTTAAACCGTATACCAGAAATCGACATGGTTAATGATAGATAATTTTAGATAGTTTATCCACCCAGGAATATGTGATTCTCACTAAACTTGCTCAATCAGTTATTCGAATCGTTTGCATTCTCTTCAGATGTCTCTCTCTCTCTCAATCCTCTAATACTAGTTTCTGCCAATTGTGACATTGAGGCCCACGAAAATGCAGAATATTTTGCTAAAACTTATTCTTGCTTATATTTCGTATAGGTACTCCTTTACCAAAGCGGCCTAATCGCGTTCTTTCATTATAAAAAAGAACCATTTGAGAGTATTGGTTTCTATACTTACTGGCCATGGCCGATTCAAAAGTCATCTTCATCGCATTGGACTTGGTAGTGATGTCGTATGTGGCGAATGCCTTGAGGATGATAGCTTACAGTGAGTGCATTGAGATCAAGAGAAATTGCAAAGATACGAAATAAACCATCGGTGGAAGAACTTTTTAGATAGATCTGTAGTTTTATGGCACATATAATGTTAACTATAACGTTCATGTAAGCCCAATGAAGTACGCCAACCCCATGATAAAGACTCAATTACCAATAGTTTGTATTATTTGATGGGCTCTATACTGATTGGTTTGATGCGGAGTGTCGTCTTGCTGTTGAGCAATGAAATATAGCTCATAATGAGAAGCAAGGATTGCACAATACCTTAGGATCTCGGCCAACTGCTATTCGGTTCCAGGATGGAAACCTATATATATTAACGTTCTTTTGACGTACTGAATGTTTCACACATGTTGTGTTTGAGTACCCTAAAATACAGACCCCAGAGATGTTCATTGAGTATCAATACCATCCCATGAGGAATTCATCATGACCATGCAAAAATTAAAGAAAAATCGTTGTCCAGGAGTTGATTCAATTAACTCAGAGCTCTTGATATTCGGAGGGCTTACTTTGTGGAACTGTCTTTTCGACCTTGTTCGATTGGTATGGCAAAATGAAGTTTTGCCGGGAAAATGGAAAATGGCCACGTTATGGTCAATATTCAAGAAGGGTGATGGCTTGAAATGCTTGAATTATCTAAATTTCCTAAAGGTATTGACGAGCGCGGCGATTCAAGACAGATGATCAATTCCGACAACTCTACGAGAGTTTCTTAAACGAATACGAAAACCTTCATCACATGCAGAAAGCATGCAGCATCACATGCAGACATAACCAATGAAGAACTTCATGAATGATATATTCGGCCGCACCATGGGGTGTTCAAGGGTAGCAGCAGCACGACGAAATTACGCGTGGTATTCGATGCGTCAACAAAATCAACCACTGGCATGTCATTGAACCAGAATCTCAAAGTTGGACCAAACATGCAATCAAGTTTATTTCAAATACTTACACGATTTCATCAACACCCATTCGTACTAGTAGGCGATATTGAAAAAATGTATCGTCAAGTTTGGTTAGATGAGGATGAACATGAACACCAAATGATCCTGTGGCGAGACAATAAGCATAAAATTTCGCCATACACGTTAATCACAGTAACTTATGGTACTGCGTCTGCGTCATTTATGTCAACCAGATGTTTAAAGGAACTAGCAGACACACACATTGAAAATCTTCCAAAGGCATCTAAAGCCGTAAAAAGTGACATGTACGTTGATGATTTAATGACTGGCTCAACGACATTACCACATTACAATGTCGTCAAATAATCCAGAGTTGCAGAAACTACTACACGATCCAAATTCTAACAGTCTTAAAACATTTTCTGACCATCCAGAACCTGTGAAAGTATTGGGTATTGCATGGAATTCCAATACTGACCAATTCATCTACCAAGTGAAATTAGAAATAAGAAAAATACACACTAAAGGAAGTTTTGTGTTGGAAGCCAGCAAAATTTTCGATCCACTGGGGCTCTTATCCCCAATTACAATCAAAATTAAAATATTATTTCAGAGTCTGTGGTTGCAGAAGATAGAAAGGGATGAGGAACTGCCTGAAGAAACCCGAATATCGTGGATGGAAATTCGAAATACATTATGTCAAGCGCCTAAAATACAAATTCCTCGATGTATTTCGGTATCGAATATAATCACATTGCACGGTTTTTGTGACGCCAGCAAATGGGCATACGCAGCTGCAGTATATGCTCGGTCACAATCAAATGAAGGAATTTACACACATCTAATATGTGCCAAAACCAAGGTCGCACCACTTAAACAAATTAGTATACCAAAACTTGAACTCATGGGGACAGTATTTCTTATTCGATTAGTGAAGGAAGTTACTCAAACTCTCTCAATCCAGGTGGCATCAGTAACATTAATCGAATAACTGAAATCATAGATGTTTACAAACGAGATCAATGGTGCCACGTCCCATCAAGGCATAATCCAGCCGACTGTGCAACTAGGGGAAACTCAGTGAAAGAAATAACAATGAACAACCTATGGTGGAAGGGACCACAATGGCTAGCGAGAGATGAAAAACAGTGGCCAGATCAGCCCTAAATACCGGAAACAAACGAAAAAATTCAAATTGATGTTTATAACATTGTTAAATGTGAAAATCAAGATGATGTCATTCCTAATTTAAGCATAAAGTATTCTAGTTACATCAAACTAAAAAGGGTACTGGCTTATGTTTACAGTTTCCTCCATAATTTGAAAGCCAAAGAAGATCAGAAAGAAAAACGAACTGGTGCTCTGACAGTGGAAGAACTTGAACTGGTGAATCAAAAAATTGTAAAACATTGGCAAATAATACATTTTTCGGAAGAGTACAACTATATCTTAAAAAATCCAAAAGCATACCTGTCAAAAGTTGCCTACGAACATTGTATCCTTTCCTCGATCCCGAGGGAATAATGAGAGTGGGAGGCAGGTTAGAGAATTCAACGTTGCCATACAACGCTAAGCATCCAATAATTATATCATCAAAGTCACCTATAGCAACAATTATTACGTATGATATGCATATTCATCATCAACATCCAGGAACAAATTTATTGATGAGTCTAGTTCGACAACAATTTTGGATTGTCAGAGGTAAAGAAATAGCGAAGAAGGTGTTTCAAAGATGTATCAAATGCCTAAAATAAAATAAAATAACGAGTCAACTTATGGGGCAACTAAAGAAAGATAGAGTACAGTACACGGTATCATTTGGAGCAGTTGGAATTGACTTTTGCGGTCCGTTTAAAATACATGCTGTACGTCGAAGAGGCTCGATTCCTACTGAATCATATCTGTGCATATTTGTGTGTATTGAAAGTATTGAACTCACGCTATCCATATTGAAATATGCATGAACTTAAACACGAAGTCATTCTTAGGAGCACTAAGAAGATTCATAAGCAGAAGAGGATTTTGCCATACAATATACTGCGACAACGCAACAAATTTTGTTGGCGCAAAAAATTACCTACAAGAAATATACACATTCTTAGAAACTAATAATAACCAAATTATTTCTAGTCTTTGGAAGGGCAAAGTCAATTGGCGATTTATACCACCTGCAGCACCCAATCCAGGTGGATTATGGGAATGCGCTGTCAATTCAATTAAAACGCAAATCAAGGGAACCGTCGGCGACACTATTCTTACACTAGAAGAATTTTCTACTCTCGTGGTGCAGATTGAAGGTGTTCTTAATTCCAGGCCAAACGATGATATAGATTCATACTTAGAGATAGAAATATTGTAACAATATGTTTGTCTTTTCTAACAAGCTGTAAAAATAAAAACAACAAAGGCACTTAAAATTATAATCTCAAGCAGATGATATCGTGTACAAAATAAAGAAGCCAAATATATTTTGTAAAGCCATTTTGTAAGGCAATTAAACCAGCTTTTTATTTTGAAAATATCCATAAGGCCACCAGTTGCCTTATTTATCATTGCAGCAACCATCAGCAATTATCTTAGCCAGCTAGCAACAAGCGGCCAAGTAATCCACATATTGCTGAAAATCAACGTATAGAGAGATTTACACATTACTGTCATCTTGAGAAGAATTACTCCTTTTGAATTATCGACTCTTTTTGCAAAGGAATTATCGGAGACTACCAAGGAGGATTCCGTCCAAATCGGACAGTCACTGATCAAGTTTTTTCGATACGGATGATTCTTTCCAAATAGCTATAGTAAACTGACAGTAACACAGTCACAATGCTATGTCAAAAGGTGAGAACAGGCGATCGAGAACTAAAAAATTTAGTTCTGGTATCAACAAGAAGATGCGCTGTCCCAGTTACTTTTTAATCTCATGTTGGAATACGTAGAAGTGTTTCACTCAAGACAATATCTTATTCCGACAATCCAATCAACTTTTTGCATATACAGATGACATCTGTGTTAAATGGCATTAAATGGCAATGGAGTGAAAGAAATGCTTGATCCACTGGAATCTCAAAGGCGTTGGTCTCAAAGGCAATCGAGCCTTATATCCTCTAAGTTCATTTCTGAAATCAAAATATCTTGCAAACAGGGACAAGCTAAAAATGTAAAGAGTGTTGATCAGACCCGTTGTTATGTATGACTGTGAGAGTTACCCCTTGACAGATGTGTACGAAATATGGCATCTAACATTCGAAAGAAAAATTGTGCGTCTGATATTTGGTCAAAACGCGGTGTCGTTGGCTCATACCGAGTTTTTTTAATCACGAGATCAGAAACTTAATGTGAATTCCTGATGAAATGAATATCGTGAATGAAATGAACGTTCTGCGTGCTGATCTGAACCGAATGATACAGCGATCTTTTTGTAGGTAAAGCCACCTTTCGGTAGGCGAGAGGTCATTGTCGGCGACGATACCTACACGGCGTAGAGAGCGATCTTGCATCTTCTTATGCGGATGGAGTCAGATTGATGACATAGTACAGGTTCGTAAAAGTCGTGGAACAATCTTATTTCAGAACATCGTGGAAATAAATTTTCGATTCACGACAAACTTAACTTGTAAGTACACCACTTACGAAAGCTTTTGTCATCCATCTATGTATATAGCGGTACTAATCGAATAAATTGAATCAAAGCTCGCGCCTATTTTGAAAATTGTTTGATGATCGAGATTCGAACGATGAAGACATATTATATAAACGAACGCAATTACAGTTATTTATAAAATTGACCTTATCAACTACACATATACGTGTATCTCGACTCTGATGTGTCATCATGTAAGCGCATACCCAATTGAATTGATTTTGAACGAATCATTAAACGAGAGTGTATATACGGGGATAATTGATGTCTTTGTATATACTCGTCTATTCTATAATAATCATCGATTTGTTAAATTAAAATTTAAGACGAAAAAAAAAAAATTTTGCAATCAATCCCAAGTATTCAAAAGGTGAATAGATTCGAGCGCGTTATATAAGATGGGGATGAGAGTTAGATATGTATGTATGTATATATATGCATTTACCTTCGAATTAAAAGTTCATGAACAATATTTTTTTTTTCTTAAGTTTATAGTGAAAAATATTATTAATTAACATTTACGTCTGACTGTCGAACATATATGTACATATGTACAACAGATATATACGGTTACGGTTAGAAGAAAAAGTATCAGTTTTCTCAATATGATCGATCTTGTGTATGTGAATTTATTGTACGTATGGTATTAAGATTCACTCATTTACTTATGTATATTGTATGCGCGAGAAGACATTTATCTGGTTGCGTCGTTGTTGGGGGATAACAAAAACAAATTGTAAATACAAACAAGTTTCAAATATAATGTTAACATAAAATTATAATTTGACACCAATCTGTTTACTTTTAAAAGTGTGCTTGAACTGATGATTAACCTAAACCATACCTTACTCGACCAGAAATTACCTAATACGTGATAGCTTGGATATTGCGTATATGGGTGATTACATCCCATGGCATATTCATTGGGTACCCGTCTTTGTCACAAATACTACTTTAGCGTAACCTCATTGGAACCCGCAGTTAAGACGTTTTTTAACTCTATCTCCAGTTTTAGGAGTATAGGGCGTCAATTTGGGGCTCTTGGTTTTGGCTCCCCGCATGTTTTGCCAAGTTATATCACCGGTCAGTTCTCTTCCCTTGCGGTTTCCACATTCGTGTTATGTCACTGGGCATATTCCTTAATGTGGCCCCAAGATTTTTTTTAAGGAGTGACGATCTTATGAAGCGTATCGTATGTATTTCTTGCTTTGTTCATGTGTTGGTTGATGCCTACTGCGGTTCCATATGTTATCGCTACAGTCCAACCAAGGTATACGAACCCATCAACATCTTCGACGGCTACTTGGTTAATGGTAATTGATGTACTTATGTTTGTGTCTTATAGCGTTTGTCTTATTGTTGTTTATTTTGAGATTAACTTCTTGTGCCAGATATATGTTAACTTCTGGGCTTTCTGCTGCATGTCCGTCATCAAGGAGCCCTTTGTTTTGTTCGCTATCTTTATCGTTGTCTACGAAGAACTCTTCCTATCTTTTTAGTTGCTGTCTCTAAGTGGTTAGAACGTCTGTCTGGAGAATGTCTTCGGTGTACTTTCTTCGATCATTTCTAGCCATTTTCTTAATTTGCTCAGCAATGTCTTCATATTTGATTCGATTATCCGTCGTATTTTTTTAACAGAACTGTAATTTTGGTAGCCAAGTATATTTGTAGCAGTGTGAGCGTAGGCAGCTTCTATTTGTTCACATGAATCCTAGCCAGTTTCGCTAGCTACTGGATAAGGTAGACTGGGCAAAGGTTATCATTTCGTTCGATTATGCATTTCTTTCTAGATTCTTTCTATTGCACCCAAATCACTACTAACGTTAGCAATAGTTGTCTGACGTACTTAAGACGTGTATAGGAAGCTTAATCTTAACAATTTTAGTGTATAATCCAAACCAGGACTGTGTCCAAATTGAGTTTTCTTCTCTTCTTTAGTTTGATACTTATTAAATGTTAGATCTGTTTATACTTCACATGCTTATTCTAAACGAGACTATCTCCCGTAATGACACCCTCAATTTTACAAATGTCACGCCGTGACACAAATATTGGCTCATTATAACTTATTCAAAAATGTTCTGAATTATTTCCCTTGTGAAATTTCTAATTGTAGAACTTTCTTATTGTAGACCGCTGAGGAAGCTCAAAAATACTATCATTTCAGTATTTTTGAACTTACTCAGCGGTCCGGAGTGAAAAGTGAAGATTACGGGTGAAATTTACATCCGAACTTTTCACGAATTTCTAAATCATACAACTCCTAGATTTTTCACTGTTATGCTCACCCAGATCTCTTGAGGAATATGAGTTAACTTTTCTTTGAAAAAAGCATCGCAATAGATTTCAACCGTTTAGCTTAACTTGCATCCATCTTCTTGGTTTCTACGTCCATGGCTTTTAATAACCCAACTTCGTTGACAGTGAAAATTCTAAACCATATCCTGGAACTAAATAAATGTCAAACGTAAACGCTCATGGTCAATGGCTGGTGACCCTCCAGACACGCCTTCAAAGCCTGGATTGACGACAGACAAGGTTATATTGAGTTTGGGGTGGGTTTGGAGAGAATTGTTTATTCTGAGTTGCTGCATATTTGCGAGACCATTAATTCAGCCATGTACATCGATGATTTGTTTGACACATATCGTAACTTTAAAAGGAGGCGGTTAAAACGATTTAGAGTAGACGTTGGTCGTATGAAGTCATCTGGCAAAGTTTTTCTTGAGGGTATCAAGTAATAAAATAATCCAGAACAAACCAAACATTTTGTGTAGCATTATCGGAAGCGTTGGTCGTCAGATACATTGAATTGTCCTAATCGAATTATGTTTTTACTGAATATGTCGCTTAGTTAGAAAATTAGGTGTCCTCATTAATCGTTTCAAAAAGTTAAATCGAAAGTGTAGTGTAAACCTTATCAAGGAGTCAAAGCACCTCTTTACTTTTAAATTCATTCCTTACCCCAACAAATCAGATGATAAAAAATATCTTTTAGTATATTTCTTGCTAGGGTTCGAACCCATTATACAACACTATTATAACAAACATGGCCTTAAGCATGAGGACTAAATCTGATTAAAAATATCAACCGGTTTTGTAATAGCCCGGATTCAAATTGCAGTTTCTAGCTAAAACGCCATTTTACACCTGGGAAGTATATTAGCCATAAAAATAAAAAACATTTTAAATTCATCCAAATTCGTAACGTGAACCCGAACAGCAGCTTTGTTCCGTTTTGTTGGGACGTCAATAATTATTGTGATATGAAGGAATTTGAAATTTCAGGACTACATCTCTGATTAAGACTAAAGTTAAGGAGAGTTTGTAAACTCATTAAAAGTTTATCAGACAACATTTCTTAATCGTTTCCTATAATTTTTTCACAGATTTACGATGGCAACGTATTTATTGGATGGATTTATTGAATAGGCATCCACACAAAAAATAACTCTTGGACATCGCCGGATGGCAGAACTAAAAATCTGATAGACCACGTAATAATCAATAAGAAATTCCTTACATCACTACAAAATGTTAGAACAATGAGATCTGTGATCACCATTTATGCTAAATAGCAAAATTTCAAACCAAGCATGCAGCTGTGAAACACTGAACAGAGATAAGAAACTTATGCAATGAAACGGTCTAACTCATGTACTTTAGAAATGAAGCCATCAAATAAACCAAACTGAAGAAGCCTACAAGGAAGTACTCAGCTACCAAGAATAGAATCGGAAACCTTGTAATGATAGATGTTTGCGAAACTTCTTAATTGAAGCTACAAATGTACCAACAAAATAGAACAGCATGTCAAGAAAAGAAGATGACAAAGAATTATCGAAGGAACTATTCAGAAAGCATTCTCAAATATCTGAGCACTACACCATTGCGTAAGTAAAGTGACTTGCAAATATACAAATCAACCATTGGTTAAGATTTAACAACGGTTGAAAGACTGTTAAAGATTTGGAAAAAATATTTCGAAAATGATGTTATCAACAGCACCGGAAACCTCTGGTTATCATAATTCACACCAATAATAAAACTAGCAACATCCATTCACCAATGGATTGAGAAGTCAAAAGAGCCAAATTGTAGCAGAATTCCACAAAAATGGAAGGAAGGCTTCACCATTATAATTCCCAAAAACGATATCTAAGAGAATGAATAAAATTGGTGAGGTATCTCGTTCCTAAACACAACTATAAAGATACTCGTAATGATCATCCTTGACAGAATCTCACTTACGATTAATGTAAAATTGAGACACGAACAAGCTGATTTTAACCCAAGAAGAAGTTGCACTGATCACTTCGACTCAAGCAGTATCATCAATGAACAAACCACTGAATGGAATTCCCGCTGTACCTGCTCTTCATCGATTTCGAACTCGCATTTGATACGATAAATAGGAATATGGCAGCCTTTTTGTGGAGCATTCTAAAGAAATTGATTGAACTCATAAAAGAAATGTAGCGGGATGCCGGAAACTGAGTTGAATGATACATTACATAATAGCATCGGGACTAACAAACAGATAAATTCAATGATCTAGACTATTGAGGCGACATACGCGTGCTCACACACATATATACCTTCTAACTGGAGATCGTTTAAATAAGCAAACCGCTTTTTTATTTTCTATAACAGGAGCTATCTCTGTTCAACCTCGTATACATGTGAAGCACAGGTGTTCATAAACCGGTGTCTTTGACGAAATTTTAAATGCTTCTGGCCTAATACGATAGCTAACAGTGAACTACATAGCAAAACCAAGCAGTCTGATAAAAAGACAGAAATTAAAAGATGAAATGGATGACCACACTGAGGACATCACCAAATGATTTAACGAGGATGTCCTCGGACTGGAATCCGCAGCGATTGAAAGGGAAGAGAACGATGCTAGCGCGAAACAACTTGGTAAGTTATGGGAAGAGATATAGAGTAAAAGCTGTAGTCCCCAAAAAAAGTAAGATGCTCAAGCCTAGTACATGATATTCCAACTCAATACTCCCGTTTGAATTGATTACAACACTCATATAACTCACAACTCTAACTGGCGTGGTTATCAAAATGTTAATTTGCAATTAATTTCTATATTAGAAAATAAAATCGACCACTTATCGACCTACTATCTGAAGTTGAAATTTTTATGTGATACCACAAATAACTACTACAGATAGCCAAACTATATGGAGAAATCATGTATATAGACTGAAATAAGGGGAATTAATTGTACCCTGGAAGAAAAGGCTATATTTGAGTTTTATTGTCTCTTTCATTCCTTTACCATTGATATTACGATAAATAAAATTCAATCAAATCTATAAAACTAAGTTCAAATACATACATGAAATCAAATAAATGTTTCATGCTACTGCGATTAGTTTCATTCAGGACAGTAAATGAGTTCATCATATTTCATACAAAATTTATATGCAAACATTTATTTATCGTTATATCAATGCTAAAGAAATGAAAGAGACAATAAAACTCAAATATAGCCTTTTCTTCCAGGGTACAGTTATTTCCCCTTATTTCAATCTAGTATACATGATTTCTCCATATAGTTTGGCTATCTGTAGTAATTATTTGTGGTGATACAACAATCATTCAATGTCATTCAATGATTAACCGCAGGTATTTCAACAATACACTATAGAAGCATAAAACCAGGGCGGGAATTAAATAATCCGTTTTCGGATTTTTTTCGCTATCGAAAAATCCGATCCGCTGTGAATTTTCCTATTATGAAATTGTTGGGTCGCATTTGTCAAACGATAGCATGAAGTTTGCAGTCACTGTTGGGCGTGTAAATTACACGATGTATTTTACACAGTTTATTTTTACATATTGTTATATTTTACATTTTATACGTAAAAAACGATTTTATGTAAAAGAAACTGACGTCATCTTTTATTAAATCTATATGTAACTTAAACACCATCTGTTAAAAAATCTTATTAATATTTTATGAATAGAGTTTGTAAAATAATTAACTGTGTACAAAACGCCGTTTTCTCTTTATCCCCTTCTGCAACTTCCACCTGCCAATATTCACTTTGTAGATCCAAAGTGGAAAATAATGCCAACGTATCCAATTTATCGTCAATTTTAGGTAACGGATAACTGTCCTTCTTAGTGCTGAATTTAGCTTTCTATAATCGACGCAGAATCTCATGCTGCCATCTTTCTTCTGCACCAATCTCATGCTGCCATCTTTATTCTGCACTAGTCGATTGCTCAATCACCTCTCCGTTTGCATATCTGTAATCATGTGATCTACTTCTGATTGTTTTGCCAATGGCAATCTTCTTGGAGCTTGTCGAATTGACATTGCTGTCTCCGTGTCGATGTGGTGTTTAACTAAGTTCGTTCTACTATTATCTTCGGGAGCACCACAGGAAATGGATATGTATGTTTGAAACAACAAAAATACAATTGGCGGCTTGTTTTTGTTCCAGACTTAGTTGATCAGCCCATTTTCGTCACTGGCATCTACAACCCACAACTTGCGTGTCCCAGGACCTAAATCCAATTTACCCCAAATTATTGTTTCTGATCGTGGTTTAAGCTTTGTTCGTTGGTCCAACTTAACTCGCCTGACAATTGGCTCCTTGCTGTCCAATTGTAACGGCAGCTCAACATTTCCATAACTAAGTATTTCTTTTCCCACATCCAACACGAATTGGTTCTTCTTCATGAAGTCCACACCTAAAATCACTTCATTGACAATATCGGCCACCAAAACTTCGTGACAGAAGTCTCTGTTATCAATTCGTTTGGTCACTTCCTTTTCCGCACTTTCGCTGGTTGCTGTTTGCAGTTTTAACCCGCTGAAGTAAATCGTCCGCGTTGCCCCCGTATCTAACGTGATCACGCTAGATCTGCCATCAATTTATCCACTTATGGTCAAACTATCTCCGCACCTCTTGCCAATCGGGAAACAGGCTTGAAGATCATGGAGCATTCGGTTGTGGTAATCAGCTTGCACTCCTTAATGCTGAACCTACAGTACATAAACGACGGTGTCCTTGCTCGCTTACTTCTAATTTCTCAACAATCTCGCGATATATTACCCAACACCTAATTTTATTCTTGTCATCCCGGAAACTCGTTGATGTTTCATTTACTGGACGTTTTTCATTATTTCATTATCGTTCTATGTCCGCTAAAAACTCCTGTAGTGTTTCACCGATTTGCTGAGAACGACATTTGAGCTCCATCTTATATATAGCTCTCGTTTATGATCAGCACCATATTTTCGTTCCAAGGCTAGCATTATTCTATCATAGTCCCCGCGTTTAAATTCTGGAATAATCTGCAACATATCTGCTGCACCGCCTTATAACGCCACTATATTTAAATTTGTAGGTACTGAGGTAGATCTTATTTATTGTTGCGATGGTTGCTCCGGTATTTGTTGCCCTTTTCATTAAATTCTATACATTGGGTACTCGTACTGGTCTGGATCGATGTTCTGTTCCAACAAAGCCAATTGTAGTGTAGCCTCTCTTGTAATTCTGCTTTGCTACCCGTTGCAGGTAAGCCTCGCACGTTCAGCTCGTTCTTCCGCTCCGACACTTTCAACTTAAGTAGCTTCATGTCTACTTATTCACAATCCCACCGTTGTCACTAATTGTTACGTTTTCTTCTAGTAATTCTAACCTAGGTATTCAAACCAATCCTCGGGTCGATCACTGGATTGTGAATAATGAACAAACACTTTCTTGTTTGCACTAATTTTTATTAAAATCACCACAATTTACTTTTACAGTAATTTTATTTCACTGTTACTTTCACTTTTTCACTATTTCACTTTTTATCACTTTTCCCGATTTTAATTTATCGCTGTTCCAATTCAAACTGAAACTCTACGCTTTCTGTTCGCGTATTTATACTCATTTTGCCCGCTTCTCGGTCATAGTAGAATTTTCCATTTATTTATTATTTCGCCTGTATACTTGGATTCATGCTGATTTTCAATAACAAACATTTAGTTATTCTATTCAATCAGAGATGTCACACGCGTCCGTAACAGTAATTTACATAAAAAATGTAAAAACATTTCCAACAGTGTTAGCAGTTATGATGTTTGTAGTTCACTTGGAATTGCTAAGTTTCGATAAGATTTTTTGATATCGGATTATCATAATAGCAAAATCCTCTTTCGAATCCGATATCGTTATTTTCATAATAACCCTTGTGGTTTGACTCAATAAACCAAGTCATATCCCTCTCCTCAAATATAAAAGCAAATAAGTTCAGAATAAGTTACGAATCGTCAAAGTGAGCGTTGCTTGGGACTATGTCGTTTAGCTTGGAGTAGAAGACAAAAATCCAGAAACCGGTCCTACTAAATGCTATTAAATCTGCAGATTGTCTTCATGAACCGACCATATTGAGGACTTATTGACGTAACGAAGGACCTTTACGCATAACCAACATAAGCGGATGAGTTCAAATCTGATTTGGGATTAACTCTGAGATCGTACATAATTCAAAGCAATTTACGTTAATATAGGCAGCAGCTTACGTCAAACCTCATTTTGGCGTTACATTCCGTTCTTCATGCACAATTTTCTTCGTTATTCAAGCATCCACGAAATTGTAATCAACCCATAAACGGATACAGTATATTATTATAAATATAACCAACAACAATTGTGTTTAACATTCAACGCTCATACCAAATCATCTAATTTGCATTAAATGTCATAAACAATCATATTAATTTGATCTATGACTATTTTGGATCTCAATTCAACGAGTATATATAAGAGTGGATAAGAAGATATAATTTCAAAGTGTTTATAAGCAATTTTTAGCCAAGGTTGAAATTCATATTCAGCGGTCGTGAGAAAATATTTTTTTTGTAACACAACGAAAGCGAAACAATAATGCGATCGATGATCAAAAGGTCTACGACATTGTCCAGGCAACCGTTGGGCACGTACCAACGACAGTACACAGTATATAACTCATATAGACAATATATACATGAAGAACTTCCGAATTTGGAAAGTGAGCTAACTCAAGTAAGTCATATACCAATTGTTACATGTGTTAAATAATAAGCGCAACAATTGTGTTTACTTGTTTCGCGAAATGTCATATTGTTGCAAAATGTTTGCTATAAAGGCGAAGATGCTGCTAAACCAAAGAAGTCATATTACTCGTATAAAAAAATGTTATGTATATGTGACTCATCGAATCTGAAACTAGCGCGGTTGCAAATCCGTAATAAGCTGGAATAAATTTTTATTTGTATTTATCTTAATTATTATGAAATGTATATACAAGGATGACATTTAAGCGCATCTCTAGATTAGATAATAACAAGTAAATTAAATGATTACAGATTACCTAAAAAAAATCTTATTATTTCCTTGTTTATAGTAACCCAACTGGGGGTCTCGATGTGTCTCTCTCATTAACGTTTTTGTTATTAACTTGTACCAATGCAATCACGTATATCGTCTTATGGTTGTTACCAAGTATTTTTGGTTTGTTTCTTTCTTCTTAATTTTATTTCAATTTTTGTTTTTTTGATTAATTGCTTAACACGACCAATTGTTCGTTGATTGATTTTTGAATGGTTAATTGTTTGATAGTTCACGCAGCACCGCTGAAAGAAAGAAAGCGCCAAATCAAAAAGAAAAGTTGCATTAGAATCGTTTACTCGTAATATTTTTAAGCGGTTTTTTATAGACCTTTATTGGCCCGTACCATGCCACAATACGACTCCATCGGTTTCGATCACGAATCAGCTCTTCATACTGTAAGATATCTTCGCCTACCGAAAGGCGGTTCTTCCATCAAAGATCGCTATATCAGGTTTGGACCAGTACGCAGAACGTGATCGATCCTACTTACTCGCTGTCCATTGATTGTTGCCTGATATCAGGAATTCAGTGTGTGCCATCAACATCTCGTTTTGGGCCATATATCTCTGATTGTTCTCAATGTTAAAACCAATCTTTCGTTCTTATCCGTCAAAGTCCAACTCTCACATCCATACATGACAACGGGTCTGATCAACGCTCTGTGCCATTGCAGCTTATTCGCATACGCATTTGCAAGATATTCTGATTTCAGAAATGGACGTAGTGGATATAAAGCCCGATTGCCAGCGGCAAGACGAAATTTGATATCCTCTCCCACACTATTATCTTGAATAATGAGAAATCCAAGATACCTGAATCTCATCACTCTTTCGAACGTGTGGTGACCAC
Source organism: Tipula lateralis (assembly GCA_963932295.1). Lineage (NCBI taxonomy): Eukaryota > Metazoa > Arthropoda > Insecta > Diptera > Tipulidae > Tipula > Tipula lateralis. The sequence continues at coordinate 122,183,005 of OZ010736.1, forward strand.
TACTGAAATCAATTGCGTCGTGGTCTCGAAAACCAGAGATCAGATATTTCGTTTTGGCCTCGTTTATTTTGAGACCAACGGAAGCTGAAAACTGTTCCAGTGGATCAAGTATCTCTTTCACTCCGTTGCCATTTAATCCAATCGTCCGAATAAGATATTGTCCTGAGGTATTTTACTTTTACGAAGGATGTATTCCAACATGAGATTAAAAAGTTTCAGGGACGACGCATCTCCTTGCCGAACACCAGGAGTAATTCCAAAAGTTCTCGATATCCTGTTCTCAACTTTTAACACAACATTGTGACTGCGTTACTGTCGTTTTACACAGATGGTGTTCTCGTATAATACTGAGTCCAAAGATAATTTATTAAGACAACTATATTACAAATTGTGCATTGTCGTCATGTATACCATTTAAAATTGTTAATAGATTTGGTCTCAGAATATATTTCCTGTTACAAAACCTCACATCCCATTCAGACTTGATCCGATCGATTCAAACTTATCGAATGGGACAAGTAGAAGTCATTTGCTTGAATCATAAAAAATTATAAGAAAATATACAAACTGACCAAATGGCGCAGTGATTAAAGATGTGGTAATTGGAGTGGGATTTACTAGGTTCGAATCCCGTTAAGGGCAGGATTCATGTCAGTGCTTTCATGTCAGTACTAAGGGCTGGTGTGGAGTTATGCAATATGCAGATGTTTTTTACGTAAATTTGAACTATAGCCATATGTCCTGGGTTTGGCTATATAATGGCAGTAAGTAGGACGCAAATCAGAGAAACGTGAAAGAGTTGAAAAAGCCTTGAGCCCCAAAACAGATTGCAAAGATATAAAGACAGGCAGAAAATAAACAAAAGTTGACAGCCTTTTCTCTAAGCTGTTTATATCCTTTAATATTGTGGTCAGACTCATACTTATGTTCAGAGGTAGCATTTGGTGAACTGCTTTTGATGAAATAACTCACAAGAGAATGTTCAGCAGTATCAGATGAGAACCAATACAGTAATTACGCTCTCTCCCATGAATCAGTGATTTGGGTAAGGGAGAAACTCGTCAATGAAGAGTGACAAATCTAGACTACACTTCATTTATTTTATGGCTTAATAAGAGTTTCGAAACTTGGAAGGATTTTTGTACCAGACACTTTGCAATTTTTTACTGAAAGTTTCAAAGTTGATGATATAGAGTGGAGACTGAAATCTTTTGTGATAAGTATAATGTGAATCTTCGTTCATCTCTCTGACTAGTGCAGCTTTGCTTCACAAAGCGACTCAAGGAATAGTGGAGTATATAGTATAATCTTTAGAGCCTTAACTTCGTTCTCCTCCACCTGCATCATTAGAACGCTAAGTTATTTACACTTAAGTCCAGAACTTGAAATGAAGTGTTAAAGGCCAGGTCAAACCTCAGGTCAGTTTAAAAAAGAATTTTCATAAAGTCTCATTAAAGGAAATTGCTTTAATACTTGAATCAATACACAATACATGTAGACAAAAGTAAAATTTTCAATTACGTATGTAATGTTCATTAGATAGTGAACTTCTGAAACCCAAAAAACATAAAGAAGGTGGAAATTATTCCAGAACTCAAAGTGCCCCTTAGGCCTACTGTTCAACCCACATACACTTACAGATTAAAAACACACAATGATTGATGTTTGGCCACCACCCGAGACCCCCGGAAAGACAGAACAAGCTCGCTGCTTTCTCTACCACGAGATCTCTCTCTGAAAACTTAAATATTATATTATAGTGAAACCTATGCATGTCTCTTGAAATAAGCACCTTACAAAAAATAACATCTTTGATATCGTATATTAATATCGTACATATAAAACGTATATTCCAGTGCTTGTATTTTGTATCATTGGCGAGAGTTGAACTAACAACATTTACGTAAATAAAATCTAAAATACAAATCACTCTCAATCGTTTTGCTACAACCTCCAACGTAGATTTAATGAAGTCAGCTGCGTGAAGTAATCATTGAGTTTTTTTCATTATGGACATCTCTGGCGTCTGTATTTGTGGATATTCAAATTCAGGATAAGAACTATATTGAAAATGTGCTTCAATACCAGATCGATGGTGACCCAAATAGTTAGTTCCGAATAGTAGATAACCGAAGTCTCAATTGTATTGTTAACTTATTGCACTAACTATTGAATTGCTATAGACGCCCTATATAGTTTTTCTGCATTAGTAACTCTTACTTTTGGGTTAAACTGTCGATAAATGACGTGAGTATTAGTGCAAATGTATGAAGAAACACCAATCCTTCAAAAAATGGTAGGAAGTGTTGAGGCTTTAAAAATACGTCTTAAACTAAGCAAGGCAATAATCAAGTATTGCTTCTTGTATTGGCAATGGACTATTGTGGAACAAGTTAGGAGCTAAAAATCTTCCATAAGCATGGGTAATTTAATATTCATATGTTTAATATCAAGATCTCACTGTATACAGAGTTTCATACGCAAAAATACGTGGCAGTAGTATAATAACTGCTACTATATAAGATAATAACTATATTTACTCGTGAAAGCAACAAATAACCTGAGAGATCTAATCCGATACCTCCTTTCCAAAATGATGATGGAAGTTGGGCTAAAGTACATATGAAACTGACTTCTTAATACATAACAGCTCCTCCCAAGACAAACAGCATATGAAACCATCAGTTAAGTCAAAAAGGTGGATAATCTAAATATTTAGCCTACTGCCCACAAGGCCGATATATAAAATTACAGGCCATTATTGGCCCGTACTGTGTCAACAATCTGACTCCAACGGTTTCGATCACGAGCCAGATCTTCATACTGTTGCAAGCAGTTGGAGATCGCCTTCTACGCCGTGGAGCCATCGTCGCCGACAGCGACCTCTTCGCCTGCCGAAATTTTTCTCTCGAATGTTAGAAGCCATCTTTCGTACTCATCCGTCAAGGTCCAACTCTCACATCCATACATGGCAACGGGTCTGATCAACACTCTGTACAGTTTCAGCATATCCGTATTTGCAAGATATTTTGATTTCAGCAGTGGACGTAGAGGATACAAAGCCCGATTGCCAGCAGCAAAGTGAACCTTGATATCCTCTCCCACACTATTATCGTGAGTAATGAAAGTTCCAAGATACTTGGTAGACTGAATCCAAAAACGTGTGGTTACCTCTACTGAAATCAATTGCGTCTTGGTCTCGAAAACCAGAGATCAGATATTTGGTTTTGGAATCATTGATTTTGAGACCAACGGAAGCTGAAAACTGTTCCAGTGGATCAAGTATCTCTTTCACTCCGTTGCCATTTAATCCAATCACACAGATATCATCTGCATATGCAAGAAGTTGATTGGATTGTCGGAATAAGATGTTGTCCTGAGGTGTTTCACTTTTACGAAGGATGTATTCCAACATGAGATTAAAAAGTATCGGGGAAAGCGCATCTCCTTGTCGAACACCATAATTGCAAAAATTCTCGATAGCCTGTTCTCAACTTTGACAAAGCATTGTGACTGCGTTACTGTCATTTTACACAGATGTACATATTTTTTTGGTATTCCTAAATATTCAAGCGCATACCATAGCCTCTCTCGATTGATCGAGTCATAGGCTTGCTTGAAATCCAGGAATACCTGGTGTACATCACGAGATGTTTCGTAGTACTTGGAAAGAATCATCCATAGCAAAAAAACTTGATCAGTGACTGACCGATTTGGACGGAATCCTCCTTGGTAGTCACCGACAATTTCCTCCGCTAAAGGAGTAATTCCTCCCAAGATTATGTAAGACAGTAACTTATATGCTGTGCAAAGGAGAGCTATACCGCGATAGTTCTCGCATTTCATGCGATCACCCTTTTTGAAAATTGGGCATAACGCGGCCACCTTCCATTCGTCAGGCATCACTTCATTTCGCCATACCAATCGAATAAGGTTGAAAAGACAGTTCCACAAAGTTAGCCCTCCGAATATCAAGAGCTCTGAATTAATGCAATCAACCCCTGGTGAACGATTTTTCTTTAATCTCTGCATGGCCATTGTGAATTCCTCATAGGATGGATCCTCAATGAACATCTCCGCCGTCTGTATTTGAGGATATTCAAATACAGCTTGTGATACATGTGGAACATTAAGTAGAGCAGAAAAATGTTCACGCCATGTATCGAGTACCGGATCGACGTTAACACAGAGGTTTCCATCCTGGTCCCGAATGGCAGTTGACCGAGATCTTAAGGTATGGTGCAATTCGGTGATTCCTTTAAAGAAACCACGCGAATTGTGCTCATTGCTGAGTTGTTGTACTCTTAAGACCTTAGCCTTTCACCATTCGCGCTTCTTCTGTCTACAAATGCGTTAAGCTGTCCTCCTAGCAAGAACTGCCTTGTTTTTCCTTGCAATTGTAAACCGAGTCTGCGCTTCATTGTGGGCTATATTGCATTGCTCAACAGCAAGACGACTTTCCTCATCAAACCAATCATTTTGGGCTTAGTTTTCACTATACCGAGAGTGTGCTGGGCAGCATCGACAACCGAGCTTTTCAATACTTCCCAGACACTGTTCACATCATCAGATTGGTAATTGGATCGTAAAATGTTATTGCTGACAAGATCTTGATATTTTTGTTGCGTTTCTTCATTTATCAGACCTTCACAGGAGAATCGCGTTTTATATTCTCCTGTCCTCCTTGACTTGTACAAAAATTTCCATCGCAGCTTTGCAGCAACCATGAAATGGTCACTGCCTACGAATTTGGTTGACGACCGATACGATCTCACGTCTTGGACAACCCGAGCCCGCGTAAAACCCGAGACCGCGGTCTTTACAAATCAACACATGGTCATTTTGGCTTCGGGATGTTTTACGTGGATGTGTCCAGGTTTCCAAATGGATGTTTTTATGGGGAAAGAATGTACTTGCCACTTGGAGATCATGTGCTGATGATCTCCAAGTGGCAAATTTCATGTGCAAGCGAAGCTTACACATTCGATTATCGACTGCCTGGAAGTCCAACACAGCCTTTTTTACCTGCGGCCCAATGAGAAAGCCAACTCCAAGATTTCCGAGGTCATCTCCACTGTGTGGCAACGTATAGCCTTGGGACACATCGACTCCACTTTTAGGCCATCGAGTTTCTTGGAGCGCCACGAGTTCCAATCGATACTCCTTCATACATGTGATAAGGCCGTCCAACGCGCCAGGTTTTCTTAGTGACTGCACGTTCCACGTGCTGATCCTCATTCTCGTATCCGGGTACTTAAGCGGGGGGTCATTGTTATTTAGGGGGTATTTGATTTTTTTGTTTTTGTTGACATTTTTAACTGTAATTGTTTTTTACGGATGCGGGTCGTCAGCCCATCGATCCAACCAGATTTAGTCGCCTCCTACGACAAGCTCTGGATACTGTGGTGGTATTCTATGGATCTCATGTTTCGTTCGAAATATTTACGAAACATGGTTGCCCCCATCCACAGGGCATGGTCTCCATTTTAACCGTATACCGATACTGATTTAGACCTATGGTACATAACTGTAGCGTGATATATCCAGAGCAGGAATGTTAAAACAATTCTTACTTTTCAAAACATATTTGATTGTGCTGCATGGTGAACACACTATGACACATAAGACACGACAACCTTCAAAAGCATCTACAGATGAAATACGAAAGCGATCATGTAAGCAAGTACAGTAGCTCGGTCAAAACATGAAATGTCAACGATATTACATAACCGCCATTTTAATTGCATTTGGCGAATGCAATCTAACTACAAGAATTGTGTCTCCTAATGCACTCCGGTATGCTTAATTTTAGCCGGCTAAAGCTTATGGTAAGTAACAGGGATTTTCCTTAGCATCCAAGGATGAAATACGCCAGCGAGGAGAACAAGTACAGTAGCTCAGTCAATATCAAATTCATGATAAGCGTCGTATGTAGACCACCCTTGACACAGTTTGACGACTTCCAGTTCAAAGCCTTTAGAAATAGGACGGGTTTTGTATACAGTAAATTTGGAGCTAATTAATTGGTTACACTATAAACGAACATAGACTACATTCGAACGATTATTCCGAAATGGAAATGGATCTCTTTAATTAGGCATTCATAATATATGTCTAGTATTGATATCGAAATGGGTTGGACACATTTATCGTATTAGGTTCGATATACCCGTTGAAATATTTCCAATAAATCAATCATATACCACAACGTTGTGTATAATCAAACGATTTGTGTAAATAATAGCGTAATGAAAACGCTCGTAAACATACCACAGTTTGGTCATACACAAATTGATTTACTATATATAATCGATTCATTATGTCAACAATAAGCTGAGCTATAAATATTTTCCAACTAATTTACATGCGTATGATGAAGCAGCTTTACGATGCACTTCGATACACATCTTGAATTTTTTTGTCAATCAACTTGGTTATATGTATATATGTATGTATGTATGTAAGGTCATCAACTTATATATACAAAAGATGCGCGGCCGATTAGAAGAATTGGTTTTGATTAATGTGCGGTCGTAGCTTAACCACAAGTAGTGTAATAAAATATTTATATAATTTCCATCGAACACAACAACAGCCAATTAAATCCTATTTGTATAACTTCAGACGCGGTTTCGTCACACAAATCGCATATGTGCTTCCTGATTTTCGACGGTTCGTGTATATATTCTGGACACTTTGACATTTCGACTCGCGTCTTTATAAATTCGATGCGGTTTTGTTTTAAGCGATGTAACCTTGACAGACTTTGTTATTTTGATTATTTTGCAGAATTCTTAATCATACCGCGACATTATCGTACACCTCCAATTCTGAATAAAAAATTATTTATAATAAATTATAATATTTAATTAATGTTAAACAATTTGTCAAAATGTATCAAAAATCATTTACTTACATTTTTTGTACTTTTTTGTGATTTTGCGTAATGAACTTATACACAAAGAAGCGATAAGGTTAGTGACTATATACTTGAGATGAATGGATAATTTGAGCCTGGTGAATCATGTATGGATCACACACATAACATATGCATAATAAATGATATTATCTGTGCGGTATCAAATATCGTAACAAACAGAGTATCATAAAATGTTTGATTGATCGAGCCCCGGACTTCCGACCTTCGATGCGCAAAGCTATCAGATCTGTATGCGATAAAGTTAAAGTTTAGTGTTTATGTTTTAAATAAGAAAATTTACGTGTGATTTCAGACCTAAAGGTGTATCGTTGGATTAGAAAAGTTATGAATTTACAAAATGGGGTCCGTATTGTTGTGTCTGGCCGAGGAATAGTACCTTACAGTAAAACCTATATCATTTAATATTGTAAATATTCTGCAGGAGTTCTAGTCACAAAACCAAATGATTTCTCAGACTTGTATGTATTCTAGTCAATCAACCGAACCTTAACTTCCCATAGTATAGAAATAACATCTACAAAGCAACGCCTTCAGATAGAAGCGGTCGGATAGGGATTGTCCACCTAGATATAACCTGAAGAAACCGAGCTACTTGAATATTCTACAACATTTCATAGATTTATACTAGAGGGTGATTTTAATGCAAAGCATGTTGACTATGGCCTTAGGCTTACAACAACCAAAGGTATAACGAACATATTGGCCCACGGATGAAGGTAAAACTCACGATCTACTGCATTTCTTTATATCAAAATAATTTTCACAATTTAATTGTTGAAATGAAACGAGATCAACTTTTGCCAGTAAAGCTACCGATTGGGAGAGCTTTTACATCTGAATTTGAAAGCAAGATTAACCTACAAACACGACTAAAATCGGGGATGCTACGAGGCTATGGCAACAAATGAGGAACTCATCTGACAAGATGATTCAAAATAACAAATCACCACAACTTAAGTGAGAAATTCAGAACCTAAATCAAAATTATCTTGGAATTGAACGCTGGTGAAAATATGAAATCGAACTACTCACTATGGAAGGCAACAAAAGAATAAAATCGCAACTACGCAGATCCCTATTCAGAAGCGAAGTGATTGCTTGTGGGCGGGATATCCCTATATCAAATCAAAAGCTTAAGAATTTGCTAATCATCTGGCTGATATTTTCAACCCGAATGCGAACGTATCGGATAAAATAATCGAAAATGGAAGCAGACTTGATACTGGATCACCAATTTGGATTCGAACGCAACCGTTCAACAATTGATCAGGTTCACAGATGGCCTAATTACAGATGGCCTAGAAAAGACGTTGGAAGACAAAAAAATTTCTTCGACCTTATCTCTGGATAAGGCAGTAGCTTTCGATAAGGTATGACACGAGGATTTAATATAATACATAAACTAAATCTTATGCTTCCGAGACCATATGTTAATCTTTTGAGATCATATTTATCTGAAAGGCTTTTCTAAGTAAGACAGAAAGATGAGTATTCTGGACTGAAAGAGGTAAGATCTCTCAAGGCAGCGTTCTGGGCCCAGTCCTATACCTATTATATACAAGTGATATACCACCGTCCAACCACGCAAGCATAGCAACGTTTGAAAACGACACCGCCACACTGTGGAAGACGCGACGAATAAACTTTAATGTGCAAGTAATGAAAATCGCCAGTGGACCAAGCGATGACAAATCAAACTTAATGAACTAAAAACTGCCCATGTCAACTTTACGAATAATTCATTGGTTAATCCGTCGCCAGCCAAGTTGAACGATGTGATGGTGCCATACGAGAACTCTGCTAAATGGAAAGAGCGTGAGTAAAAGAAAAGAAAAGAGCTTGATCCCAAATATAGACAATTGTACTTGCTAATTGCACGAAGGTCCAAATTAAGCATATGCAATAAAAAACTGATTTACAATCAGGTGCGAAAGCCGATCTGGCTATATGGCATCCAATTTTGGTCAGTTTTAGCAATAGTAAAAGGGGCTCCAAATCATGATTTGGAGATTCCGGAACTAAAACACAAAATAAAAAGATTTGCAATGAAGCATGAATCAAGGCTAATGTAACATGTTAATTCCGATATGTAAACCACTTGGCTGTATCATGTAGAGCAATAAAATCTATCTGCAACAATATAGTCAACTAAAGGACTTCGGTACGGTTAATTTTACCCGGCTGCAATTCAAGATAAGCTAGTTGAGACCGCGGGAAAACGAAAGAAATATATAAGGTAGGTTCATAGGTTTAAATTAGCGCTAAAATTTGTGAGAGGGAAGCAAAGGAAGATAAGCCGCACACCTATTATTTGTTTCAACAGTTTCCATTCAGGCCCTACTCCTCAAACCGATCCAGTTTCCCTATGTTTTCTATTTTCTACACCCAACATTGACATTGCACTGTACTATTCAGTAGGCCGTACTCCCACTATTTCGGTTACTAAACCTTCGGAATTGCTCGAACCGTACTGTAAAAATTTAAATTTAGGAAAAGACAAAGGAAGATAACGACAAACAAAATGTTCGAACAAAAACTAACAAAAGGGTAAGGGATAGGAAAAGCAAAGGACTGAAACGACATAGCCATAAAGCTTTGGCATCACATTAATATGACCGTAGGCCATTAGTACAAAGTTAGAGGAAGTCAACTAAAAACACTGGTGACCAACCAAATGGCTCAGTGGTGAAACCTGCAGCACTTGGAGTGTGAGGTGCGGTGTTTGAATGGATACCGACAGGATGTAAAACTAATTTTCAACCTCGCCTCTGGTCAACTGATGACGAACAATTAATGAAATGGAAAGTATAATTTGAAGATGATAGATCCTAAGCACTGAAACTATTCATCAACTGGCACCATTGACGAGATTTAAAAACAGGAAAACTGACAGAGACACTTTGTGAACTGAAATAAGAAATGTTGGATTTGTTAATACACTAACAGGCCAGTTTATCTCTTGAACTGATAACTTTATTGATTCTTTTTTGGGGTATTAGTGCTGACTTCTTCAATTAAGAAGACAAGGTATTATTTATTTATCAACGTCAACCTCACTTTCTTATATTATCGTTTCTGCATATAGTCGGTTAGTGTTTACAGTCTGAATGCGACTGTCAGCATTGACAAAATTAAACGAAAACGTATAATCACTAACTGTATTACAATATCAAGCATAGTAATTTTAAAGGGTTTACTGACTTTTATCCTAACATTGGGTGACTGCAGTGAATTCATCAAATTTTTAAATACGATATTGTGATGTGAAAAATCAGTTACTCTACTATGGAGAATGTTGGAATTGAAGTTAAATCATATATGTTCTGCTTTAAATGCAGCTTTCTAACTGATATTCACCCAAAATACTATGTTGTGAAACCGATCTGTAACCGATCAATATGGCTTTTATTGCCCAAAGGATTTGCACTACCATATTTGTTTCCCGAACCCTGAAATTATGTTAGATACCATCAATCAATTGGTACAATGTCAGCCACTTTGTTATTTTGTCATGTGGAGTAACAAAATCTATCTACAGGAATATTAACTAGAGTTCAGGCTGGAGTTCAGGATAAGAAACTCCATATGTATTCCAAAAGTACAAGGACTTCTTGAATGTAGTAATTCTAACTATAAAGTTTAAGTGGCAGACACCAACAACAATTACTTCATCACAAATAAGACACTAGTACATGACCGTATATAACAGAATTGACTTACACATCGTGGAAGATATCTTAGATCACAATTATACACAAGTTTGCTAAACAAAACAAACTACTAGAAGAAAACCACACTCCAACAGATACCAAATCATCAAAGTGATTCCGGTATCAATATGGCGCTATAGAACAAGTACATTGCAACTTAATTGCAATCAAAGCCACCAAAATATTGTTCAATTTGGTTCTATACATTTGCTTGAGCGCATATCTGCACAAGCTTTTAAAAAGGCCACGATGGCTTTATTTACAAAATAAAAACGATTTTGCCAAAGAACTTTCACTTAATTCTGGAAAGCTTCCTTCTCTAAAGGAAAATGGCATTGGCTTAAATGTCATTCGCACAGGAGTTTTGCAACACAGAGTTCGAAGATCTGCTAGATACGTATAATGTAATCAAACAGTTTAACTAGAAATATTTTTTCAAAACTAGAAACTCATTTCAATGAAATGAGATATGTAGCTGACTTTGAAGAACAAATTCACTTGGTTTGAGGTATATTTAAATTAAGATGTTCACATAATTAGTTTCTAAGATTTGCACACTCTTATTTTTTTTTTTTTTTTTTTTTTTTTTTTTTTATTCTATGCTATCTTTTTTGGGGTTCAAGGCTCTCCCAGCTCTTTCACGGTTCGCTTAGTTACGTCCTACTTTACGCCTTAACGGCCAAATCGAAGACGTACGGCTATAGGTCCGATTTTCGTAGAACCATCTGCGCATTGCATAGCTCCATGCCAGCCTATAGTACTGACATGGAAGATGGGTCGGCCCATAGTTTTGCACTCCAACAGGGGGTCATAGATGTGTTCATTAACACCACCGATCGTAATCAAGTGGTGAAAAATCCCTTTTGCATCCTGCCCCTATCGGGATTCGAACCCGGTACCTCCCGCTCCAACTGCCACAGCTTTAACCACTGAGCCAACTGGGCGGTCATTTGCACACTCTTAATTTCTATATAAAAACGATTCGAGAATAATCCTGTTGGTAGTAAATACAAAATTCTATCGCATAAATAAAGGGTGTTTTTTTAGAGGTTCGCAACTTTGAGTTGGCACCACTGGCTAACAGCTGATAGATACTTTTTGTTTAGTTTGGTTTAAATTCCGCAAACATTCCAACGCTTGCAAATTGTTAGTTTCAAAATTTCGTCCATTTTATGGTGTACATAATAGTCTTTCAGAGCGGCTAATTCGAAGAACAATAGATCGTTTTCGAACTAAGTTTACTCTCAATGATAATGTGCATCCCGTGAGACGTCGAACAGTGCACACTGAAGAAGCTGTAGCCGTTGTACAGGAAACCAATAGATGAAGATCCAAATCAATTAATTCGTCGCCTTTCTCTGCAACTGTGTTTGTGTCCTTCCACTTTTATTTAGATTTTAGGCAAGGATCTTGGCTTAAAAGCTATATTAAGATACAACTTGTGCAGGAATTAAATCCAAACGACCAATGTAAACGCCGCCACTTCGGCTTATGGGTTTAATAAATAGCAAAAGTTGATATTAGTGTTGAATTCCATTCAAAGTTTTGTCCTCAGATGAAGCCAAGTTTTGGTCGATTGAGTACTATAAAGCAGAATTGTCGCATTTTGAGTGAGAATAATCCACAAGCTTTTGTCGAAACACCATTACATCAAAGCCCCCTGAATCACTTCAAGAATGCTTTTATTACATCCACATTATTTGACTCGCAAACAGTAAAATAAATTCTCCAAAGTCAACAATCTAAACTGTCTGTCTGAGACAAATAATAAGAATTTTATTACTTCAGATAAACTAAAAAAATTGTAATAACCCAAATACGCATTCATTGGACATGAATCATCTAATCTGCTGTTGACAAATACACAAATAGCCAACTAGAGTAAACTCATAATAATATACTGTTATTGGCCAATCTGAGTGCGGTTTAACAAACCACATACTTTGCAATGTTTCAGTTCAATATTTACCTATCCTTGCAAATATCTATCATATAGACGTACCTTGTATATCACCACAAACGATATTATTAAATCTCTGCATCGCATTAAATTGGGAGTTTTTCTAGTTGCTTGGAAATTCTCACTTAGCCTGGAAATCAATGATAAGTTACAAAGTACCAGTTTCGAGTGCCGATCCATCCATTTAGGAAAACATTTTCACTAACCTGCTGCAGATAGCTTTAACCCCGTATATCGTACATCTCCACAGGAAGAAGGTGGAACACAACATTCAAAACTAGTGTAGGCGTCGTCCTTAGCCCTGTTCAAAAGCATATAGGCTGATCTTTGCATCGTCTCCATTATTTTCCTGTAACCTACTTGTTAAGAGATATTGTCATTACACACAAACTCCTTACTTGAGTATGGGCCAATGCACAGAGCCAATGTATAGCAACTAATGTGGTACCGGTTAAAGTTACATGAGAACATGTTGGAACTGAATTTTAGATTAATTTACCCCCAACTGAAACATACCGGTTCATTTCTCTTCAATTGAAATATCATTACGCATTATATAGTGGACTGTTTTCAGGTGTTGCAATGTATGCAATCTGTTTTGGGGCTCACTCCCAACTCTTTCGCGGTTCGCTTATTTACGTCCTTACCTAACGTTTTGCAGCCAAATCGAGGACGTACGGCTATAGGTCCGATTTACCTTACCATTTGCACGTTGCATAGCTCCATCCCAGCCTATAACACTGACATGGAAGATGGGTCGGTCCATGGATTCTGCACTTCAACAGGGGGTCATAGTTGTGTTCATTTACAACACCGATCGTAATCAAGTGGTGAAAAATCCCGCCCTTTCATCCCGCCCTATCGGGATTCGACCCCGGTACCTCCCGTTCCAACTGCCGCAGCTTTAACCACTGCACTACTTGGGCGGTTTTTCCAGGGGTTTATCTGAGGCTGCAACTAGTTATTGAACTTAACATTCATTTGAATATGTAACTCTTCCAGTATTACCAAACTGCTCTTTGAATGTTGATCTGTGGCGTTCACAATAAAATTTCAACTTTATCATTGACAAATAAAATTATCTGTTACGTCATAATAGAAGTAAGCGAAAATCGAAAACATTTCGAATCAATTATTTGTAATTCGCTAGAACTGTTGCAACACGAGTCACAACATGTACATATATAATGCAGACATATTTAATCCAGTCGCATCTGCCTGATGCGATGGAATTGCTCTTTTTGATCACTCACCCATTCAAAATGACGTCATAAGACCGCAAATGGCCCAGTGTTAAAACTACTACTCAACTAGAATCTCTACGTCTTCAACTCAACGCCTGGTTGGATTTAGCTCAGCGTCTTAGTTGTCAATAATGACTTTTGCATCACTGTCACGTACAGACCAGCATCTCGTCCAAACAATTACAGACCACCACCACTTTTCTTAGGAATATGTAGCAGCTTTACACAACTTATGATTATAACCTCTCTGCAAGGGCCAGGATGCGAGTCGTTCTGTAGTTTTACTGGTGTGATCCGGTCTGGGCCGGTTGATTTATAGGGCTTACTTTAATCAAAGCCTCCTATCACCCACAATATAGGTAAATTATCCTGTTTATCCTGAATAGGTACTTGGTATAGGTGCTAAATCGACCACCATAAATTAGCTAATTAGCTATATAGCTCAGTGTGATTGGATTTTTGGACAGTACTTTTCTGAAGCATGTGATTGCTTATGCAGATGACGTATCGTTAGCTGTCTCTGGTAAATATTTAAGCACGGTGAAGGAGGTAATCCAAAATGTCATCCTAATCATAATGAGGTTGGTCATCACATGTGGACTGGCAATGAGCTCGTCCAAAACTGAACTGGTACCATTTACTATAAAATATAAAATCCCGGTAGAAGATCCACCTCTCTTAAATGGTGACTTTAGCTTTTACTGACAAGGCAAGATATTTAGGTGTAATTTTGCACGATAAGCTTAGTTGTAAGCCCAACGTATTGAAAAATGTAAACAAGGCTAATATAGCTATGTACTCGTGCAAAAACATCATCGGTATGAAATGGGACCTGAAGTCGGAGCTGGGACACTGGCTATTCACTTCCATAGTAAGGCTTGTACTTATGTATGGAGAGAGGGGTTGGTGGCCAGCTTTTGGTAAAGTAACTTACAACAAGAAGATCGGGAAGGTCTGTATGCTAGTAAGCGAGGCGTTGAGGACAACACTAACAAGTGTCTTGCGTAGATTATGTTTCACCTTCTCCCCTTCGATATTTATGGCGGCGATTACAGCCACCCGACTATCAGCCATATCTCAGTGGAAATGTCTTCAGACAGGACACCCAACGATAATAAGATCGCTAAGGAAGGAACTGGTGAATCTAGACTACGTTACACCGACTTTATTCTTCTAGGAGCGGGTCAGTTGCGGAAACGAAAGCATTGCAGTTCTTTATACGCATGGCTCCCAGCCACACGGTTAAGTAAGAGCTGGAGTCTTTTGTGCTAAATTTGAAGAAGATATATCAGCTCGTTTACCTGATCATTGCAGCGTGTACCAGACAGAGGTAATGGCGATTGAGGAGACCCATTAAGGCATCCAAGACTGTATTAAAAAAAGGAGGCAGTAACCTCTACTAATGAAACGTGGACGAACACCCTCTCATGTAGGATAGCAAGGCAAGTCTGGCCAAAGACACCCTACGAAATAAAATTGTGGGGATACTCACAGGAAACTGCCTACTTGGAGAACATGCGAGGTGGCTTGGTTTAGAAGCTAATGGCTTTTGCAGAAACTGTATGGATGAGGAGGAGAAAGAGATGGTCTCCACCTTTCTGATCTCGATAACTGTAAGGTGCTAGACTTTTTACACTACATAAGTAGCTCAAACGGGTTCTCATAAGGGTAATAGAGAAGTAAGATTCTGTGGTATCACAACGGAACGTCGCCAGTCTAAGTGTGCAGCTACTCAACCTAACCTTCTTGAGGCAATAAGTAAGAGTTCCAGTTCATACCATGCGGTTTTGGTTCCTACTAAATTTCTGTAAGGTTTCCAGTACTGAGGACAACCGTACTACTTTTAGCTTTCCGCTTAGCAGTTTCTCTACTGTGACAAGTAATTTCTCTACCGAAAGCGTAGCTCGGTGGATTGTTATTAATAATGTTACACCATTAAATATATGTTTCCCAATAGTGTGTAGCATAGATGCGAATCAGCTATAAAAATTGAATTTCTGTAAATTTTATTATGCACTGTGACATTTTGGACATGCCTATCTGTTGCGGATCTTTTATGACCATAAATAGTGTAAACTATAATGTCAATCAGCATGACATCTTACATAATTACAACAAAATAAAATCTATTCAGGAAGTATACCCCCTCGAACATTAACATTTCAATCGACCACTTGACATTCCGAACTGTCAAAATTAATAAATTCCCTCAACATGTTCGAGATCTCTATGTACACTGTATACATGATCGATGATATTTTGAACTATAAAAATTCCTCAAAATATCAAATCAATTTAATATCGACTTGAAGGTCTTTCCAATGGCTTATATACATAAATATATAGTCTGATGGTACGAGTATATAAGACGAGCGCGAATAGTTATTTTAGAATCGTGTACTCGTCTTTGTAATTCAAAAACTATATTTAATTAAATTCAATGAAAATTGGTTAAATTAATGATTGATTTGTTAAGAGTAGCAAAATGTTATTTGTTTTTGGGGGCTGTATGGCATATAAATTTGACCTTTCTTACGTCATCAGTTGCTTACCGAAACCTAACGTTTCTAACATGATGTGCACGCGGTTATGTAACTTTCTTTCTAGTTTCGAGGCATAAAACTATGCACATGGTTGAATTAATAATTGCTTATTATATGGACGATGGCCACATACTCGTACATATAAAGTTTATGTACGAATTATACGGTCGACGGTCGTTATTTATGAGGTTAAAGTTATAATTTTACTTTTGTTTTTATCTTGAAATTGAGTTCAACTTAGATCTTAAAATAGAGAAGCATTTTTCGCGGTTTGGATATGTGTTGAGGTCATATGTAGTGCCATTCGTTGGTGAAGAACGAAAGTAACGTCATCATGGTGGTGAATTATATTTGGAAATAGCATGGACACACCATTGAACCACAGAGCCCACAACCTAAAAGATCTTCTGGGCTATTTTCTCCTATAGTCTATAATCTATATATGTTCCAGTCAATATACAGGCTTTTAATGAAATCGACTCCGGTTTTTTGAGTAGTTGATAGTTATATCGACGTAATGACAAACCACTCGTTTAGATTGTTTGGACGACTTAGTATACCACCACAGCTTTGCGATGTTCTGTTGCGCCTGTACTATCAGTTGCCTCATTTATTACTTCTTAACTACAACCCGACACCCACATAAGAGTTATTGATAGGCGGTGACATTTACCCCTTTGGTCCTAAATATAGATGAATACTATCAAAATACTCCTATATCCGATACTACGGTTACCTTTGATTCGGAGTCCGAATACACATACCATAACACAAATATTGGTTTGATTGAGAGATCTGTACTATACTCAACTCACCCGGAACGAAAATTCCACATTAAAATGTTTATTACAAACTGCGTGTCTGCCGGGAAGGTATGCTACTTTGTTTTGCCGCCATTTTGGTAAACGTTAGTCTTGACAGTTCTTATTTGCCCGTCGTGAAGTAGACACGTGGAAAATTTATTAATCGTTAAAACATTTTATCAAAATCAATCATCGATTACTGTGACGATGAGAAAGTTACGTGAAACTTTTGGGAGAAACAACGTGCCAACAAAACGCACTATTTATCGTGTAGTGAATGATTTCGAAGAAAGAGGGTCCGTACGTGATAGGCCCAAGCATGGGCCACAACGAACTGCAAGATCGGATGAAATATTACAGCTGCTCAAGAAAGTGTTCAAAACAATCCATCAACCTCAATTCGACGCCGTGCTCAGAAGCTCGGCCTTCAAAGAACAAGTTTGGCCACAATTTTGCACAAGGATTTGCATTTGTTTCCATTTAAGATTCAGTTGACACAAGAGCTTCTTCCACAAGACTATTTACGCCGCCGTACATATGCCAATAGGATGTTGCCTCGTACTTAATGAGTGACGAGGCAGATTTTCAGTTGAATGGATATGAGCATAAACAGAATAGTCGGTTCTGGGCAATGGAAAACCCTCAAATTATTCATCAGTTACCTTTGCATCCATTAAAAGTGACAGTCTGGTGTGCAATTTGGTCATTGCAGGAATCATTGGACCTCATTTCTTTGTAAATGAAAACGGCGTAACGGTAACTGTGAATGGGGAGCGATATCGTGATATGATTGAAAACTTTTACATGTGGTATCAACAAGACTTGATTTACATGTGTTATCAACAAGATGGTGCCACAGCGCATACAGCCAGGATTACCATGGAATTAATGCGTGACCTCTTTCCACAATAAGTTATTTACAAAAATGATGACGTTGATTGGCCTCCACGGGCGCCTGATTTTACTGCTCCGGACTTTTTTTTTTATATATATATTTTATACTATGCTATCTTTTTTGGGGCTCAAAGCTCTCCCAGCTCTTTCGCGGTTCGCTTATTTACGTCCTACTTTACGCCTTACCGGCCAAATCGAGGACGTACGGCTATAGGTCCGATTTTCGTAGAACCATCTGCGCATTGCATAGCTTCATGCCAGCCTATAGTACTGACATGGAAGATGGGTCGGCCCATGAGTTCTGCACTCCAACAGGGGGTCATAGATGTGTTGGACTTCTCCGGACTTCTTTTTGTGGAGATATCTGAAAAGCAAAGCTTATGCAAACAAACCAGAAACGCTTGAACAACTCAAACAAAATATTCGTGATGAAATTAATGAAATACCGCGTGAAATGTGTGAGAATGTAATGAAAAATTTGTTCAAAAGGGCTCGCATTTGAGAAGCTAACAGAGGCCGGCATTTATCTGATATTGTATTCCTTAAATAATTGCCGACATTAAGTAAAACATTTATCAATATAAGACCAATTCTCTTTCATTTAATCAAAAATTATAAACAAACAAAGTAGTATACCTTCCCGGCGGACACCCTGTACCATCGGAAGTCATTTCAGTGGATTCTATCTTTTTAATCTTTTTAATATACAGATACAGTGCGAGCAGTCATAATAGTGCCTGCATAGCTGGATTTGGACATGCTTCAATTGATACTTGTGCATCACCTTAGGTTTCAATCACCAAAAAGCTACCATAAAGCTTTTGGCCGGCACAGTTTCTTTATAGACTTAGATTATGTATTCATTCCAAGTCAACTTCTGATCTAAGTTTACTCCAACACGTTTGATTTATTTAAGAGTAATTCTTAATGACACATAGCTGGTTAAATTCCAACTCTATACACCATTGACACACTGTGCCAATAGCTATTGTAAAAGTGCTTGCATCTGATCTAATAGGGTGCCATTGAAATTGTCCGTAATGATTATAACCCGATCATCTCCATAACCTTGAATATAATTTAGTGGCTCAAACTTAAAAGAAGCTCTTCAATTACCATAGAGACCATTGTAAAGGGGAAAAAACGAGAATAAAATTAGCATGCACTTTGCAGTAAAACTTGCCATAACCTATAAGTTTCCTCTGCTGCTCTACTGTTGGAGTCATATAATAGCTCTCGAAGCCCCGTCAATACCAATAAAGACACATAAAGACGAGACATTGCCATGGTTCATTTATCATCTTGGTAAGCGAAATGGTTCTTATTGAGTGGCTTCCTGGTGAGGAATCTACTCGTAATATGTTGATGCAGCATCGGGTTGATCGATGTTGAGTACAGAATATGACTAAATGTCTAGCGGCGTCCAGGAGAGCGATTTTTACAGGTCTGTTTTGATGGAACAGTCTCATACATATCTCCTATATACATTTTTTTTAATGCATGATAATGCATGAGGTAGGACTCGTGTACAACCCTTAGTCGAGAGCGCATCCCTATACATTCTGTCACACTGGCTGCTTGAAGGGCTATTTGCTTCAATACTTGTTTCCTCGAAACTTATTTGACAGACAATAACTTCACTGGATATAAAATCTTTGAAGTGCAGTTAAATGCAGAACCTGGTGAGCACTTCAGGTTCTCCTGTCCTTTTCTCTCCACAGGTCCCAATTGTTGAAGATCTATAAACATCTCAAATATAATAACATAGCGCACCATGATCAAAACCATGAAAAAAGATACTCTAGTGGCGAACATTTAAAACTATGTTTCACAGAGGGAAAATAATTCCCAGTACGCCAGAATACATTTTTGGGAATTGGGGAATAAAATATGGGGAATTAATGTAGTTGGGAATTGGGAAAATTTGTTTCCCAATTCCCAGGGAAAACCAGAATAGGGCCACAGGTGTTTCTACTTGTTTGTTCGAGTACCGGTGGTCTCAAACAATCGAAACTCGTTTATGCAATCAACTTCCAAATCAGGATTGTAGTCTTTAGAGAATGAAGAGATGGTCTTCCGCATTTCAACGAATAAACATTTTGAAGGTGGAGCATAAGACTGAAATGTTAAATCTTCTGTTTCTGTAGGCTCACTAAATTGTTCTAAATTTGAACAAATAATTTCCTGTTCCATAAATAGTCTTGACATTACAGGTACTTTCGAATGGCGTGAATTAACTGAATGAGAATAGAGTTACTGTTTAGATAATACAGTTGATATTTAAATAATTGAGCTACTGAATAGAATTGGGTGTTCGATTGGTACCATTCACTTCAAATAAATGCCAAAACGAAAATCATTTTAATAATGATTAAATATAATGCTTGAATAAAAATAAAACAAAGTTTATTAAAAATTGTTAGCCAAAAAATTGATAAAAAAACAAAATTGGAACAATTTTTAAACAAAATAAAAAATATTATGCTGAAACAACGAAAACAAAATTACTGAATTAACTACACGAGCAAAATTCATATTCAGATAACTCAGTTGCTCAATATTTAACTGAAGTGAAAAAGTGCGAATCGAACCCTCAATTCACTTCAGTTGATTCAGTTAATTCTATTAATTCATGTCAATCGAAAGGGCTTTTCATCTTTAGCAAATGTTAAAAATGAAATTACTTAGAAACCGGTTAACCGTGGCAAAAAACCGGGTTTTAGGGTAGTAAAAAAATTGACAGTTAACCGGTTAGTCGGTTTTGGTTTTAACCGGTTTAGATGCCCTAATTAAAACTTCAAATAGAGAATATCCAATACTTCGATGGTAAGTAAAATATTCAAATATCTTTATACATTAGTAATATGTGTATACCAGTTCGCGGGCGCGTCTATGGTTAGTTTGGTTAAAACATTAATGATCGTTTTGTGAATGGTTTCAACCTGTCCGTTACTTCTAAGAACTCCCGTCGTTGTGAAATGCAGTTCTATATTTTCGTCTTGACAATAATTTGTAAAATCACTAGAAGTAAAGCAAGATCCTTTATCACTTATTATTCTCTCTGGATTACCAAATCCTTCTGTTGGAATTGCAACTTTTCTATGGCTACCTTAGTTGTACACGATTTTGTCGGATATATCCAAGTAAACTTAGAAAATGCATCAATCACCGTAAAGATATATTTATACTGTTTTCCAGTTGTCGTCATCGGTCCTAAATAGTCTATATGATATGTTATTAATGGCATATCTACTTTATCGATCAAAATGATAAACAACGTTCATTCTTATTTTTGGTTTTCTATTCATCAAAATACATTTCACACAATCTTTTCGATCAATTTTGGTATATAAAATTCTCTGTTGATCATCTCCATCATTTTTCTAGTTATGCTATTAGGAACAGTGGTATAATTTTGTCCCAATTACGCTGGTTTCCATACATGGTTTTCTTTAGAAATTCTTCTAACGTAGCGTTCAACCATGCCGTCTGACTGAGGATGGAAAGGTGTTGTTCTTGTTTTATTGATCCCCAATACTTGACACATTTTCTGGAATACGACTGACTCAAAATTGCGGCCTTGATCTAAATGCAGTTCCATTGATACTCCGTATCGACTTATCCAATTATTTACCACGGCGTTAGCGATTGTTGTTGTTTCTTGGTTCGGTATTGGATAAACTTCAGGCCATTTACTGAAATTATTCATCACCATTAAAACATACTTATTTCCGCTTTCGCTGATAGGAAATGGACCTGCAATATCCATAGGGATCCGATCAAATAGTGCTCCGCTATTATACTGCTGCATTTTTCCATGGCTTCATTTTGCAGGACCCTTAACTGCCATGCACTGATCACATTTTTGACTCCATTCTCCGACCGATTTATTGATTCCTAGATGGTCACCACTTGTTCCTCCATGATACTCCCTCAAAATTTCGGTAATTCGGATTCCTTGGTACCACCACTAATGAATAGTTTATTTCTACCATCGGAACTTTCCCAAACCTGTTTTAAACAGCTATCTTCAATTAACAGACTATCCCATTGAGCCTAATATGCCTTAACTATAGGACTCTTGTCAGCAACCTCCTTCCATAACGGTCTGTACTGGTATTTTGAGAATTTTACAATGATCGATAAATCGGGATCTTCTAATTGCTACTTTCTGATTTCTTCGTTGGTCCACTCATCGGATGGTAACACTTGCTAAGTCGCATGTCAACAACATGTTTCTTACTCTCTACTCGACCACAATCAACGAGACATAGCCGTTTTGACATAGTCCTGCAAAATCGAAGAGATTTTGCAGGACTCACATTCTCTTCCAATCTACTGTGTTCATCATTGGACATACGGTATATAGGCGACGGTGTTCTTGCTCGCCTACGTTTAACTTCCCAACAGTCTCGCGATATATGACCTAGTTTATCGCAGGCCCAACATCTGATTCTATGGTTTCTATCCCGGAACCTCGTCGAAGCAAATTTCTTCTGTGTGAATACACGCCATATTTCTGTGTGCCATTTGTTTCTGTGTATTCAGGCGCCATATTAAAGTGGGTTAGATGCACCAATCGCTCGATGTCTGCTGCAAACTCCTGTAGTGTTTCACCGATTCTTAATGAGAACGACCCGCATAGCTGTATAGCTCTCGTTTATGATCAGCACCATATTTTCGTTCCAAGGCTAGCATTATTCTATCATAGTCATCGTGTTCGGATTCTGGAACAATCTGCAACATATCTGCTGCACCGTAAATGCTGTCGTTTTAAATTGTAATTTAAAAATATTAAACGACGTTGTTCCGTCGAATGTCGGAGGCTTTAATTTAATTCCGTTGAATGGTTTCAGAGTAGCACCGCCATTATTTTTAATGTCTATCAGTTCTTTTTCCACTTTCAAAAACCTTTCATCCGTCGCTTCGAATTGTTGGTCCATTTCACAGATCTTTTCACTGACTTCGGATATAAAATGTCGTTTAATATTATCTTGTTGTTCCAGTCTATAAGACCATGTTACAGTCTTTCCTTTGTTCGGTTGGCATTTCAGTTTTCCAATTTTCTTGATTTGCCATGACTTGTTGTATCGCTTCCATTAACTGCCCCATATCAAAATTTGTAGATGCTGGGGTAGGTTTATTTATTGTTGCAGGAACGATGTTATTAAATCCAGTATTAAATTCGTACTGATCTGGATCGATGTTCTGTTCCAGTAAATCTTGTTGTAGCCTCTCGTGTAGTTCTGCTTTGCTACCTGCTGTAGGAAAACCCCGTAGGCTCAGCTCGTTATTCAGCTCCAATATATTCGAATCCTTCGATTTGTGTATTATTTCACCTGTATATTGCGATTCATGCTGATTTCCAATTACGAACTAGATTACGTGTAGTTATTCTATTCAATCAGAGATGTCACCCGCGTCCGTAAAAATATCTTGGTTGAGCCCCCATGTGGGATTTTAAAAAGGAAACTATCAATACTGAATAATAATTAGACAAAACTATATTTCAATTTTAACTATATACGCGACTTCTTGTTCCTGTTTTATCCTGAACTCGACTAACTCTTTTATTTTTATGCAGCTCCTACTATAGTCACTCGAAATAATATAATTATGTTAGCCTAATTTTGTAGTTGCTTCAAACAAGTAGAACGCTATTTTAAAAGGGTAATCCATACCCTACATTTATATGGAAGTGAAAATTGGACCTTGACGGATGTGTACGAAAGATGGCTTCTAACATTCGAGGGAAGAATCATGCGTGTGATATATAGCCCAAAACGCGACGTTAATGGCACAAACCGAGTTCTGTTTCAATCACGAAATCAGGAATTTAATACGAATTCCTGATATCATACGCTGGCTGAATGATACAGCGATCTTTGAAGGCAGTGCCGAAGGCGAGGAGCGCGATCTATCTCGTTTTATTATGGATATGTTGAAAAGGACTATCCGGTGAATGAGTAATGGCTAAAATATTTTGTAAAAAAATTAGTCTGTATTCAATTACTTAAAACCACTAGGAAGACAATTTGCATGCATACAGTTTCGACTTCTGTAAAGAAACCAATTATTCTTCAAAATCGTACATTTCGACAAGCAATAAAAATTAAATGCAATACGTGACATAATTTATTTTTTATTGTTGCTAATTTATTAATTTATTTTATTGGCAATTTTTATGTTCTCTATGATATTTAGATATCGCGAATGACGTGTCTGCCTATAAGTTGATACGTACTTGTCAATACCATTTCTTTATGTAATATATCGTGATTACCGCGTACTGACTACTCTCGATTGCATAAGTTACCATATAGTTCCCACATGAAACCCCATTTTAGTCCAAAAAGTTAATTATAAAAACTTTCATTTTCATCTGCGCGACTATCCGCGTCCAAGAAAACCGTGTCCACCTAACGAAGATGCTCATAAAAATTGGAATTTTATTACTGTGCCAGAGTTCATTATGCAATTGAATAGCATTTATTTATAAGGTCCCATCGCAATCAGATGAAATTGTATAATTAAACCGTGCACTAAGGTAAGTACACTCATAGATGCTACTGTCGTGTACGACGATACACGATATACTTCCAATTTAACTTTCGTTTTCTATGTTACTCGTATATAGTCTTGAAAACAGAAACAGTTACTATAAAACTGTATAATACTTAAAGATTACAGCATACCAACAATATACAATGTATGTATATGAGTAAGAAGAAGACGAAGATGATGATGAGAAAAAATTCTCGATATAATTATGATCGAAAGTTCAAGGTTACCTCAAAAATGTATAACGTTACAATTAGTTGTACGTGTATATAGCGAATGGCGAGCTTAAGTACACACATAACAAGGAAATTGTGCGCACCTCAAATACATGAAACGTATAGTCGATTAATAATTACACTTCTTATTTATTGAGAGATCATGAAATTATTTCAAAATTATTTTTTGTTTGTGATTGTTTTGTACGATTCTTCTGAAATCTTGCGTAAATAATTTAAGATAGGTTAAGATTGAGTGTAATGAACTAATTGGATGATGGTGGTTTTATCGTACGTGTATAATTGAAAATCGGGTGCGATGATTTGATTTGAGACGCGAATAGTATTCTCGATGGACGGTGATCATGATTCAACTCCCGTTTTGGTTTCTAATTGAACAACAGTTGGTTTAACCAACTTGAGCCATCGAAACGAAATACACACTATGTTCAGAGGAGAGGGTATTCGACGTGAGGATCTAGTGATCTCCGTTTTGTTCTGTTATGATTCAGAACTTTATCATCCTATACTAAGGGCTATAGAGTACACAAACTGTAATGATATCTCAATCATTGCCGGATGCGATGCAAACTCATCACGTATGCTGGTTCAGCACCGATATTAACCCTATAGACATTTCCCTCTTGGAATAACTATCCGCGTCTGACCTAGTCATCTCGAATGTGGACAATACACCTACCTTTTTGATATCGCCAAGGCAAGAAGTAAGTGATATTATTCTATCCTCACAGAGTCTTAGTGGAAAAACTCACCCTGGATGGTCTAAGACTAGGGAAGTAGGCAGACTGAGAAAACAGACAAACTTCTAAACAAGGCCATGAAAACCGGTTCAACGGAAGATTGGGACTTGTACAAATTTTCACAAGGGAGTGCAAGAAATGTTTCCGATGTGAAAACACATCGAAATAGAAGCTTTAGATGTTCTAATGAAAACATTTTCCCGAAAGTGAAAACTCTAGTAGATGGACATCAACTCCCACACCATCTTCCATGTTTCAGAGATTTTACGTTGGTGGCAAAGGTGGTGACAATAGATAGAATATGATGGAACATCGGTTGTTTCTCAAAATTAAATTCCGGACCTAGGAAGCATCCCTTCCCAGTCTCCTAAAAGAAGGACTGCAAATTATCCTAGACCACGTTGAACATATCTTCAGACTCAGTTTGGCCCTGAGTTACATTCAATGATCATGGAGAAAAGTCAGAATAGTGTTCATCCCGAATAATGGAAAGCCTAGATATGACCAGGCAAAAAGTTTTCGGCCTATCTTCTTTGCTCTTAAATGTTGAGCGCGATTAGTTGATAGGTACTATAGAGATAATGCACTAATACAAAATCCCATACATTCCAAACACGCACTACAGGAAGATAGATCTGTTGAAACAAAAAGTCGTTGGACAGATTTAAAAATAGATGAACAAGGAATTTGCCTTGGGAGCGTTTCTGGACATCGAAGGCGTGTTCGATTACGCTTTCTTCAGTGCAATGATATCTGCAGCTGAAAGACACGTCATTGTGGTGCCTTGTGCTTAACTCACTCCTAGTCCAACTAAACAACAACTGATTTTTATGACAAGTTTATGCCCATGACATCACCATAATACTGGCAGGTAAATATACGGATGTAATATGTGATCACAAGCAAATAGTTTTAACTATAGACATAGTTATAACCTGGTGTAGTGACCAGAGTCTATCAATCAACCCCAGGAAAACTGAGATGGTTCATTTCAGTATACGAAGGATTTCGAGAAACTTTTGTTTTTCAAAAATTGGGGCTCATAAAATCCTACTCTTTTTGGAAGTTAAGTATAGATCGAAATCTATATGTTTTTGCCAAGTAATCTTTCTATCTGGCTAGATCGAAAGATTACTTGGCAAAAACATATATAGGGGAATGCAATATAGCAAGAAACTTAGTAGTAATGACAGGATCTTGCTGGGCATTCTCACGGAGCAGTGCTCCCTGAATAATCGTATTCTCCGAATGAAAATTCGGAACATCGTATAACTACGAACAGTGTTGTGGTGGAGGGGAAGAAGCAGTTGACTACTTTTGCACTACTGTTCTTCATACTCTTTCCCTAGACTGCACTGCTTTTGATAACAATTCCTATTTGAGGCTCAACTGATGACCTTGATCATACCAAATATCTTGGACCTCATTAGAAGAAGCAACAGCTTTCGGGACTGAAAGAGTACGTCAATGTTATACAATCTAAAATGGTTTTAAAAGAGGAAACTCGACCAATACAGTGTGCTAGGACCCGAGAATATGAAGGCACTATATAGAGAGTTATGGAATCTGTATTGAAACAATGTAGCAATTGTAAAAGGAACCACACAGCAAAATATGAAGGCTGTACAGTAAAGTTTAAACCAAAAATCATTGGAAGGCTACTGGTAGAACGAATCATTTTTATATGTCAAACTTTGGTAAATGATATTGTATCCCGATCCTAAGTAATGAGAGACAAAACTGAAGAACAGCAGATTCCGTCAAAGTTTCATCATGGTTATCCAAGGAACTATGAATATGAACAAATTGATGCAAATAACAAACTAGAAATCAGTTAGACATCTGATTGAGACACCAGCAGATATTAAGGGAGCAGAAATCCTATATAATGCTGGAATGACTATCTAAAATAAGTACAGTGTAAAAAGTTGTTCCGAACACCTATGCCTCTGAAAAGTGGAAAAGAGTTCAGAAAGCTACCAGAACATAGACCACCATTTTAAGAAACCAACATAGAGCAACCGCATAGAATTTTAAATGACCCAGATTCACCCATGAGGAAAGGAAATATAGTTTCTCAAGCATTTACTTTTTTACACTCAGGGCCAATGAACTTAAAAAAGAGTTTTAAAAAAAAAATTTCTTAAAGCGTGTAATTTCAAATGACGCCAACGCTTGCTCAGGTGGCCACAAAGCAGCGTACTTGCAATAGTATCAAACGATGCATAGTGTAAAAATCCAACTAACAGATTGTTACAACTCTGCACGGTTCGTATTTGGATTATTGAAGATTCCGACGTGGATCAAAATTGAAAACGACCAGAGTTTAGTCAAACTTTACTTTATTCAATTCATTTAATAAATTGGAAAATAAATTGCTTGCCGCTGGTAGTCCCCACCAGCGGCAAGCAATTTATTTTCACTAATTTTTTCAACACAATTTATCACACAGTCAATGTAGTGATGCATACATTTCGGTGATGTATAGTTCGAGATGTGTCCATGATTCACTGTATTTGTATTTCCAGCCCATTTTATTCATTCGCTGTATTCTCCTGGTTTTGATTCGCTCGTTGCAGGGTATTAGCTCTTTCCTCATATGATTATCACTTCTCAACCTAAAATCAACTATTACATATTATCACTTGAGGCGTTAAGGAGATAACATTTTTCGCTCTCCGAAAGAGACATAAAAATTCTGTTTTGTCCGTAGTGGATTCGAACTAAATTCAATTTTGATTGTTACTACGCAGATGGCGTATTATAATCATTCGATTATTAACTGCTATACCGTTGACCACATTGACATAGACGTATTGGTTATACTATTAACGACAAAGTTATGGTATCAACATACGCCATTTCTATTTCCCACTAAAATCTTCAAATCAGCTCAAAATATCTTTTGTATTAACCGCGTATCTGCAGGACGTTATTGTTAATTTGAAGCGATCTTCTGATCTTTTGATCTTCTGATCTCCTTATCTTATTATCTCCTGACCTTCTAATTTTTTGATCTTCTGATCTTCTAATCTTCCAGACTCCTGTTCTTCTGACGGCTGATCTTCTGATCTTCTGTTCTTCTGATCTTCTGATCTTCTGATCTTCTGATCTTCTGATCTTCTGATCTTCTGATCTTCTGATCTTCTGATCTTCTGATCTTCTGATCTTCTGATCTTCTGATCTTCTGATCTTCTGATCTTCTGATCTTCTGATCTTCTGATCTTCTGATCTTCTGATCTTCTGATCTTCTGATCTTCTGATCTTCTGATCTTCTGATCTTCTGATCTTCTGATCTTCTGATCTTCTGATCTTCTGATCTTCTGATCTTCTGATCTTCTGATCTTCTGATCTTCTGATCTTCTGATCTTCTGATCTTCTGATCTTCTGATCTTCTGATCTTCTGATCTTCTGATCTTCTGATCTTCTGATCTTCTGATCTTCTGATCTTCTGATCTTCTGATCTTCTGATCTTCTGATCTTCTGATCTTCTGATCTTCTGATCTTCTGATCTTCTGATCTTCTGATCTTCTGATCTTCTGATCTTCTGATCTTCTGATCTTCTGATCTTCTGATCTTCTGATCTTCTGATCTTCTGATCTTCTGATCTTCTGATCTTCTGATCTTCTGATCTTCTGATCTTCTGATCTTCTGATCTTCTGATCTTCTGATCTTTTGATCTTCTGATCTTCTGATCTTCTGATCTTCTGATCTTCTGATCTTCTGATCTTCTGATCTTCTGATCTTCTGATCTTCTGATCTTCTGATCTTCTGATCTTCTGATCTTCTGATCTTCTGATCTTCTGATCTTCTGATCTTCTGATCTTCTGATCTTCTTATCTTTCTGATTTTTAGCTCATGTGATCTATCTATGCTTTTCCTAGTTGTCTTATACTATTCATTTGATATCACCTCCATTTCATCGATATCTTCTGAAATCTTGATAATCGATTTAAACCTGTGGTTTCTCTTTCTCTTTCATTCAACTTGGTTTAACACCAAAATCTTCTCTAACACTATATAGATTTACCATAATACTAAAACATTTAACTTGTTTTATTTCCAAGACTACCGATGGTTAATAAAATAAAGACAATAATTAGTAATTCATAATGTAGAAAATTACCTTAAAAATAATATTGTTGATTGGTATATTGCCTTATAGTGCTGCACCATTTCATCAATACACGCTAGATAAATCATTTTCTATAAAAGGTATTTTAAGCACATAAAACTGAATAACTGCTAATAAATCATTTAAATGGCATTTAAAATTCAATAATCATCAATATATTTTCTATACCTGCATCGTTTAATATGCCAATAAAATTAAAAAGATTTCTTTCAATCTTCATTGGTGTATGTCACAATCTATAAAGGTCATGCGCATCTTATTTTGCTTATCTCATAAAATTTTTTTAATCCAATTGCTTCCTCTAAACACCAAAGCATCCGCAAGATTATAATCAATCATATAATTGGATTTGTCATTATTTTTGGCAAAGCCACGTTCCAACAACACAATGAACACTTTTGAGGCAGTCGCTTAAGCGACAGTAAGTTAATTAATATGCGATTACGTCTTAATGTGTTTGCCCCGCTTAACAATGTAAACATTTGTTTAAAAAGCTTTATTGGACGGCGCGACAACAATACTCAGCAATAAATAACGATTTTAAATGGTGAGGTCGAAACAACATCATACTTGTCCAAAAAACTAACATCTGCGTAGTGTAAAATGAGAAAATTTTAAATATTTTTCCAATGACCTAACGTGCGCACGACGCTGATATTTTATTTGTTTTTTTTACTAACCAGCCCCGCGTCATTAACTTATTTTTCTGAATGATGGGTATTATATTTCAAGCACACTTATAATAGAATCACCTTCAATCCATCACTTCGCTATTGTACAAAAATTGAGATAATCGAGATGGTTTAATATTGAGAAGCATAATGATATGCTTACGACTAATATTATCATCCACGTAGTTCATAGAAGTACAATTCAGCATGTTCAGCAAAACAGCAGCATGTTTGGTAAAGCATCCACTTCATCTGAGTACTATAATTTTTTATATATATATATAAGCTTTAATTGGTGTAGGACGGACTTTTAGACTGTCCTAGCTCCTTGTAACTGTCAGAGCTCCTGCACCTAAGGCGCGGTCCTTCAAGTAAAGGTTGATGGCTGCCTTAAACTTGTGCATTTTATACTCCAACAGAAACTGAAAACCGGCCAACGAATTCCACTTCCTAGATGTTCGATAAATAAATAAGTGCTTTGCATCTTCAGTTCGAGGTTTCGGCAGTTTCGGCAGTTTCACCGTAAACCTATGTGCATTAACCGTTCCGCGTCTTATCCGTCCTAGCGTAACAAATGGAGGTATTTTCTCCGTTAATTCTGCAGAACATTTACCATTTATTCATCTATAGAACACGCAGAGTTCTGCTACATCTCTGCGGTGCTGTAAGCTATGTTTAGATCTTTCGTAAGTCTGGAGTTTCGTATTATTCGGATGGCACGCCGCTGAACTCTATCCAGCAACTGGAGAGCAATGCCATATGCTCCACCCCAAACCGGACAGCAATATTCTATATACAGCCTAATGCGATCTGAAGAGCCGTCCGAGTTTACGTGATGCTGATTTACGTGAAGCTGTTTTGATCAATGCGATAATGTGTTCATTCCATTGGAAATTGATGCTAATCTGAACACCAAGCAGACGAATTGAGTCACAACCCATGCCACAAGTTTACAAATGAGATTCTAATGCCAAACCTTGTCAAAAGCCTTGGATATATCCAAGGCGATTGCAAAGGCTTCTCCGTGGTGCTCAAGGGCGAGATTTCATTTGTTTGTAACATACGTCAAGAGAACGGTTGTGGAGCGGCTTTCACGGAAGCTAAATTGTACATCTAAAATTATTTTATTATTTTATTAATTATTTTATTGTTGTTGGTTAATGCATTTCTCAAAAACTTTAGCCACGGCTGACACAATTGATATTGGCCAGTTTTATCACAAGCAGTTTTAACCTTGCTTATAATAAAGGAGAAAATTTTTAGTTAATGTTGGAGCCAAGTCAGTGGCAAACTCCTTCAATATTCGAACAGGAATTCCGTCAGGTCCAGTGGGCTTATTTATGTGCATTGCCTTCAGGTTCCTGAAAACAATTTCCTCCGAGATGTTGAAAGGATCCATTTTGGAACCACAATACGGAATTGACGGAGGCGTAACTCCATCGGGGATAACTTAGATAAAGTTCGAAGTGAAGACGCTTTCCAGCAAGTCGGCCTGCAAATATGGATCCACCACCAAAGCTCCATTTGCACATTTCAATGCTGATATAGATGTTTTAGAAATATTGGGAACCGATGCGACCATTTGGTAATGCGATCGGAGATTTTCAACGGAAAGCTTTAGCGACTTTCTTGTTGTCAGCTCTTTTCGCTTCCTTAGCACAGAGTTTTTTTACAGACGTTACGTGTGGTCTTATATTTTTGAAACGAAATTACGTTGCGCTTAAATTTCTGGTGAGCAGATTTATTTTGTCTGGCTACTTTGGCGGCTTCTTTTGAAAAGATTTTAAAATTAGGATTGGGATTGGAAAAGGATGATAGGATATATTTATTCATTCCATGTAGAACGGTTTCGGTGAAATTGGAAACGGTGTCGTCTATTTGATTGTTATAAAAACAATGGCTCTCCCACGGGAAATGTTATTGTCACCCTCCGTTAAAATGCCATAGACGCCTTGGCTGCTGTCTAAATTCTGGTGGTGTTTCAAAAGATATTTTATCAGGTTGTGGGTAGAATTTCTAATTCCAGCCTCGACAAAGATCCAGAACATGACTGCTTGCAAAATTTTCACATACAAATGTGGAATCACTTAAAATCTGCGTAAGGTCATGCAAAACGCACTCCGTCTGACGCCCAGCACAGTTCGTATTTTGGTGATTCAACCATTCTTTATGGTGAGTATTAAAATCACCAACCATAATTAATTCGCAGTAGGGATGTTGATTGCGAATATCAGAACATTTGTCTGACAAAACCTCGAAGAAATTCATAGTTTCTGAATCTATATAATCTAATAGAGAAGGTTTGGAGGTATATGCGCTGGAACAATCGGGCTTTATATTCAGGCTTTAGAGAAAAACCATAGCCAAAAACGCGACGTTGATAACAAATACCGAGTTCTTTTCATCACGAGGTCTGGAATTTAATGCAAATTCTTGATGTAGTAGATAAAATCAATGGACAGTTCGCTGTTGCAGTTACGATCTGCGTGCTAATAAGAAGTGAATTATGTAGTGGCATTATAAGGAAGAGCCGCAGTGGCACCAATAGTTCAATGATATAGAACGATCTAGCTCCTGGTTGTCCCTGAAAATAAAATACATATTATACTGTGTCTTGAGATGACCGTTAGAATCCGTTCAGGCTCATCCTATAAGCAAACGGTTTTTTACACCAGTATCGGGACACAACAACAGGTTAAGGAGTATTTAGTTAAATGAAAAGCTTATATTTTACCAAGCTGTCCGATATAAGACAATAATCAGAACAGTAATTAATAAGGAAGCGATGAAAATTAACTCCTATAATTAACTCCTATCGGTTTCATCCTATAAAATCTTCAACCATTCTACAATTTTGGTATAAATAATTCAAGAGTAGCTGATATAAAAGATTATATTCCAAAGCACCTGATTTTGTTTGTTTTTATCTTTCCATCTGATGGGGTAGCCCATGAATTCTGCACTCGAACAGGAGGTCATAGATGTGTTCATTCACACCACCGATCGTAAACAGATGGTGAAAAATTCCTGTTGCATCCTGCTTCTATTGGGTTTCAAAACCCAGTATCTCGACCACTGCACCATTTTGTCGGTCACTTGATTTTTAAAATACAATTATTATCGTTTTGTGATCTAAGCACGGTCGATCAAACACACGAGTCACGCTCAAAACACGATACTGAATTATAACTCTGAACTGGGAAGACATTCTAAAAAATACGAGAACAATCAGCGTATATAGATAGCATTGAACATAATTTATATTTAGTAATCAATTCTCATCATAAACCATAATTACCTAACATATATTATGTTAATGTTAAATAAACTAAAGCATTTATATGTGCATTGTATTGTGGTACTCATATAATCAGAATCCCATAATTATATCATAAACAGAAACCAACTGCACACAAAAGAAAAATTGCCGTTCATAAATGCATTTGAGACACAGACTGATAATGTATAGAGTATTTACCCCTATGACAAATGCCTAGTAAGCTTACAAACACCAACTGTAATATAATCGGCATGGCTAAGGTTGTTCGACGTGAAAATCCCGATTGTCTCGCATCGCTATTGTGCTGAGCAAAACAAAAGATTTTATCACCAGCATCGCAAAATATCGCATATCAACACTGTACGCGATATTGATCGATCGTACACATGTACGCAGCCATGACTTAGATTATAAAAGATATTATTTTATTTTCTTATAAATTATCTGGCCAAAATGCTAATTTTCGTACGATCATTAATCATTATTATTTCGTTGGTGGGTGGAACATAAAAGAAAATACAATGTTTATTGGTTGAAACCAAACTGGTCGAAATAAGCAACATTCAGGCGAATTATTTAGCGTATGTACGATCGTGAATTTTAGTTATTTATACAGTAGGCAAATCAATTTTATCTATTCAACGATCAATGTACAATTGAGCTAAACAACAAATACTCTCTATGTAATGGCACAGTGGTTTAAGGGTAAAGCGAAATTTTTCGACTTCAAATCCCGATAGGTTGTTACTTTGTTGTCAATTTAAGTACACAGATTTTTAAACATTTGAACTTGACAAATTTGAACTTTCACTCTGAACGCGCCTTTAAACAAATCACCAAACTGTTAGTGCCAAAACATTGAGTAACGAGAACATTTCCTTCTTTGTAAAGTATACGCAAAAATTATGACTCGCTGACTTTAACATTAAGAACCTTAATTCTAATTTTCGGTCGTGATTATTGTTCCAGTCGACAAGTCGGATGGTTCAGTCTCAATATACGCTGTTGGATATACCCGTGCTGGGGAGACAGCGGATTGGTCGAAGTTTCAAGAATATTGCTGCTGTTCCAAGACTCCGTGTCAAGCATTACAGTCGACGGCACAGCTCCACGGCATTCTCTAGAATTGAGCATTGGTCAGACCACACTTTGGCGAAATCAGACCACATCTTGGCTTGCACCCTTATAAAGTCCAGTTAACACAAGAATTAAAGCCATTAGATCAAGAAAAGCGACGTACGTTCTCATATTCAGCGATGAAATGAATTTTTCGCTAAACGTCAACAAACAGAATATGGGTTATTGGTCAGGTGAAAATTGGTCATGAGCGACGTTAAATCATTGGTGAGTACCAACAAGCCGACGACGTTGAAGGAGTTCAGATCCAATATTGAGGGATCGAGCCAACGAATCGATACCTGCAAACATTCTCGTGGTGAACATATGAACGATATCGAATTCCATATACATAAATTTGTTGTTTGTACTTCAATAATAAAATTTTCGAGATATCTCAAATGGTTTATAGAAATGGTTTAATCAAATCAATATATATTTAGGGTTCATGTTTAAAAACTTCAAATCTGCCAAATTGGACTACTAACTATTTTATTCTTTGAGGGTGCAACTCAAACTTCATATGTAATCGAAGTCTCTGATCACTGGTACTGCTATGAAAACTGCATTAACTGTAGTTATAGGTGGAGTAAAATTTTTAAACTATTTCCGGAAAGGGCTGTTGAAATTGTCTGTGGCGTCACGAATTAATTCGTAAATCCATAATAATTGGACGCCACAATCTAATCAATAAATAAATAGTTATTTCGAGTTAAGTTCTTGTAATTCGCTAGCATTGTCGAGACACGACTGAACGAACGGATCACACAGTACGAACTTCAAGTCTAGTAGCATATACCTAATCAGGTGAATTTGATTTTTACGGATCACACAGTCATTCAAATTCAATGACGTCTTCATCAGCTCGAAACCGGCATCTTCCAACATCACGTATAGCGTTACATTGGTGATTCTTATGGCTCTGTTTAGGGAACATTACATTTCACCTCAATATACCTTTTGATACATACTTCCCAAACATTTCATACTACCTCCTGTCTAATCGATAACTTGGCCACTTCTCAATGTCTGCATTCTTAAATGGCCTTCACAAGGCACTGACATTCCGAGGTAATTCGTCACATCCTGTAACACAGCCGAATATTGATGAATGCGGCCACACACAAATACAGCATGCAGCAAGTCAGGTTCGTTTCATGTCGCCACAAGCCTTATATATAAGCGGGCGAAACAAGGCACTCCAATGCATTACGGCATAGATAGCATATGCCTGATGAGATCGATTTTTAATCTTTTGGATCACACAGTCATTCCATGACGTCATCGCCAGATCGAAACTGGCCTAGCGAATGGCAACAACCAAACAACAACTAAAAATAGTATTCAAAGCCTTCCAACATCACGCGGCGTTACGTGTCCTATTTTGTCGCCTCGAGTAAAAACGGAGACTTTCGCTCAGTCAAGACAAATTTAGCCTTAATTATATGTTTGAGATGATCTAGAATGTTAGTCTCATTTTTAAGCATAAAGTCGACTTGAGAACGGTTGCTAACAATATATTGTTGGGTAACATGAAGTAGGCCTAATCTATAAACTTCTGCAGAAGCTGTGAAAGTATATAAGAGCAAGAGACTTACCTACTTCTAAAGCTCATGTTTTACACAAGCACTAAACCTTTTAAAACATTTATAATTATCTATGACTTAAAGGTCGTAAACGGATTCAACTGCGCCTAAAGTGAGACCTTACGAAGTATAATACGTATTGGTGAACTAGTTTAGGTGGTCGCAACGAATGCTTTTTATATCGGGCCAAAGAATGCTTTTTATGGCATACGGAGCTTGCTCAGTAGTTGTTCAACGGAGAATCTAACTCAAGACCACGTAATGAGAAATTCACAAAACCAAGTTACTCTACTACATTCAAGCTAGTCGCATTAACCAACGCCAGTTGTCATTATTGAAGGGTATAGCACCGCGAACAAACCAGTGATTTGTTTAGAAATTCGGTGGCTAGATTATTGCCTTGGTGTTTAGATCTTTAATGGATTTTTTGGAAAAAACGACTTTTAAAGGCCATTAAATTAAACCGGCTTTCTATCATACCTATTACATTGCCTTCTAATCTTTAGACTGCATAGAAAGGAAAAATTTTGACTGTGGAAAACCTAATCGATTATGGTAACCTATACCCAGTTATGAAAAATTGATTAAGCATTTTGAAGAAATATTCATTGATTGCTTCTAAAGTTTAAATGACGATAATCCGGTGATATTTAATCGCATAGGTCCATCACCAGAATTAAGTCAATAGGCAGTGTGCTTTTTAAATAAAGGCAGCACAATTTATTTAAAGACATAATTGATCGTAGGTTGTTCTTACTGTCAAACAGTCATACATCATTAGCATAATCACGACAGGGTTGGAGAATCCATACAACAAATGGCGTTTGATACGAAACAGCAATAACTGAATCTCATATTCGTTAGCAACATCACGGTCGTTGCTCTGATTTTAAAAAACTCGTACTGCTTAACATTTCTTTCATCGTCTAAAATGTTATCACGTAAAAATACACCGGCCGGTTAAACAATACAGTTCATTTATAATAAAAAATGCAGTTCAAGTTACAGGCTAGGCATTCTTCAATGTTGCATCAAGAAACGGCACATGAGTGTGTTCTTCAGATCTAACAAAACTAATAAATCTGCTCACTTTAACGTACGCTCATGGTTTAAGTAAATTGTAAAATTTTATAACATAATCTCATTCCTCTGGGTTCAAGATAAATTTAATCGAGTGAGAACAGAACATGGGAAACCCGTGGGTATTTGATACTCTGTTCTGAATAAAATCAATATATACACTCGCGGACAAAATTAACGCATATTTTTTTTTTGTAATAAAAAAACTCCCGCTGGTCAATTTTAATACTACTAGTGTCAAATGATAGCACATTTATATTTTTATCAGAAACCACCTTGAATAAAGTTTACTGCAAGTCAATCAATTAAATTTTTCAAAAATGCTCAATCAAAAGTGCATTGTGTTTGAAATCCAACGCAACGATCGGCTTTTGTTCCATTGCATATCAATTATTTTTAAATGCAGTACTACTAGTTCTTGTAATGTGTTCTAAAGCAAACACCTAATATAAAATCCATTGTAATATCGCACCCGTTCATGAGCTGGACTCTCGGTTAAAGTGGTCACATTGTATCAGAAGATTATACACAAGTACAAATCGCACGAAAATTAGGAATTTATCAGTCTTCGGTTTCACGAATACTTAAGCGGTATCGTGAGACCTTTGAGTATAAAAGAAAGCTTGGAAAAGGACGTAAAAGGTGCACAACCGAGCATGACGATCGATTTTTAAAAATGAATTCGTTACGAGATCGAAAGCGAACGTCTACTCAACTCAAAAATGAGTTACTTAGTGCGCGTCAAGTGAATATTAGTGTCAGAACAGTTAGACGAAGATTAAAAGAAATGAACACAACTCCAAAACGGCCCGTAAAAGTTCCACGGCTTCTTCCCCGCCACAAATCCAGCCGTTTAGAATTTGCTCATATTCATGCAAATTGGGGAACTGATCAATGGGCCACTGTTCTCTTTTCAGATGAGACCAGAATCCAATTATGGAAACCAGATGGACGTAATCTTCTAAACAGAAGAGTTGGAGAACGCTACGTACCGTGTAACATGGTGCAAACTGTAAGCTTTGGTGGAGGTTCAATAATGTTTTGGGGTGGAATCAGTTGGGAGGGCCGTACGGAGCTGGTGGATATTGGTTTGAGGATGAAAGCAGACTGGTATGCTCGGAACATTCTTGACGATCACGTTTTGCCATATGTGGGATTCATAGGTTATGAAAGTTATGATAACGCTCCAGTCCACGTTGCTGCAACGGTACGACAATATCTCCAAGATATTGGCATTCGTGCTCTTAAGTGGCCACCAATGAGTCCTGATCTTAATTCGATGGAACACGAGTGGGGCATTCTAAAACGCCTCATTAGAGCTAGAAATCCTGCATCAGATTCGATAGCAGAACTGAGAGTTGCAGCGCAATAAGAGTGGAATCTCATTCCGCAAGAAATGATACAAAGCATTCTACTTAGTATGCCCAGAAGGATGGAAGCTGTAATAAGGGCACGGGGGGGAAATACTCATTATTAAATTAATCAAATTAAATTGTAAAAAAGCTAGTTTTAAGGTTTATAAACCGCTTTTAAAAATTCAAAAAAAAAATAGTTCGACAAATTTTAACATTTTGCAATGAACAATAGCCGCTATATTTCCATAACGCCACATTTGTGCCTCTTTTGAGAAAATTGTAAATTTGGGATCATTTGATACCAGTTCCACTGAAATTGTCCAGCGGGATTTTTTTTTATTACAAAAAAAAAAATATGCGTTAATTTTGTCCAGGAGTGTATATATATATATATATATATATATATATATATATATATTTAAATATATATATATATATATATATATATATATATATATATATATATACATATATATATATATATATATATATATATATATATATATATATATATATATATATATATATATATATATATATATATATATATATATATATATATATATATATATGAAAGAATGGATTGAAAGAAGGTGTCTCAAACTTATTTGCATTGACCTAATCCAAAACTTTACAATTTACATATATTAACAAAAATTGTATCCTTACCTGTCGAACCTTCTTGGATGCTCATTCATTTGTATTAATATAATTTTTGGACTATTATTTTCGCTCTGGTGTATAATAGAGGATCCACGGTTCTTAAATTTTGCTTTTGCGGAAAATTTGCACGATATGCTTGAAAAATAAACATCTGAATGGTTCTCACATCTGACTAATCGATAGGAATCGTTAATTATTTCACACGTGCTAGACTTTATGAATAATATAGTGTAGCTGTAGCTGTAGCAGTTTGATATAACCATCATCATCGAGAACCCTACACGCCGCAACATTCAAAAGAGCTGCCAATACCATAGTTAACATTGAAGGTTCACTTTGAATAATTTTGAATCATTTTTTGTACAACCAGTTGATCGAATAACTTATCTTACTACATTGATGTAAGCCTCAAACATTCAGTTAAATGTTTAAAATTTTCTTTTGAATTAGTTAACTAACTGACAGATACATATTATTGAAGTTGTCGATCTGTTTCATTGCGAGGAGAAGAGAACTAGATTTAACAATAAACTACTCGTTTGTAAGTTCAAATTCAACGGAAAAAATATTTTAAAATTGGTTATGTTCCAAAAACGTACCAACTCCAAATACCAAATACGTTGATGATAATTCAACCAGCCCATACAAACAAGGCTCATAATTAATTATTATTCTTAGTAAGTTTCATCTTTGCACTCTCAGCGGAAACCTCAATAAAACCAAATTAATTCAGATAGAACCATAACTCCTCCTAATGGTGACTCTATTATTTCGTGAAAAGTTTCGTCCAGCTAATAGCGAAATCGTTATAAACGTTGGCATAGTAAATAAATGACGCACAAACCGCTTTTTAACAGTAAAAATGAATCTTGGACATCTACTTTAAAACATGTAAGGGAAGCTAATATCAAGAATGGAAAATCATACCTGAACGAAGAGACTTTTCAAGCATCTAGGATCTGGTTAGATTAGAAAATAAACTGCATTCTCTAACTTACCTTAAAGGCCTTGTTTGTCTGGGTATTGTGAGAGTTATGCACACCATAACCACTGCAGCTCTTGAAATGACTGTGCGTCTCAAGAATAAGCCGCTCGCCTCAAGGATGAGACAATCCATTTAGCCCCTCTGAGCTCTACCAAATATGGAAGAGGGAGTCACCATAACTGATGGAACTTTTAGGATGAATTGCCGAGGTCGTCTAAACTGTATACTTGGTTTTAAATGCGATTGACTACAATACTGTTTCATCATAACTTGTTTTAAAGATGGTAAGTGCCTTGAATCAACTAGGCAATCCGAATGACCCTATCACATGGATATGAAAGTAAAAGTATTGACTAATAAATCGGTCCTGAACCCGTTCTTAAAGTGATGTTATTATTTCTTACTTGAGATATTGACGATTCTTTTTTGAGGATCAGATGACGACCTTGACGATACTGGATGTCTTGAGCTTCATACAAAGAACAAAAAGACCTCAATTACCATCACGGAAGATCAACGTAGCAGGTCTACACCCAACCGAATCGACTCCAAATGTTTTATCATCTAATAAATCGTTAGATGGACTGGACCAAATCCGATTGGAAATTAATAAACTAACTAGAAATATGGAGAAATTAATGTCGCAGCACGATCAAAGTAGAAATAAGAATCGAAGCCACGGAATCGCAGTTTAGCACCGGGTTATTACTGGTATCACATAAAGTTTGAGAAAAACTCACGGAAATGTCGAATCCGTGCCGTTATATATAAATCAAACGAAGAAGCAATTAACAAAAATTGCAAAACCAACTATAACGAAGGATCTTAAAAATTTCCTTGCTGTTATCAATTTTCACCGTAAATTTCTGTCCAATGCAGCAGAAAGTCAGCGACAACTGCAGCCAATGATCATTGGAAACAAAACGAATGAAAAGACACCTCTTAAATGGTCAACAGAAACCGATGAAGCATTCGAAAATTATCGAAATGTTTTGGTTAACGCAACGTACCTGGCATTTCCTTCTCATAATACACGTCTAGCATTTTCGTTGACGCGTCTGATTATGCAGTGAGTGTTGCTTTGCACCATGAAGTAAATGGAAATTTTCAGCCTTTGGGATTTTTTTTCCATAAAATTCACCAGTGCGTTAAACATTTCCGATATATGCTAGAGACAAGAATATTGACATTGTTCACTGATCATAAGCCGTTGACATTCGCATTCAAACAGAAGATGGAGAAATCTTCATCTCGTCAAATGCGTTATCTTGACTTTATTGGTCAGTTTACCACTGACATACAACACGTCGTGGAAACGAAAACGTAGCAGCTGATTTATTTTCACAAATTCAACAAATCAAGTCAATCAATTAGACTACAATCAGCTAATAACCGATCAACGCAATGATAACGAACTTCAAGCAATATGAAATGGTACCATAAAAACTAATTTTTCCAGGTGGCATAGAAAAAATATTCTGTGACATCTTAACTCAACAAATAATGTTCGTCCTTATATCACACCTGGATTTGGAAGAATTGTCAGTCAGATGATACATTAAATGGCATATCCCAGAGTGCGTGCTACCACAAAATTAGTCATTGAACGATATGTTTGGCCGAGCATGAACAAATGTATTGCAAATTATGTCAAGCGTTGCATTGAATGTCAGCGAAACAAGGTTCAACGTCACATCCGTACATCATTGGCAAACAACAGAAGTCCAGATAACCGATTCTCACATATAAACGTTGATTAAATTGGACCACTTCCATTTTTCCAGGGTAATTGCTATTGTTTTACAATCATCGATAGGTTTACACGCTGCCCCGAAATCGCTTCGCTACCAGACCTGACTACAGAAACGGTCTCAAAAGCACTTCTGTCGACATGGATATCTCGATATGGAACGCCGAATATATATATATATATATATATATATATATATATATATATATATATATATATATATATATATATATATATATATATATATATATATATATATATATATTTATATATATATATATATAAATATATATATATATATATATATATATATATATATATATATATATATATATATATATATATATATTTGTATAAATATATATGTATATATATATATATATATATATATATATATATATATATATATATATATATATTATATATATATATATATATATATATATATATATATATATATATATATATATATATATGTATATATATATGTGTTCAAATTTAAAATTTATTTTTTCGATTTTTCGAATTTTTTCTACTCCTTTCCAAAATTGTGTATGTTTTGCAAACATTTTATTTTCCTTTCTTTTTCTATAAATTAATTTGAATATAATTTCTTTCCACTGTTTCAGAGTGATTGCTATTATAATTTTATTTCGATCTATGGGAAAAGAAGGAAAATATCAAAACGATAAATTCTTTCTTTCGGGTAGGAAAAAATATCGAAATTTTATATTTTCGCAACAACTAACCCGATTGCATACTATTTGCCTACTCTCCCATTTTCTGTTCTATATGCAATCAGAAAGAGACATTCAATACGTCGATGAAAGAGAGTGATTATAAAGGCAATTCTAAAAACGTTCATAGACACGGAAACAATATTTAATAATTCAAAAATTTTGATTGAGAGTAAAAGAAAAACCAAAAAACTTGATATACATTTTCGAGGAAAGAAATTATATTTTTTTGGATTTCTTTCCCAAGGAATGCTATTTTATTTTTTTTTTTATATTTCCCAAAATACGGAAAGACTAAGGAATAGAAAGAAAAATGAATTTAAACACTGAATTATATATATATATATATATATCGTAGTTTTACTTTGACGTTCTACCTTACGCCGAACCGTCTTA
Source organism: Tipula lateralis (assembly GCA_963932295.1). Lineage (NCBI taxonomy): Eukaryota > Metazoa > Arthropoda > Insecta > Diptera > Tipulidae > Tipula > Tipula lateralis. The sequence goes on from OZ010736.1 coordinate 122,226,390, forward strand.
TAGAGGACGTATGGCTATAGATCCAATAGCTGTAGAACCATCTCCAAATTGCGCATTGTTTATCCACTTCACCATTTGGTCGGTTAAGGTTATATAAGATAATATTATATAATTTATAAGGAACATTCATAAATACTTTAAGAAACATCTTACTTCCACATATCACACTTTGGCGATCAAAACAATATACAGGTGGCTAAGAAAGTTTCTTTAAGATATAGTAATCAAAGGTTCGTGGTTTAAAATTAAACAGTTCTTTCCACGTGACTTACTCCGGTATATCATGAATTCAGGATAAACTGTACAACTCTAAACTTATTTTTCATCTCCTAACGAGATAGTTGATCAGTTCAACATTCTACATAATTCGATAAAGCTCAACAAGCCTCTATTCGTTACATTTAAAAAAAATTACATTGGTGAGCAACGATTCGACCAAGAATAAGTGCAGCAGGTTAGGATCCCATTAAGGGTACTGATTATAGCATAATGAAAGGTAAGTATGTGAAAAGGTTCCTAGAATGATTTATTCTCTAGTTCATAAAATTCCATCTTGTAGAGTTCTTTTCATCTTCAAATGGAAATTAGAGGAAGCATGTCGCTTCTGCATCAAATTAAACTACAGACTACATGTGCGATCGGTGGTGCGAATGAAGTTAAGAACTCGTGTGACATTCCATTTTCCAAGACACGACTATGAGCTGGCGTAAATGAAACATTAGACATGGTATACTTCACACATTCCAAATGAATAACCAATTAATTATTTTAATTAATAAATATTAAATTTATTAAACATGTATAAAAAACATTCATATAATACTTATTTGTATTTTCTTCAAATTATTTACAATAAATAAAAATTAAGACATTAATTAAGAAATAAACGTATAATTTAAAATTAAAATTATTAAAAACTCGGTTGGGTCGGATAATCTAAATGTTTTTCACTCGTGGCAGTTTAATAATTGTAGCCGGATTGTGGACTAAAACCTCCATTACCTGAAGGCCGTTGTGGTTGTTGTTGTTGCTGTTGTTGACCACTTGGCCCACTTGGCCCACTTGGATAAGCAGCATTGCCAGCATTACCTTGAGCAGCGGCATTGGCTTGGAGCGATTTTAAAATAGCTTCTGGAATTGGTGGTGGAGTTGGTAAATGATCGCCGATTGGTTGGAAACCATTTTCATCAGCAATATATTGAACCGAAATCAATTGTCCATCTGGACCGGTGTACGAATATGATCCTTTCACCGATTGGATTTCATTTTCCGATCCCTTATTTTTAAGTTCACCTTGTTCTTCGGCCTTAATACCGTTACTGGTTTCGTAACTGAATCGATAGCTACCATCACCGTTATTTTCGTTTTCGTACGAAAGGATTTGAGCGGCCGCATCGCCACTAGCCTGGGCATTTGCTCCAGCATAAGCGTTGGCGCCACCCGATGGACGTTGTGGCTGCTGTTGTGGCTGCTGTTGTGGTTGTTGTCCAAATCCGGATGGGCCCGATGGTGCACCACCACCGAAACCGCCTAGTCCTCCATTACCACCACCTGGTCGAACACCGCCGGGACGTCCACCTGCACCACCACCACCACCACTTTGTCCTCCGAATCCGGGTGCGGCCAATCCTGGCCCACCACCAGCCTGATTGGCACCGGGCGGTGGAAGGTAATTATTTTCGAGGCGAGCACATGATGCTGCAACAAATAGTGATGCTACCAATACGAACTGAAAGTAAACAAAGTATAAATTATATAATTATCGAGATAATTAAACAATTTTATGATGACAGTTGGGATAATCTTATTGTAATCTGACAACAACGATGATCGCAAATCAATAAAGCCAGCTGCATCGGTAATTGATATTTAATGAGATATTAATGATCGATTAATGATATAGTCTTGTTAGTGTACGATATAACGTTAACACAATGATTGGGGTTAATGTGTCCAATTTTGGACTGCATTCGTTTAACACTATAAATTCCCAAGCGGTCATAATGTCTGTGTACATCTTCGTTCACACTAATTAATGATGATCATCTCTTTGTACATAAGACGACCTGTACATTTATGGAATTTTTAATTCACTTTAAAATAATAATTTTAATTAGAATTTGTTGCACAACATACACATACTCGTACATTAAGCGTTTGACGCAGATGAGCGAAAGTATAAACATAAAATTTAATTTATGAATGAATTTGAAGATGTGTAGCCAGATTATGCAATCAACTATATAGATTGAGGGCTTCTTGTGATTTGTGTGCAATGTGCGAATCTCATTTATGTCTTGCACAATGACATAAATGTGTAAAACCGCTTAATCGACCGCGCACCGTGTCCACATATAACTTTTCACTTTTAACCACCGTTCAACCACTTACCACTTTCATGATTATTGTTTATTCCTTTTATTTGTAATATGGCCACAAAATAAAAACTATTTTATAATTCTTGTTTAATGTCTTAACTGAGAATGATGATTACCCTTAATAAATCAACAGGTATATATACTCCGGCTGACAATGCGAGATTCCTCTTATAACAACAATCACTTACATATGTGCGCGCATACTAATACAAAAAAATTAGAAAAAGACAAATCAAATCATGTGCATTAGAAAAAAACTACATAAAAAAAAAATTAAGCCATTTGATCACAATTGAAAATTACAACAAAATTACGATTTTCTTTCGCTTACATACAACAAGAAACATCTTTTTGTTTTCGTCTTCTTATTATGGGTGAGATGAGATGATTTGGTTTTAGTTTTTTTTTTTTTTTGGATTGGAGTTAGTTTTGCGGTTCGATGGAGGGGACACATACAATATATATGTACACAGATTATAAATGCAACATTCTAAAATATTGTAAGTACATACACTAAGATGAGCATTTGACTTATTACGATTTTTCATTTGTTTTTATCGCGTACAAGAACTTTGTCAACTGAACGAGATTGGAAAAATGTTAGTTATGAATTGTTAGTCGATGAAGATGATCACACCTAAGGTCGACTCTATATTATAGTAAATCATATAGTTTTGGTGCGGTGAGAAGTTTATAGTGAGTGGCCAGATAGGGATGTGTGATTCCAAAGAAATTTTAGATAAATCTGTGTTAGTTAAGATCTTATATAGTTATAGCAATAAGTGGTTTATGAAGATGATAAATGTTTGTGCCAGGTTTAATTTATTTATCACCAACTGCTTTGTCTTGTTTAGCGATGTTTTCAGTGCATTTCCATCCGGTTGTTTAGCGTCCAAGCAGACACTTGAATTTTGCAGGATTTAGTTGCATATTTCTGGCCAAAAGTGCTAGGCTTGATTCCCAGATACGATGGACACATTCCTTTCTACTGTACTTATCTGCAAGTAGGATGCAACCATTTGCTTAATGGTTGAAAATTGAGCAAACACATATGTATTCAATCTACTAAGCCAGCGCCTTGTTTAATTTTCAGTTTTGGTCATCTGTGAATAGTAATCCATGCTTTCATCATTTCTAAAGAACCTAAGAAAGTTAATTGATATTAGAACCAATTCAAACCAGATTATAAGATCCAACCTCCAATGCCGTAAAGACCCTTAAAGATAACTATGAATCATCACATTTCCAGAACATCCGTGCTTTCCAATATGTTGCAGTCTATCAAAAATTCCCAAATGATAATTTTACTCTCTATAGTTGCAAATCATATGAATTTGTCCATCATATTTCTGTAAATGAAAATCAACATGAATTCTGTTATGTTACCCTATGTCACTCATAGATTTCACTATCAGGAATAAAGGCATTGTTCTGAGCTATTTTCATTCATCTCTTGCACTAAATAAAGGCAGTAACCTCCCTTTCGTATTTTCCGATTCGTTGTAGTAACTCATCCCATTCAAATCGGTTCATCCCATTTCGTCCAGTCCTTTGATTTCAGTAGTTCAATTCTAAAGGCTTTGTTCTTTTTAGGCGGTTTGGGCCATTGGTGTGATCCAGTAGGTTCCGCAGCTCCTCGTTGTCATATTGCTGCAGTCGCAGTACATGACTCCTTGCAAGCTTAATTATTTCATCACTGACGTATTCCATGTTAAGGTCTCGATGCAGGTTGTCATTTCTAATATACCATGGAGCATTGACAATGCTACGTAGTACTTTATTTTGAAATGTTTGTATGATCTTAACTGTAGTTTTCTTTGCACATCCCCAAAGTTGAATGCCGTATGTCCAGATAGGTTTAAGGATTTGTTTATATAATAGTAGTTTGTTTTGCGTTGTCAGCTCAGAGTTTCTTCCAATAAGCCACTGCATTTTTCTGAATTAAAAATTCAATTCTTGTCTTTTCTTTTTAACATGCGCTTCCACCTAAGCTTAGTGTCTAGTGTCATGCCAAGGTATTTCGCATTGTCTGAGTAAGGAATTTGTTGAAAATTCAGTCTAATCGGGATGTATTCTACTTTCTTGTTGGTGAAGTTGATGTGTGTTGATTTTGATTCGTTTAGCATTATTCTCCAAGTTTTTGTCCAAGTGTTTACTGTATTAACAGCATTTTGTAGTTTCCGTGTTGACTCGACAATATACTAGTATCAGGGGTCATAATTGCAGTGTCATCAGCAAAAGTCCCTATTCTGGCTTCTGCTATATTTGGTAAATCATTTGTATACAGAAGGTATAACACAGGGCCAAGCACACTACCTTGTGGGACTCCTGCCAATATTTTCTTAAGTTTTGAGTACTCCTCTTCTTGTCTCACTCGAAAATAACGTTCATTTATGTATGACTTAAGCAATTCAAAATGTTGTTTTGGTAGATCTCGTTGAAGCTTAAATTCCAGACCATGGTGCCAAACCTTATCAAATGCTTGGGCTACGTCTAGGAATACTGCTGAACATACCTTTTTCTCTTCCAACGCCTCTTCAATCGTATCAGTGATTCTATGTACCTGTTCTATTGTTGAGTGGCCTTCTCGAAACCCAAACTCATGTGGTGGTATAAGTTTCCTAGTCTCTATAATTGGCTTGAGTCTCTTCAGAAACAATCTTTCGAAAATTTTTGATGTGGTTGTTAATAAAGAGATTGGCCTGTATGATGTTTTGTCATTTAACGGTTTATTAGGCTTAGCAATCATTATTATTTCTGCTACTTTCCACTGTCTCGGAACATAACTTTGTCTAAAGACAGCATTGATTATGTGCTGTAGCTTCCGTAGTGCTTTTTCTGGTAGTGCTTTGATTATTTTTGCTGTTATCAGGTCGTAACCAGGAGCCTTTTTATCTTTAAGATTTTTTACTTCTTCTTTGATTTCTTTCACAGTGACTGGTAGGAGAGGTACCTCGTCTATTTTGTTGACCGGTGTTAAATATTCATTCTCTACCTGCCCAGTTGGTGGTTTGAAGGTAATATCTAGGTGTTCGGCAAAAAGATCAGCTTTTTGTTTATCGCTGCGAGCCCAGGTTCCATCAGCTTTTTTTATGGGTGGCACTTGCAGTTTAGGTCTTTTCAGACTTTTAGTGGCCTTCCACAACGAATAGTCCATGTCAGATTTACCTGTCAGGTTACTTAGAAAGCAAGCTACTGACTCATTCTTGATCTCTTTTATAAGCAGTTTAAGTTTGTTGCACAGATTATTTAGGATTGTTTTATCTTCAGGAGCTCTAGTTCTCTGTCAAGTCTTGCGAGCTCGTCTTTTTTCGTTAACCAAGTCTCTCACTTCAACTGGGTAGCTTATACTTTTCTGTATTATATCATGCTGGATGGGAGTACTTTCCCATGCCGCTTTCTGTATACTTTCAATGAGATTTTCCAGCTCTTCTTCTATCATATGATCGTTCGAGATCGGCACCTGTAGATTGACGCTTTCTTCGCCTAGCTGGCGAAAGTATTCCCAGTTTGTTTTGTTATTTGTTAGTCTTGGAGGGCTTACTTTCCTTATTGCCGTGGAACTTATTGTCATTAAGACTAGAGAGTGATCCGATGATAGTCCTTCTTCATTTTCAACTACTAGGTAATTTTCGGAGATACCTCTGGATATATAAAAGTCTAGAAGATCAGGAATTTTATTTACGTCTGTAGGCCAGTAGGTTGGCTTTCTACTGGAGTGAAACTCACATTTTAATATTCTGCCTGCTTCAAATAGCTCTCTTCCTTTGGGAGTAGTTCGATTTGATCCCCAAAATATATTTTTTGCATTAAAATCGCCTAAAATAATGAAATTTTTACCAAGCGATTTAAAAAGTTTGATGTAGTCTTACTTTTTTGGGTTATGTCTAGGTGGACAGTAGACTGCTGATATAGTGTAGCTCTTGTAGTTTATGGTTTCAATAGAAACAGTTGCTACTTGCATAGCTTCTTCCTCTATTTTAAGTTCTTCTTGATGTTTAATATTTTCCTTGATGAAGATTGCTGTTCCGCCTCTAGCTCTTTCTGCTGGGTGAAGAGCTTGATAGCACTGGTATCCACGAATTTTGAAATACGAGATTCTAGTAGAGTGACTTTCTGAGATTAGGCATATATCAATGTTTTTTGTGTTTAAAAATACTTCTAATTCTGAAATGCGTTGCGCAAGACCATTTGCATTCCAGGTAGCAATTCTTAAATAGTGTGTCATTATGTTTTCTTGTTTAATTTGAATGGATTAGAATTAAGGTAGTCAATGGTTTCTCTAGTTTTACCTGTCGCGTCTGTTATTTTTTTATTTTGGTTCATCGATGTATTTTCCAGTGTTTCTAGTCTTTTTTCTTGTTGTTTTAGTAGCTCACTGATAGATTCTAGTCGTTGATCTTGCGTCGCCAGATGAGAATTTATAGTGGTTAACTTCTGCAGTATTTCTTGAAGGACATGATTTTCCTGACTGGGTGCTTTCTTGACATTTTCCTTTTGGCCAGCCATTTGGGCATATGTCGTGCCTTCTCTAACTTTCGCGCTATTAAGAGGGATTTGGTTTGGATAGGATGGCGTCCTAGGTTGAGAACTAAGAGTTCTGATGTTCTCTGTTGGATTTTTTTTACTATTTCTCATTCTTTGCAGCTGTTTGGCAACTTCACAGCCTCTGTAATTTGCTGGGTGGTGATTCCCACAGTGTATACATTTCGCTGGTTCGCTTCTACTTTTGTTGCATTCTTTTGATGGATGTTTCCCAGCGCACATCTAGGCTCCCTATTGCAGTATTTTCGAGTATGGTTATATCCCTGACAGTTGTGACATTGTGAAATTCTACTGCTGTTCTTTTTTAATGTCTCAATTTTGACTTTCATGTTCAAGATTGCTTTGATTCCATATATCTTATCAATGCTCTCGGTGTTGTTAAATGTTAGCATGAATAGGGGTAGGCCGATTTTGGTTGTTACTCTTTCATCGTTTGAGTTTTTAGTAACCTTTTTCTTCAGAATGTTTACAGCATTTATGATTTTGAATCCTTTCTGACTTTGAATTCTATTTCATCAGTTGGGCATGTATGATGTAGACCTCTGGCCATAACTTTGATTTGTTGCTCTGCTTTGTTTTCATACGTGAACCATTCAATGTTTTGAGCACTAATTGCATTTGCTAACATTCTGTAGGTTTCTGGATCAACTGCATAAATATTTAATATTTTGATTACAATTTTCGGAACTGAAAAATTCGGCTGTCACTCCCATTCAACCGGTTTTACTCAGTAAATCATTGAACACGTCCATGTCTGACCTATGCAATGAAACAGCTGTCCAAGTGGAAAACAAATCCAACTTCAATAAACAAAACAAATTTCCGTTCTACAGAAACCGTTATATAACAGTTCAAGGACAACATTTAAAATCTGGGCAAACTTGATGAATAAAAAAACTACAATAGAGAACACTGGCAAACAGAGACCCTTATATTTAAGACCCTTACATTAAGCTATCTACGGTTACTTCTAGGTCGAAATTCAAGATTTCCATTATAATGACCTTGATCACTATTCATACTATGATTGGCGGTCTAGCACAGTGAACTGGCTAGTACTGGCTGTTTTTTTACATAACAGCCAGTATTGTAATACTAACAAGAATTTATTTCTAAATTATGGGTATCAGGAAACATAGGCTTAAGTCTTGCGTCATGTAATAGTACAACAGATAAACAACAAATGGGAGAAATTACATCTCAGAATAACAGAACTGTCAAATATTGTCAAATATTATTATGACCCAATGAGGTACCTGTCACTTAGAAAATCAATAGCCTATGAAGTCTAACATATCATTTCAGTCTCAGTATATTTATACAGACTGAGGTGGTATATTAGATTAACCGCAATTACTCTTAAAATGGAAGTAACTTTAAAACAAAAAATTTAGCTGCTAAAACTGAGGCCAACACCAGCAATTACTCTCAATAATAGTTCGTTTGGTGAGTACTGGAAGATATTCTATTATCCAGCGATTCCTAAACTGATTGACTTTCTGTGGTTTAATCAACCAGTTTGTACTGATGGGTCGAGTTCTGGTAAAGGTTTTGGTCCTCTTGATGCTTCTAGAAGAAAATGGTATGGTATTAAAGCTTCGTTTCCAGAATCAACAGGCAGATGTGTTGATGGTCACATGATAATATTTTTCACTACTACCATGTTGGTCTGTAAAAACTCATTGGTTAATTTTATATTGCCGAGGATTTCATACAGATTCATTTTGACAGTTCCTGGCACCATTTCAGATTCATAATGGCAGGCTACATTAATTTCGTAGCCAGGTCTTTTATCTCATACAGATGTTCCATATATTGTCATTAATGTTATAATTAATGAAATAGGTGTTTTTTTGACAAAATCATGACACAATTTTTTGAAGGTCCTTCTTGAATCTGTGCTGTTGATCAAAATCCGTAAAACTTAAAAACTTGGAATCGAGTTTGTGGGCTACCACGTGGAAGACATAAATGAAAGGAATCATTGATCTCGAAAAACTTCATTGTTAACAAGTAGAGACTTAGAGTTTCAAGGAAAATGATCTATAGGGAATCTTGGAGTTGGGATTTCCATTGGACTACTGATGATAGAGATATAAGAGATAATAATCTACTTTGAGGTCGTCTCTCTCTCTGATCGGGGTGCTGGCTTTGAAATTTACTCCCCAAAGTAGATAACAAACCATCGTATAGCTTGAAAACCTATACAGCAGTTTGAAGAGATTTATCTAGTGGAATTAATGGGACTGTAAAGGGATTGTATTTTGTACTAATAGTTATCAGTCCTCAACTCCTTAAAAATGCCTTTAACCAGCTCTTAACTAGTTTAATTCTTGACTCTTCTCGGTTGTAACAAAAAGATAACGAATATGTCGGTACCTGCCCACTTTGACATTGAAGGTAATGAAATTGCAGATAACGGGTGATTTTTTAAGAGCTTGAGAACTTTTTTTTAAAAAAAAACGCATAAAATTTGCAAAATCTCATCGGTTCTTTATTTGAAACGTTAGATTGGTCCATGACATTTACTTTTTGAAGATAATTTCATTTAAATGTTGACCGCGGCTGCGTCTTAGGTGGTCCATTCGGAAAGTCCAATTTTGGGCAACTTTTTCGAGCATTTCGGCCGGAATAGCCCGAATTTCTTCGGAAATGTTGTCTTCCAAAACTGGAATAGTTGCTGGCTTATTTCTGTAGACTTTAGACTTGACGTAGCCCCACAAAAAATAGTCTAAAGGCGTCAAATCGCATGATCTTGGTGGCCAACTTACCGGGCCATTTCTTGAGATGAATTGTTCTCCGAAGTTTTCCCTCAAAATGGCCATAGAATCGCGAGCTGTGTGGCATGTAGCGCCATCTTGTTGAAACCACATGTCAACTAAGTTCAGTTCTTCCATTTTTGGCAACAAAAAGTTTGTTAGCATCGAACGATAGCGATCGCCATTCACCGTAACGTTGCGTCCAACAGCATCTTTGAAAAAATACGGTCCAATGATTCCACCAGCGTACAAACCACACCAAACAGTGCATTTTTCGGGATGCATGGGCAGTTCTTGAACGGCTTCTGGTTGCTCTTCACTCCAAATGCGGCAATTTTGCTTATTTACGTAGCCATTCAACCAGAAATGAGCCTCATCGCTGAACAAAATTTGTCGATAAAAAAGCGGATTTTCTGCCCACTCTTCTAGGGCCCATTCACTGAAAATTCGACGTTGTGGCAGATCGTTCGGCTTCAATTCTTGCAGGAGCTGTATTTTATACGGTTTTACACCAAGATCTTTGCGTAAAATCTTCCATGTCGTCGAATAACACAAACCCAATTGCTGCGAACGGCGACGAATCGACATTTCACGGTCTTTAGCAACACTCTCAGAAACAGACGCAATATTCTCTTCTGTACGCACTGTACGCATTCGTGTGGTTGGTTTAATGTCCAATAAAGTAAACTGTGTGCGAAACTTGGTCACAATCGCATTAATTGTTTGCTCACTTGGTCGATTATGTAGACCATAAATCGGACGTAAATCGCGAAACACTTTTCGAACCGAACACTGATTTTTGTAATATAATTCAATTATTTGCAAGCGTTGCTCGTTAGTAAGTCTATTCATTATGAAATGTCAAAGCATACTGAGCATCTTTCTCTTTGACACCTTGTCTGAAATCCCGCGTGATCTGTCAAATACTAATGCATGAAAATCCTAACCACAAAAAAATCACCCATTAGTTTGCGCAAATCTGGTTCCTGTCTGTGTTCCTCTAGACCTAAACCAGCTCTTCCACTGTCTCTAATTTCGATACTTACTGTGGTCATTTTAAAAGTCATCTTCATGTGATGACCAGGTTCGTCTTTTGGCTCCATCTTGTATTAAATTCCAGAAATATAATTGTGCACAGAATATCTTCTCTGACCCAGTTTGTTACGAATGTAGAACGTGTTTGTGCATTTTGTTAGAATCCAAAGTAGTTGCTCATCATGGTAAATGATGGCTCTGTAGTTCAATTCAATCAGTCCAACTCAGGAGTTTTTTCAAAGTTTCAGGACCTTTACATAATTCGGTAAACGTTCAAAACAATCCATCACTAATTGAAATGAAGAATTTGGGTTTATAGGTCTCGTTTGCACATAATATAAAAATTATAATCTTTCAGTGTTTGGGAAGAATTCATCGGGAGGAAACATACATTTTTCAGTGAAACTTTTTTTTGTATAAAGATAAGAAAAATCCTTTGACATTACTAATGTACTTTAGATTTTAGCTGAAGTATAGGCTGTATCAATAATTATTAAGGTTTTCGATGGCCTTATAAACTCTACTATTGTACTCAACTTGCTATACAAAAATGTTTGGAAAATACACTTTTATAGCACTAACAGACAAGCTGACAGTATGGTTATTTATTTTCCCTCGTTATTTAATAACCGTCGTTGATGAAATCCACCGCAAACATGCTGGCAATTTTCTTTGATTTTCTTCACCGAGATATTTGGTTATAGAATAGCCGTATACTTCCCGCTTGGAAGAAAATTCTTCTTCTAAAAAATGTTGAGGTCTGATGTGGTCTTGAAGCTTGAATATTTTTTATGAACTTTTGATAGTTTGAATTGAGAGTGATTTTTGAAATGCCGATTTATCAGGAACTTTATATTTGGTTGTCTAGAATTGCTCATCAATGATGCCAACGTTTTATAATTCTCTTTCTTAGTAAGAGTGATTGGTTGGTTCATTCTGAGAAAAAAGATTTACAGTTGTACCAAAAACCTTGGGCAGTACGGACAAATATTAAAATTTTAATTCCAAAAAATTATAAGAAGTACATAAGACCCAATAAACCGTTTGAGTTATCCAAGTGGCTACTAGATGAGATAAAATTTGAACACAAGTTGAAAGAAATAATAACGGTCACCTATTTGGAACCAACTGCAATATTTACATTTTCCACCAGCATGGTTTATTGCGAATTACATTCAGACCCACAAGAATGATAGCTAAATCACTAAGTCAGTATATATCTATGTCATCTCAACTGAGTCTCAGATACATACAAAACCGTATTGTACCAGTTGTACACACATAACACTCAAAATAATCACCGATAAGGCATTTGCTCTGAACTGAAGTTTAGAACTATCTTTTATCTCGGTTTAAGCCAGGGCAACAAGATTAAGCCATTGCAACAAATTTAATCCAGGCCTTGTGTGTCTATCTGCCATGTGCATTGTAATGCAAGTTCAAGTAATACACTCACGTCATTGAAGTTAAAACAGGCTAACAGGTAGGCAATAGTGAATTTTTGGGAACAATTTGGCAAGGTTGGGACAAGTAAGTGACGGCTCCCAAAAACAAATGTGAGTATTGCTGCTGTAACCTGTAGTGTTGAAGAAACCCAGGTTTCTCGATCTTTGAAATTAAACATTCCACACACCATATTACATCGTATTTTGCATAAAGCTTTCAGTTCAGTTAACATAAGAACGCAAGGCGGTCGATCACCATAAACGTCGTATCGTCGTAAAATGATTTGGATTTTCATCGAAAAATTATCTTCAGTGAGACTCATTTTCTACTCGGAGGTTACGTTAATAAGCAGAATTGTCGCATTATGGGGCTCACAAAATCCAAGAATCATAGTTGAAAAACCTTTCCATCATATCAACGTGTCACTGTTTGGTGTGGTTTTTGGGCTGGTGGAGATCTTACTTTTCGTAATAGGACCTTACTTTTTTAAAAATGAGGCTGGTGCAACTATACTACGGAGAACAGAGATTGCGCTACCGAGCTATGATTAATGATTTTTTATGGCATTATTGATGCGGGCGACGTTTGTTTTCAGCAAGACGGCGCTACGTGCCACACAAGCAACAAAACAATCGCAATTTTACATGTAAAGTTTCCTGACCGTGTTATTTCTCGAAGAGATGGTCACAATTTAACCCCTTAAGACTCTTAAGATGGAATTCGAGAAGTTTTCTCCTTTTGTAACCACTATACACATTCGCATTGATTGGTAGCTCTTGTATGTGAAGCATGTTAGGTTTTTGGCCAACGGCATATTCTAGACCGCAACACGATGACAAGTCCACTAAGCCGCAACCGGTGACAAATTCAAAATGTTTGGATTTATTTTTAAGCGGGTTCTTCTTTGGTTTTTGTTTTGTAACGTTGGTAGATGGTTCGCCCCATAACTTTTGTACTCCAACTGGGAGTCGAGATTCGAAATCCGTACCTTGCGCTAAAACTACCAAAGCATTATACTCCATTTCTTAAGTAATTAAGATCTAAAAGATGAACATAACTAAAATCACGACCCATAATCATGCACGGTGTTACTTAATAATACACGCATACGATAATTCGATATGTTACACTCGTTCCTACCTGCATGAATTCCAAATAAATACATGCGTAATGGAGTAGAAAAACTATCATACCACTGTTTACTACATATTCAAATTTTACAATTCCAAGAAACGTTAAACACGGTAAAAGGTAAGACATGTACACAAGTATTACCTTTACCCAGTAACATACATTCACTTTCATTCAAATCCTAGAAATAAATCAATTAAAGGTTAATTTATTATTTGTTACATATTCGATCTTCTCGTATCGTCGTCATCATCTTATATATTCATCTACTTACATACTCTACATAATTTAGAGTCAATCAAATTTACACAACAAATCTTAAATATCATCGTCATCGCATCGTTGAAGATTATTCTATATCTAAGATAATCAAAGAAACCAACATTTTATTGTTTTTGGGTTGAATTCTCAACCCATTACTCGATCCTCAATCGGAATGATGATCATCTCTACATAACATATATAGGTAAGTACACGATCTTCGTCATTATATATATATTGTAATGTGATACAGTATATACAACAAAAAGAATGCATTACATATATAGATGGGTACATGAAGTTGTAATTCCACGAGGTAAAGAACAAAACTTTATAAGAAAATCGATTTCGTAATTTTCATCTTTATAAAGTTTAAATGCTAAGAGTTCCGATTAAGATATGTTTAAGTATTTCTTTGTTTTACACAAAACCAAAAACGAGATGAACTGAATCTTAATAGTTTGAGAAATTTTGTTATAGTATAAAAGCGAAATTGTCATCTAACAGTTGGGCTAGGTACGCGATCTCAACAAACAAAAGCATCAATCGCGCAATTATATCGCGGATAGTGTGGTGGGCGACTAACCATGTATACAAATATATACAAACTGTTGAGATTGTGATCTTATAGCAAAAATGCTTATCCACAAAAGTACTAAACGATTTAATAATCGGATTGTATCGCGAAAGCAAAATTGGAAATCATTGAACCGCGATTTTATGCTAATTTTGGTTGTTGCATGGTTTTTTGCATTTGGCGAGATTTAAATTGAAATTTGCATGCAATACTTAAACTATACGCTTTTGTAACAATCTAATTAGGTATTTTCGACTATTCTACACGCACGTAGAATGGTTGAAACGGGTGAGATTTGTTTACCCAAGGCAGATCTGGTTCCTCAAAATACCTTCTAGAAATATCGCATGCCATGCAGCATGGTTGCCACAGCTCAGTTTGGTATAGGAAACAGTCTGTATAGGTGAGATGCATCTCTAGATTGACGGGAAGTATTTCCTAAAACAAAAAAAAATTTAGGAACATTTTTAGGATATACTTCACGTATGTGCGTAGGAATGTGAAGTTTTTCCTAATCCTAATTAAATACGAATGTGTTAGTGTAAATAATATTTAAAATCCATATTAAACGAAACATATATTATGTAATAATTTATTTATTCATTATTACGATTTGAGTAAAATAATTCAAATATGTTAATTATTGTTTTTAAATATTTGCCTTCTAATTTTCATAGATATGTATCGAACTTAATAATAACACAAGTTAAGTGATGACAGTGTGGTTAAAGCTGTGGCAGTTGGAGCGGGAGGTACCGGGTTCGAATCCCGATAGGGGCAGGATGCAAAAGGGATTTTTCACCATCTGATTACGATCGGTGGTGTTAATGAACACATCTATGACCCCCTGTTGGAGTGCAGAACTCATGGGCCGACCCATCTTCCATGTCAGTACTATAGGCTGGCATGGAGCTATGCAATGCGCAGATAGAGTGGCAGTGACAAATTGTAATTATGCGACTCTCTATCTCACCATCGTTCCTTAGCTATCATACCCACAAATGAACTTTAGATACAGCATGTGGTCCTTCATTTATCTCGATTCATAACTCGAGCTTTTCAGTATAGCGACATTACAAGTATACGAAGGTATAGTTCGACTTCGTCACGCAAACGCAGTCGGGATCTTCCTGTATGACGTACAGCGGCTAGAATCCATTCAGAAGAAGTTCCGAAATAATTCCATTTGAGACAAAACTCGGTCAATTCCTAATCGATTATGATGGGACCAGGCATGTCGGATAGAAGTTGAAATTTAAAATGGTTTTTCAAAAAAGCTCTAGAATATGACCACCTGGGATTGAACTCGACCATTTCTTAATCGATTATAATAGAAGTGGGTATGTTGGATGGAAATTGGATTACAAAATGATAATTGAAAAAGTTCTGGAATAACGCCATCTGGGACGGAACTCGGCCATTTCTTAACCGATTTTGATAGAATTGAATATGTTTGATGGAAATGAGATTGGAAAATGTTTTTTGAGCAAAGTTCTGAAATATGGCCACCTGGGACAGAATTCGAATATTTCTTAACCGATTATAATAGAATTGTGTATGTTAGATGAAAATGGGATTCCAAAATGATTTTTGGAAGAAGTTCTGGTATATGATCACATGGGACGGAGCTCGATTATTTCTCAACCGATTTTGATGGATTTTGTATGTTGGATGGAAAAATGGTTTTTGGAAGAAGTTCTCAAATATGGTCACCTGGGATAGAACTCGGTCATTTACTAACCGATTATGATAGGATTGGGTATGGATGGAAATGGTATTATAAAATGAGTTTTGAAATAAGCTCTGCAATATGGTCAACTAGGACGGAGCTCGACCATTTCCTTATCCATAAAATAAACAAATAAATATAAAAATAATAACATTAGCAATTTATGGTAATGTCTTCAAATATCCTTAATCCTAACTACCAGAAGCCCTACTTTTTAAAAATTTTATTTGATTTTCCGTTAGCATAGGTCTAGACCTACTCAAAAATGTTTGTCGCTATAGTTCCCGCCGTTTAGTATAATCGGAAAGCTCGGAAAAACCAATTTTTTTAAATACATGTTTTTTTGTTAAAATATTATTATTCCGTTATCTTTATAAATTGTGATAATTTTTCCAATGGGCAGTTGTCAAAAATTTTCCAATGGGATAACAATTACCCGTTTTTATGTACATAGTTTTCGAATTTGTTTTGTATTACGTATATTCTAATACATATATACATTTTTATTATTGTTTTTGATTTTAGGAATAACTTTTTTTTTTGGGAAATACTTCACAACCGTATCTCTGGAAACCTAGATTACCTCACTTATTGAACTGAGTTGAAGGCGATACGTAAAGTTTTACGTATGCCTAAATAAACAAAAGAAAGAGAATGGATAGAGGATCCATCTTGCGTATACCCGTATTAATTGTATGCTATACTTATGTCGGATATCATTCCCCGTAGTTGAATAGTGTGCTTGGTGCCGCATGGATATAAAGTTAGCCCAGGTTTTATCCCACGAAAACGCAATGGCAGCACCAAAACTGTCACGCAGTGGCGTAAATACATGGGAGTAAACCCCGCGCTGCGGGGGGCCCACCGGAACGTGGCCTTTGTGCTTGTCATGAAGAATTGTTTCATGAATTAGCCGAAGTTCTAATAATAAGATTTCCATTAATATTTGGTGAATGCATTAAAACCAGAATTTGATACTAGATGTCATTACTTGTTTACGCGTTATAGTACATCTTGGACAGATATGACTTTTGAAAGCACTTTTCACTACCTGTCAAAATCAGATTTCAACGATGGAAAATTGATCAAATTTGTGGAGTCACTTTTTCGTAAACAAAACTGCAGCTGAAAGTCATCGTTTGCTCGTGGATTTCTATGGTGAGCATGCTCTTGCAAAAAACAGTGCTTTGTGTGGTTAAATCGCTTCGAAAGTAATTTTGAGATCAAGGACAAAGAGTGTCCTGGTCAACTGAAAAAGTTTAAAGATGAAGAATTGGAGGCGTTACTCGATCATGATTCATTTTTATTTTTTTATTTTTTACAACTGATATTTACAAATCAACTAGTAATTTAACTATCCACGGTTGGAGGGTTATAAACCATTGGTTAGTCCCAATAAAAAATCAGAACAGCAATCAATTTTACCATTCTAATTTCAATCTTGGGAGCAAAGAAATCGGTCTATATGAGTTTTTATTGGTGGGTGGCTTGTTTGGCTTAGGTATCTTAATTACCTCGGCCACCTCCCATTGAGATGGGACATGTTTAAGTCTGAGTACAGCATTTATAATATGAAGCAGCATTTGCAAGCCCTTTTTGGGTAGTTCTTTAACAATCTGCCCCGTAATTAGATCACAACTGGGACTCTCTTTTGCGCTTAGGTTGTTATTATTTTCAGCTTTCAATTCTGGTAATTTTATAGGTCGAATGCTCTTCAGATCGCTTTTTGGAGCTAAAGCTATATTTACAAGATCAAGATTCATGCTAAATGTAAGAAAAACTTGCAGAATCATTGAGAGGTGATCAAGCAACCGTTTCCAGGCGTTTTAAAGCCTTGGGATTCATCCAAAAAAGATGGGAATTAGATGACATATACGAGTTTAAGCCCCCAGAGACGTAGAAAGACGATTTTGTATGTTCAAAATGCTGCTCCAGCGCTACAAAGAAAAGTGGTTTTTGCATTGTATTGTCACTGATCTTAAATTACGTGGAGGATAGCGGATGGGAAATTCTGCCTCACCCCAGACCTTGCTCCTTCCGACTACCACCTATTTCGATCCATGCAGAAGCCCTACTAAATTGGCACGATTCGTTTTTGGCCAGAAAGATGGGAAAAAGTAGTGAGTAGCGATGGGCAGTACTTTTCCCACAATAAAGGCTCAAATTTCATAAAAAAATTCCGGTTTATAATGCATACCTATAGCTTCCAGTGTTTCGCAAGTATTAACATGTTTATTATTGTTTCTTATATTACCTGTAACAGTCGCAACAGTGGAACGATCTAAATTGAAAATAATAATAAATTAATTTTCGATGAGCAACATTTTTTATTATTCTGAAGGGAAAGATATGCATGGTGGAGGGAGGATAGTCTAGGGGTCTACATTATGTTTTGCAAAGGGGCGAAACATTTGTATAGTTACGCCACTGCTGTCACGACAGTAACTATCATCCCAGGATTTTACTGTCAGCCCAGAAAAATACTATCGTGATAGCTACTATCATCTCAGGATTTAAATATCATCATAATCGGATCACTATCATCTCATATAAAATTTTATGAATCGTAATCTTCAGAAAGAAGACAAATAATTCTTTATATGTTTTCCAATAACCTCATGCTTTTATTTCCGAGTGCACACGATAAAATCCGACTGCTATTTAGTTGTCGTACTTTCTTTTCGATTGGAATCCAACTCGGAGTTATTTCATAATAGACCCCAGTATTCCGACTACGTTCACATTGATTAAAACATCAATACAATTTGGGCGATGACATTCGGGATCAGAGAGACTTACTCGTTAGACGGAGCACCAACAAATGTCTTAAAAATACTTTTGTGATAACATGGAGAAGCTTTTCGCAAGACTTCTCGTTTTATAGGAATATTTGGTATCGTTCGTATTGAAGGATTTAACATTCTTTTAAAGCGTCTTGAAAGACATCGTCACAAAATTTGTCATTAAGTGTATAGATTGCAAGTCAATCCCTTCAATGTTACTAGAACAAAGATTTTTTGGGCACTATATTCTCGTCAATAGGCTTAATTATAAGTCAAATATTTTGAAACTGATACAGAAGCACTAATGGGAAACCAAATCTGGTACATTCACCTCATCAATAATATCTGCTACCTAAACTTCAAATGCAAAAATATTTTCACATACATTTTGGAATATTGCTAATATTCCAAAATGTATGTGAAAATATTTTTGCTATGTACATATCCACATATTTTATCCGTCCCTTAGAAGAGTGGATTTCTGTTATCGCAGGCCCACAGACAGAATAATGGATTAATACTCGATATTTAGACCCAAATTGTTTGCCTAAAAAATTTAGGCCCAGGACACACAACCTAAATATGGTGTGATAGTGGTAACACGTACACTTCAGGATGCTGCCCTGGTGTCAATACCTGCTGCCAGTCAACCAATTTATAAGTAGACTATCTACCACTGCAGTTAGAACTAGTCTTTGGCGAATGTTCTAGTCTAGATAAGAAGTAATGCTTCGAGCTCGATTAAGTTCTATAATGGTGTTGAAAGATTTGTAGCCTTTTAAATCTATCAAGGTTCGCAATCTTATACGCAATCTTATCCATCATTGCTAAGTGTCTATGTAAAATGTATTTCTTCTTTAGTGATTAATTTTATTTTAGCTTCAGGTCACACCACCCCAGTACCTTAAAATATATCTTGGATAAGATGACAATTACAAGTGGCCCTGTATCAGCATAAACATATCTAGAAAAGATAGAACCTTTTCCACTTTCCTCTTATTAGAGGGCATAATGTTGCCAGTTGGCCCTATCAATTACAATTATACGAACTGATCCGAAGAACCGTATCATAAATATAGCTAGACCCCAAACGAACTTATGAGTCATTCATTTCAATGGTTTAGAGAAAGCATACTCACGAGCACTCATAAACTTGAAATTATAATGATTTTTGATTGAGTATATATTGCCATGGTTGATATCAAGAACTGGTATTACGACAAGTTGTTTGTAATCGATTTCCAACAACACTGGAAGAATAATTTCAATTATTATTTTCGTCCTGCTCCATATATGATCATATATCAGACCAAGGAATTGTAATCGACGCAGACGCATGTTTTCATAATTGTTAACTTAGTGAACAGATTGCCTTACTCCTCTAGGCGGTTTCATATTAAAGTTTACTAGACCATTTTGATAGTATAGAACGAACTCCTTCATCATACGCTTAATGTTTTTCAAAATGGGACTCATACTGATTTGTCGTTAAGTTGTTGAATAGTCTCTGGAGTTATTTTATACTTAAATCACAGTTCAAATCAAATGATGTAGGGAAACTACAGGTAACGTATATCAAACTGCTCTTCTTTTCAGATGGATTTTTACCAACAACTTTTATCTGCTCCCAAATACAGGTAACGTATATCAAGCTGCTCTTCTTTTTAGATGGAGTTTTTACCAAAAACTTTTATCTGCTCCCAAATATGACTGCTTGAGTGCTTGGGGGGATTTTGACTTCTCCATCTTCCTTGTCTTTGGAGTACATTTGAAATAGCTTTTCAAATATTTAATCTAGTTTTTGTCGAAGTACAATAAGTTTGCCTCAAATCATTGAAGTAAGTCTCTTGAGGTTTAATATTGGGAAGATGTATAGTGATAACATATTTCAATTTAGTCGAAAAGTTTTCGATTTGTGTTAAATGACGAAGTTTATCCTTACAATATTTCAATATTGAGCAAATCGACGAGCAGTATAAAATCAATTGCGCCATATTTGCCATTGCCCATTGCAGTCTCAAAGAAAAACATGGAGAATGGGATGTGGAGAGAAGGGTTATTTCAGCTTTCATTACATATTTGTACTGAGTGTTTGAAGTCATCACGCCCATGGTACAATGTTTCCAAATTATGGGTAAACTGTTGAGAGAGTAATTTATTCGAAAGACTTTATAATCAAGGAATCAAAATAATTTTGTATTGTATTGTAGGAAAAATGGATGATTCAGACTCAAATACTGAAGTCGATTTATCACCATCTATAGCACTATAATCTATATAACAATTTATAGTACAGGGTAATCTAATATAAATCCAAGGTTTCTGCAACTAAATCAATTATATATGCCTTGCGGTAAAAGTGTCGTGTCAGGGCGAATATAATTTGGCACACTCTCATCTTTATGTCGTGTGAGTTTAAAACAAAATCAACGATCGCAAGTGAGCCAATGGAGCTTCAAATCCCGAATATTTCATATGAATCCAAGATTCCAAGCCTCTTATTTTACAGTAGCTTTCTTTGTGTCAGAATTGGCCGGACTTATTAATGTCACAAGTATCTTGTTGGTATTCTTTTCTCTAGATACTTTATGTGTACTACTATTTACTCTTTTTGGGGACTGTGGCTACACCATCAACCTTTCGCGATTGTAGCCTCTCTAAGAGCCTTGCCTTAGTTTTTTCCATCTTTATCTACTATATCGACACCTTAATATCGACACCTGATTTCACATCATCCATAGCAGATTGTCATACGATTGTCCTTCGGTCTTTACTATAATCATCTCGTATCTGACAACCTTTATTCTATATCAGAATTGGGTTAATCACCTTTCTTTCCAGTCCAGGCCTTTTATGACTGCCGCACTGCTCCTGCAAAGCAGATTACATTTGTTCCGCTGTCGGTACAAACGGCATGTAATGTTTGTTGTCCTTACACTCCGAGTGGTGTTCCTCATTTTCTTTGCCACTTGAATGCATTGTTCTTTATAGTGCTGTCGCTCTGTTTATTTACGTATCCAAAGAAGTCTTGTGTCGTTTTCTGTTCTTGATTCTCCTTCCAGAAGAAAGCTAATGTGTCTTATTATTTTCGCAATTTCATATATTACGCTTGGCGTTATCGCCGAATACATCCTGCTATGTATTTTGAGTGTCTTTAGACGGCTTTCGATTTCATAATGCTGTCTGAGAAGCATCACTCTCACTTAGTTTATTTGATTATTGGTTCCATTTTCTCTGCCACTTAATAGCACGATAAATACGATCACCTATGACAGAACTCTGCATTATGATAGGAAGGCTATGCTGTAAAACCGAAAGTCACCTAATTCGGACTGGAGACTAAGCATTTCCTTAGCCACGCAGGCTTTGGCGTATGCAGTGCTCTAATTTATGTGACTGAATCGGTTAGTCATATTTATTATAAATTCACACCTCAGCCAAGGCCTTGAGCACGTTGATTCTATTTCTTTATAAAATGTTTTCGAAACTATTAATTAATATTTATTATATCACGATAGTTCGATAGATTCACGATTCTTTTGCTAGTGTTGCCATAAGTATAATTTTTATATTCCTGGGATAAAAGTTCGGGCTAATTTTTTATACGTTAGTGCCGCACCATTGTAATAAAACTTATTAAGAAAAAAATATTCGATTTTGGTTGTAACTATTTCTTTAGATGGTCACTGACAGAAAGGAAGACCGAGCAGTATTGTTCTACTGTCTCCCGCAATTTACGAGACGGTCGGTAGACTCGGTGCTACAGGTGTCAAAGTGTAAGTTGGTAATTTTTACTAACCATTTCACTTTCCGTTGTCTGGTTTTAGTGATCTTTAATTTAATTATTTCCAGTAATAGGTTAAAGCTCGCTGATCACAACCTGTTCAAGACGGCTTATCAAACTCTCTGTATGAATAAGTCAGTTGGACTCCGTCTGATCCGACTTTCTCACTCTGATCCATTCATCGAATTTTGCACGGTATTTATAAAAATTCAGTTAGTTGAGCGAGAGGAAAAATTATTCGAAGGAAACATGGAAAATCTCTTCGCCCATTTAACCGACAAAAAGTTTATTTTTTGCACGGTCATTATATACTCGTTTGGCATAGGTTTACACGGTGTCGTATGTCGACTGTTATTATTCTTTTATTGAACCCATACACCTATTCTGCTGGTTCACAGAACATGATGTAAAAATTCAACATTTGACCTTGAATATCAACAAGGTTTCGTTTATTCATTGATGACGGAATACGATAAAAATATGGAATGGGCAAGGGCAATAACAGTGAAATGACCGATGCCCCTTACATGGTGATTGTGATATTATAGATCCCGCTTCTCCCTACGACTACGTAAGCCATTTATAGATTCTAATAAATAAACAGTCTCTTCCTATATTTCATATCCTCATGGTTCTTTTAAAGTAGTTCAGTTAAGCGCCAAATCGTTCGACTTGCATACGTCCAAATTAACTGGCGTTCCTACGTCATTTTTGACTACTACACCTAACCGATAACAACGACTTGATTGAAACTATACAATAGTGTGCCACTCTACCAACCAGATTGGAGGCACCTGATGTAGTAATTGAAGATCTCTAAGGGCAACTGCAGTTATACAAAAAATCTTACCGTGGGATGCTTTGTAAATCACAGACTGCGAAATTAAGTCTAGAGAAAAGTAGAAACCCGCATGGTGGTCCTCGGAATTGGTATAAGATCTATATCAATAAGTTCGAGTATGTCAGTTAACTTTCAGCTTTTATGAGCGAGGTACAAGATAAGGATTTATACAAGAATATAAAAAATTTATAAGAAATATTTAAAGACGGTACAATGTGGTCATTGAGATAATTTATTCAGTCTTCTTTTCATCAAAGATCACTTCAATAGATGCGACCATCCCATTCAAACATATTGGCTTTAGATCACACACATTGTCGTAAACATCAAAAATACTTCTTGTCTTAGTTAATATTTAAATACATAAAAGATTTCAAAATAATCTCAACATTGCCAAATTGGGCCAATACCTGTCAAAAAGAAATGATCTGGTTTATGATAAAACATAAGTCCTCTCATATATGATTTTTAAACGATTCCGCATGAATAATAAGATGGTCGACTGTCCACTCTTTAACCGTGTAAAAAATAAAGTCAGAGGGCAAACGTTACATCTAGACCATCACTACTGTTATTAATAAATGTGGATTCATAGCTAACAACTCAAAGGTTTTGTTATCTTCAAATTTAAGGCTAGCTGCACATATGCGGACTATATATTGGATACAGAAGACTAATTTTTCTCAAGAACACAATATACTGTCTCCTTACTCTCTTAGATGTCCTTCTTGTTTACCCATGGTTTTTGAATAATAAGTTTAACCTTTCCCGTTCTGGCCAGTTTGAAGAGAAGAGCTCTTCTAGTAATCTGATACAAAGAAAAATGAAAGATAGGAAGTTGATTAGGAGAACACGAAACATTCCAACCATTTTTAAAAATCACGCAAGTAAATCCACCTATACCTATATCTTTGGTTTGAGAAACCAGAATTTCTCATGAAAATAGAGTTCTAATCTCTCTGACTATATTACAAAGATTACTAGACCTAACCATCATCCATTATTAAAACCATCAACCCTGATACCAATTTCTTCTGACCAACCTATCACTTTACTGTGTGTCCCTAAACATTTTAACAACCATTTAGATGTATGTAAGAGGAGCCAGTTCGCTTGTAAACTAACCATTGACTTTATCATCTTTTAGGTTGGCTAGCTAGGTAGGGATCTTCGCGTTGCTAACAGGGAAAGAACCGATAATGCCTTTTAAAAAAATCATGTGATCTCTTGTCAGACCACGTAAGAACATATTCTTGGTACCATCCAGCTTTTCTACAGAATTCTGTGGGCTCCCAACTTTTTTTCTAGTATGTTGTTTTTATACTTTTATCGATGAACGCTAGCATAAATATTGGGGCTTTTATGATGTCACTGAACAGTTTGGATTTTGATTTTAGAATAGTTAGAATGATATTTCTCTTCATCCTGGTACCATTTATTTTGAGTGTTGTGTGGATCTTCATACCGAGTGGACGTGTTTTTGTCTGCTCGGTGTTTCTATAATTAAATTAAATAAAATAAATGCGTTGTGTGTGTGTGTGTAGTTGAAAATCTAATTACAGATGAGTATCGCTATTATTTTATATTATTATATTACATTTCATTATATATTATTACATAGTATTATATTTTATTTTATATTTTATTTTATTATATTATATAGTCTGTTCTTGTTTCTCCGTTATATATTATAGTATATAACGTTTTGTCTTTGTATTCTATATACATCGTTTTCATATCCACATCACAATATTCCGTTGGAAACGATCGCATGCGATATGACTTTCGTTCTGTCTCGTTTAGTTACCTGATTCCCCATCCCATAATTCGCTCTTCATATAGAACGCTATATATTCCCCTTTCCTTTAAACAATTTTTAATATTTTGTTTTATGTATGTATCAAAGCATACAGTAAAAGAGATTTTGGAGATTTAAATTTAACGCGATCACTGCCATTGCGCGATCGTTGTAATGGCAACTATATGTACATTCAATGTAATTGGCGACTTACATTTTATTTTTATAAACGTTGGTATTGTGTATTGTGTGTGTTATATATATGTACATCATTATTTGATGTTGAAAACGCAAATACATACATTATAGTCTACATTTGAACGTCCTAGGTACAAATATTATGTATATAACATATTTTTCGTTTCGTTCATCAAAACTCCTATCCTTCTCTTTCCTATGTTGGTTAGAGAATTTTTGTTTGTTTTATTTTATTTTTTGTGCAGGTGTTCACTTGCACGGAAAAAAAAGAACAACAAATTGTTTTAAATATATATATATACAAGTATCCCTCGTTTAACGCGGTACTTATGCAACGCGTTTCAATATAACGCGATTTGAAATCAAAATATGTTTCAGTACAACGCGAAATTTCTTCTTTTATAGCGCGAATCTATTTAACGCCCAAACCACTTTTCATGAGATATAATGTTTTTAGACAGTGAAACAGATCAGTCCTGATCCTGAACAACAAAATGAAGTTTGTTTATTAACTTTTAATTTTTTCAGTTTGTTTTTAAGTATTATAATACACATGTTAGTATGTACATACATTTATATCGGTAAATACAGAAAACCTTCCATATTGATGGATTTGCTATTCAACAGTTTTTGAAACGATGCTTTCATATTTGTATCTTATATCAAATTTGAACTAAAGATTATATCTATAAGACTATTGAGGTTTTAATGTAGTGCCATATATATTAATGGTAGAGGGGACTGAAGATTGTATTAATACGATCTACGATCACTACCACTATACGATCATTATATAATATATATGATCGGTAAAATTACCTATTTGTTGGTGAGATTTGAATTGGCTAAAATGTTGAAGTTCGATTTAGCAGATGCTTGTTCATATATTAGGATAATCGTGTTTTAAAGGACCGGTTAACATTTCTCTTGATTTTATTTTGTCAATAAAGTCCACAATTTTGCTCTTGGGTGTATATATGTACCACGGTATGTTGTACTCTTAAATAACTTTTGTCTTTATTTCGTTGGTTTAATTAAATTAGTGTTTTTGGAAAACACTAATTTATTTAAATAATTTTTTTTTCTTTATTCATATAAGTGTAAATGAATAAGATTTCTTGAGTGGCACAATCTTAACATTGGATGGGGATCACTTGACCGGTGGTCTCGACCAGAGAGTTTATTTTACTTTAATAAGCAGCTTCTTTGTGCTGTATAATAGTTCTATTACAAACTATTAAACTTTCTGAATCGGACGGCCGCTTTGGTGATTTTTTTCATTGAACTGTAGTGTGTTATACAAGAATTCTACTTTTGTGCATTGTGTGATTGTTTGTTGTAAAATCTTAAAGCGGACATAAAGATAGAATGTGTGGAATGGAATGATCGATCAGGTTAGCTAATTATGACCGCACTAAACTATTATTTATTTAAATAGTTTCCCTTACAAACGAATTGACAATGTATTAGATCATCATATTGTATATAGAAATGCTGTCGGGTCATTACAAAAATGTATATTCCCCACGCGTTAGATGGTGATGGATTGGAAATTATAGGGACACATCTTTAAATACAGCATATGATGAGATGACCCAAAGATGTTTTTTAAAATACTCCAGTTTAACTGTTGAGGCGATACGAATACATATGATGAATTTAGAATGGTCCTTACCTATCCAACTAACAATAATAACAAACTCAAATCCAAATGTGAAAATGATTATACTAACAATATATAATAATTTACTAAAATGTAGTTAGCAATGACTCTGCTGTGGATTATCACCTTAGTCGTTTCTGTGATTGTTTCCTTTTCCTAAACCTTATATGTTGAGATGCAAGCAGGGACTGGGCCCGCATAATTTTGGAGTAAAAATTCTCAGATATCTATTTGGAACTCTGCTGAATATACTCCAGGATTATGGTAACAATCTCAGATTCACCGTAACTGGTTGGCTTGTACTTCTCCTATCATATCATATCATATATCATATCATATCCTGGTACCATTTATTTTGGACTTGGCGGTTCTATTAAGGTATTCACCATAGCACAAATTTTAACAATATACCATCCTACTCTAGGGTGAGCTGTCAGATTAGAGGCGCCAATCGAAATTTCACCCAATCAGAGTACTTTGGAGGGTACAAATAGCCGTTTCTAATTCTACTTCTTTTTTATCAGTATGAAAATATTTTATTGGCCAAGTCAAGCCCATCAGTGATTATAGGCTGAGATGTCTCAGCTGGTGATTGACTTTAAAACTAGCTTTTACAAGCAGATCGTCACTGTCATTTCAAATAAGGAATTTGTGATTCTATGTCCTTGTGTGATTCAGTATATTGAGATAGTATTTACCTGTAGATAGTGGTGACCTCGGAAGTATGAGAACATGTCAAAATCGTATGTGGGTTTATTCTAGTTGGTTCATTGAAACCATTGAAGACAACTCAGGTCGGTCTTTGTTACTAGATCCTTCAACGTCACTCAGTCCTTGTAAATGTAACCCTCTAAAAGATGAGTTTATCGATAACTGTAGATGATGATGATGGATTACTATCTATAGATTGTAATAACCAGATACCAGCAAAAATCATATACCTTGATATATTAGTCCACATCATAACCATAAGTTATAATGGATTGAAGATAATAGAATCCGGCCATTCTGAATCTTTGAAGCACCACGTATACAATGAAGCAAGAGAGATAGTAATAAGCTTTAAAGAGATTTTTCACCATCTAATTACAGCTTTGACCTCCTTTGACATTGGAGTACTGAATTAATTGGCCAACCCATCTACCATGTCATTGCTATAGGCTGGCATGGAGCTATGCACTGTGCAGTATCCAGATAGTCCTACGTAAATCGAACATATAGCCGTACGTCCTCGATTTGACTATGTAATGGCGTAAATCGGACGTAAGTGCGATACAGTTGGGATAGAGCTAGATAGAACCAGACCGACAGTTTGAGGTTAAGCATTAGATGTGCTTTAAAAATATTAGTTATTAATATTGGGATGATTTGCTTGAAAAATTGATTGTTGTGCTTCAAATGATTCAACAGATTTAGGGTAGAAAATGAGGTAGTGATTATCGCACAACCCTTAATATACTGGATTATTAATACTAAAATCCTGTAAAATTCTTACTAAGATCCCTTCTCAACCAGTTTCTCAGAAACCCTCGTCACCGTGCATGAAAGCGTAGTTTCAGCTAATATTTGGCCTTCCATAGTCAGCCATTCTAAGATGGTTTGTGCACTAGTGGAATAACATGAATATTAGGTTGGTCATATTGCAGACGTTTTTCAACCGAAAACCACCAGAGCAGCATCGTTTCAATAAGCTATTCAGAAAGTAGTGCACACTCAAAACATTACAATTAAGAGTCATGCCTTAAAAAAATTCTTCATGAACATGTTCACACTCCCACTTACACATAGCCCAATATTACCTTTTCTAATGATTCAACAGTACGGATGTTGTGAAGGACAAATCTACTCGTACAATTGAAGATTATAGTTTCTCACACAAAATACCAATATTTTCTTATTTCACTTCTTCTTCTTTGTCTAATTTGCTCTTGTGACAATCACTAAATAGACGATCGTGATACAATTTAAATATCGCAACAATACAACATTGCTTGTAGATCGATCGATCGCAAAGTTTATGACATGGAGGTTGGTTAAAATATTCAATAAGCATATGTTTATCTACTTAAGATAAACAAGAGTTGGATGAGTGCAGTCTTACCTATGGTGCATGTGGATTGGGTTATTAGTAATCGATGACAATCGATTAGCTCATCGCAATAATCAAGCGTCACGTTTGTCCAAAGTGATCCTCTGTCGTGGAATACATATTTGCGTCGGTGTGTGTCGGTTTTCAGAATTGGGGTCAAGGTAACCGGAATAAAACACTGTTCGAAACGTGATTCTTCATCTGCTATTTGATTTATTCAGTTTTTTTTTATTATTAATTTATTTATTATTTAACCACTGTTTATAGATAGTTTGTCTTGCTTGTTTTTATTTATTTATTAGTTTACATATATGACACAAATTTGGTTCGATAGAATAGGCATTAAGAGTAGAAGAAAGTGGTTCAGTTTAGTGAAGATTTTGGTCGTCGACAGTGCCTGCTACGTTCCGCCGTAACATTACCGGTGATCGTTTTGGTGATTTCCCCCCATACATATTGCTGTAATGATTTTGGCCAGTTTCGTTTTCGGGCGACGGAGATGAACCTCCACCACTGGCGGAGTTGCGCCGTGACGGTGATAGGCGGACGTGTGTATCGAGATGACGGAATCTAAAAATAAATATTAGTAATTATTATACATACGATCAAGGTTTTGTATAGTGTTGGCTACATACCGAATCGGGACATTACTCTTCTGCCCGTCGTCATTATTCGCATTGGCAAAGAATAGAGCTAGCGGCCAACTAATCCATGACTTTGAACTTTATTTGGGAAGACAAAAAAATTTAGTTGAAATTACGTAAATAATGTTGTCATAACATACCTAGACGATGCTTTAATCTCGGGCAGCCCATCTCCGATTGGTGACACAATTTCATGCGATTTTGGTGTCCCAGCTAGACTGATGGCCGGATTATAAATTTTCGGATCACTGACCATACGAACGAAGAACGATCGTTTTTGGGCCAACGAGATCTCCTTGCGACGATCAACAATATCCGTAATCTCATCGGCCTGTTCCTTCTCAATGAGTTCAACAGCGAAATCGGTAATCACATCCCATGCATAATCGATGTCCATTTCGGTCGCACCTTGGGCCACCGCACAAAACCGGATCGTATATTTATTATTGACTGACGCGGGCACCATATGTAATTTGCCAGATGCATTTATGGTGCTCAAAAGTTTTTCGTTCAATTTGTCGGTACCCTTGAGCCGGAAACAAACCAAACCTAACACAACTTTATTACAAATTTCGAAGCGTTTGTCTTTTAAGACGAGCGCTTCAAATCGTTTAGCCAGCTCTATGTGGCGTCGAATATATTTTTGTAGACCCAAAATACCATACGATCGCAGCACGAACCACAATTTTAACGATCTAAATCGACGACTGAGTGGTACACCCCAATGTCGGTAGTCGATTGCCGTTTCGGCGTAGCCATGTTTTAAGTATAGCGGATCGACAACTAGTGCCGATGTTAAACGAATCCGATCACGCACCCACAGTGTTGAGCAATCAAAATTTGTGAGCAACCATTTATTAGCATTTGTGTTGAACGAATCAGCATACTCAATGCCCTTTAATAAATATTTTAGTTCCGGACAGATGAATGCATTCCCAGCGTAGGCAGCATCAACATGTATCCAAACACCACTATATCGTTGTAAAGCAATTCCGATCTCTTCCAACTCATCAAACGCACATGAACCAGTTGTACCGAGTGTTAGTGAAACAAAGAATGGGATCAAACCTTGTTGCTCGTCCTCTTCAATCGCTTTGATCAGTGTTTCAGCTTTTAAGCAACAATTTTCGTCTGGTTCGAGAATTCGAAGTTTTACAAACGATATCATAGCCGCCTTTTCGACACAACTGTGTGCCTCCTTCGAACAGTATGCCATCAGTTTTGACAATAAATGCCCCTCCTCGATAAACGGATGTTGTTGCTTGAGTCGTTTAATGGCTTGAGCCCGTGCCGCCAACAACGATACCAAAATACATTCCGACGCCGATGTCTGTATAACACCACCACCCTTACTACCTTTTTTCAATGCCAAAAAATCATCCGGCAAACCAATTGCCTTGCCCAACCAATCGAGTACAATCGTTTCGAGTTCGGTACACGCCGGACTGGCGGCCCACGAAAATCCTATACAACCGATTCCGTCGCTCAACATATCGCCCAATATCGATGGATACGAGTTGCCCGATGGAAAATAGGCATGAAATTGTGGATGTTGCCAATGTGTTACGCCGGGCATAATTTTTGCTTCGACATCGCTCATTATATCGTCCCAATTTTCTGGATTCGTTGGTGCCTCATCAGGCATCAGGTGGCGCAAATAGCCCGGCTCCACCGATGGTGTAACCCGTCGATTTTTTAGCGTTTCCATATACTCACATATATAGTCGACCATCTCTTTGCCACGTTGCCGAAATTCTTCAACATCCATTATGTATGTATATTGTCGTCTGCAAAATAAGAAATTATAAATTGAGACACTTGAGAGCTGTCGAATTCATTTATAGCATCTTATCGTGTTTTAAATTAAATTAAATATTGATTATGAGATATAATTTTCTAATTATATACCGTTATCATCATCTACACCATCATAAAATTTTCCTCTCTTATCATTAATATTGATAAGATATAATCGAGACAATAAAAAAAATTGTTCGCATTCCATAAAGAAAATGAAAAATTCTTTTCATCATCTCCATTTCGTCTTTGGGAAAAAAAGAAAATTTTTTTTATTCAAGAATTTACCACACATTCATTCATAAAAATAGGAAAATTGATTTATATTTGCTGTCACCAGGATTCTCAACTCAAAACTTTTCTCATCATTTTCTTACACATATAAAAGGGTTCGAATAAATTTAATTTAAAATGTCATTTACAATTATTGGATTTTTTTTTAATTATGTTCTGTCTAATTACGTAATTGACAATATTATTGTGTAAATAGCTCATTGGTACACAGTTAGCGCGAAACGGATTCAAAGCGGAGGACTTTTCCATGAATTTTGGTTTCGTATGTGTTCGATACTGGGCTCTTACGATTGAAAGCAAAACTTGGATTACCATCCAAACGGCACAATGGTTAAAGCTGCAGTATTTGGAGCGGGGGAGAAACCGGGTTCAAATCCCGGTAGGACCAAACGGGATACAAAAGGGATTTTTCACCATATCACCATCTTTAGAGTATAGAACCTATTGGCCGACCCATTATTTCAGTATTATCGGACTTATAGCCGCACATCAAGGGATTGTCACAATGGATCAATTGAGCCTGGCTGACGGAGGGCACAAAACAAAATGCATTTATTTATTCTGAACAAACTAACTTGAGTATCTCCCTCAGAATGCTCCCTCAGAATGAGACCATAGATTTCAGCATAAGCCAATCATCTAGATGAAACGTGACAATTCAGTTTAATCATGGCTTCAGATTTCCAAGTATTCCAAATGTGATCCAGAATATTTTGTTAAGGTTTTAACAAGCCATTGTTTACCCGTACAGTGACAACAATCTGACTCTATCGGTTTCGATCGGAGTCTCCATATTGTTATTGCCAATTCCACAAAGTTGGCTCTCCAAATATCAAGAACTCTGAATTAATGCAATCAACTCCAGGTTAGGCCACCAAGATCACTGGAGAGCCATGAGTTTGAGCCAATACTCTTACTTGTATGTTATAAGGCCGTTCATTATACGTTCTAAATGCGAACAGTAATCTTGTGTCCGGGTACTGCAGGCTCCTTAACCGCGGGGTGGTGATTATTTTGGCAGTATCAGAATTTTTTACGGATGTGGGTGGTTAACTCAGAGATCCAACCAGATTTAGTCCTGTGGTAGTATTTTATGGGTTTTATGTTTCGTTCAAAATATTTAAGAAACATGGATGCCCAAACCGGGAGGGCCGACAGTCAGTATATGCGCTCTGGCGAAAAAGTTACTTTTAACTCTATTTCCATGTATGTCTATAACTGGTCCTCCCATTCTAAGCCCAATTAGACTCTATTTTGGAGAGTCACTTGAATTATAGGCATCGAGAATGGCCAAAAACTTAAATTGTGTAGAAGGCATTATACAGGGTGGAGAGAGCACGTACCATTGGACTCCCACAAGGTAGTAAAATTTCACCACCGATATGTTCAGTTTGTTTATATCGGTTGAGATAGTCATCTTGCATTTTAAAGAAAACTTTTTTATAATCAGAGAAGCTAACAATATCGATTAGTCGTTGGGCGAGCAAATTACACGATTTTTACTTGTTAAAAACACGCCATCTCTTATCAAATCAAATTGATAAGAGATGGCGTAAAGCACTGTACAATTTTTCGAATCCACTGATTGTTGAAGTGCAAAAATAATTTATTTCATTAATAACCGTGGGCTATCTATTTACACGTACACCATAGGATGTACTTGTAAACCTGTTTTAAGTCTGATTTGTAAAGCCTAAAATGTCGGCCTAGGAGATGTGATGTGATGCGGATTCTGATAAAAGGTATATAAAAATTCTACCGTTGAAATATCGAACGTACCCGTCAATGCAGCTTTGTTGCACTACAGCTCCACTGGTTTTATCATGTTCATCAACCAAGACTGCTAATTCTAACGACATTATTGGTTGAAGTAATTTTAATTGTCCTTTTATTAAGAAGTTGTTCGTACTTTTGAATATAATTCCATCTATTTGAATGACCTAAGTGAATTTCAACAACAAAATCGAACAACCAATAGATCTTTTTTTTAATGTGGCATTGCTTTAATGGCATCCAATGGTATGTAAAGTTCTGAAGCAAGGTGATCCTTTGTTCTGTTTTATGGTACCATAAGTGCAACGAACTAGACTATGACCTCTTATTTCGCCTAAATTAAAATTTGGTGCTTAACGACGAACTTTATAGCAACAGAAGTTTCATGACTTTCATTCTATACTGAGAATGTTTGGATGGCTTGAGAACATGTTTATAAAGCATAAATTTATTATGAATGGATAACTGAGAGTTTCTTCCAATTAGCCAGTACATTTGTCTATATTTTAATTGGAACTCTTCTGGTTTCTTTTAAACATACGTTCCATCGTTACTTTGCATCAATATTCATACCAAGTTATTTTACTTGATTTGCATATGGTACAGGCATATTATTGAAAATCACAGGTAGTGGTTCTATTGATCTATTAGTGAAATTAATGTGTGTAGACTTCTATTCATTCACTTTAATTCTTCACTTAACTAGCCAATCTTGCATATTATTTATGGCTATTTGTAGTATGAGTGTGGCTTCACCGATTGTATCACCAACAGCTAGAATTGCAGTGTTATCTGCAAAAGTGGCGATAGTGGTATAATTCGTCTGTAAGTCGCTTGTAAACAGTACAAAAAGGAATGGCCTTAAAACACTTCCCTGCGGGACTCCTGCCTTAGCTTATTTTATGCTCTAGTACACTTCTTCCTGCTTAACTCTAAAGTATCTCTCTTTCACGACTTTAACAGTTCGCAATACTCAAGTGGCAGGATTTTCTCTAATTTAAATACTAGACCATCTAGCCAGACTTTGAACAAATCTTTTTTTTCCTCTAAGGATCTTTCTATTAAATCTGTTATTCTATGGACTTGATCGCTTGTGGAGTGTTTGTCTCTACATCCGAAAACGACTCCTGACTTTTCAAGCTCAGGTTTAATTCGTTTAAATAATGGTCCCTCAAACAGTTTTGACATAATTGGAAGAAGCGATATTTGCCTGTATAAAGTTAATTCACCATGCGGCTTTCCTAGTTTAGGTATCATTATTACTTACAAATTTTCAAGAAAAAGAGACGTAACATAGTCTGAAGGAGGCACTAATTATGTCCGATATTTTCCTAACAGCTTTATAAAGTATAGTTGTTTAAGAATCTCTCCAGTTTTCAAGCCATATCCTAGTGATTGTTTAGGTAATCCATGGTTTTTTATTTCTTGTTTCACTTCCTTAGTATTAGTTAGTGGGATTTCATGTTTCAAGATAGTTGTATGGGAGTTTAGAGTGGACGAAAAATAAAATGCAAAAAAAAAACAATTTGAAAGTGTATCGAAGAATCTACAGATGCTAGTATAATTGAGGATCGAGTGTTTGTAAAAATGTTCATTCCTTCAATGAAAAAGTAGAAAACGTTTAGAGGATAAACAACATAATCTATGTATCACGAACTCCGAGATTATTAGAATGATGAGTTGGTTGACATCAATTTGGCATAGTTGGAATGAAGTTGGCAATAAATGAAGGGAAAAGAAGAGTAATTCATTATATTTAGCTTGTAGACCTGTTGTATCAGGACATTCAATCTTTTGGGTATGAGGTTGTTCACCAATCGATACCATCACACGGAAGAGCCGATAAGATTTAAGAAAAAGGATTTGAATAATAATTGCAAAAGAATTTATGGATCCTAGTGATGTACTGCGTACGTTTCAGGTGAATATTTGAAGAAAGTGGAAGAGTGAATTTACCTTTCTTTAGGGAGATCAAAAGAAGTTCTACAATTATACGAACGATGGAACAAGTGAAATTGAATCATGAAAATGGAAAAAATGTTTACAGATTTGATTAAAAATAAATTAAATGAAAACTGTTTGAATGTGAAAGTATCGAACATTTACTAAAAAATTTATTAAAGCAACAGTATAAGATACCCTTATAAGAGTGAGAAATCTGATTGAACTATTGCGAATGAAAACAACAAATACTAGAATGAATGGAATAATAGTCAATGTGTTGGAGAGGAAAAAGTGACAAATAGCATGATTCTTATAATTTGGAGCTAGATAGAATAAAAATCATAAAACTGTTCGAAATTGGAAAGACAGAAACAAATTTTTGGCAGTGCTACAATTGCTTAGGCGTACATGGTAATCTAAAACCCCGAAAATCTCAACTAGCCAGAGTATTTATCGAGAGATACTAATATCGTAATCTCAGTAAACGCCTTTGAGGTGAAGTTGTTTATCTTGAGTAAAGCTGCACATTGGTAACGGCTCAAACCAACGAAAATCTCTTTGCCCAGAATCTATTTGGCCTCCGAAAGAAGGCCCAGATTTCAGTTATCTTCAAGGACATTTCCTTAAATAGACCATGCTTTCTTTTTAAGTTTAAATCTGTAAAGAAGCGTGCAAGACAGGAATACGAGAAATGCCAATCGTTTCTGCTGTGAAAACATGTAATAATTCAAAAAATATTCAGTGAAACTACAGCGGTGATAGCTGAGAGTGTACGTGATGACTGCAAAAAGAATTGATTCGGCACCGCGGTATAACGCGTTATTAACAACTAGGCTTGTCATATATGCACCAACTAGGGTCTTGGTTTAAAAGTATACCAAATTCAACTCCCAAAGTCACCATTTCAATCGATGGCCTCTTGAAAAGATTGAAGAATATTCACTGTTTCCAACCAAAATGGTTTTCATCGCTGAGGCCTTCTAGCTTAATAAGTACGTTAATAAGCAGAATACGGCAGTATTTGGCCTGAAGAGATTCAAAAGCTACCATTATGGGTTGGTGTATCTATCGCGTCTTGATACAGACTATTTGCTACTTGACATTGATGGTCGGAATCTCGAAGACATTTGTTTCCAACAAGAAGGCGCTACTTGCCACACATCCCTAGAAATCAATAATTAGAACTCCAGAATATACTATGTTAAACGCGGAAATGTCAACATTTGAAATAAATAATCTTAACTTATCTTAACTAGTCTTAAGATTCCTCGATAAAATTTAATAGTTTTATTTTTGAAATAACTGCCTTAAAATAAAACACCTATTATAACCGGACATCAGGTTAATTACAATTGTAAATTGGAGAAACTCCCATCTGCCAATTACTTACAAAAGTGAGTGTATCAGTAGTAATGAAAATAAGCAAACACATATAGAAATAAAAAATGATTGATGGTAAGATATGTTTGAAGGTTCTCTCAAGAGATATATCCAGTTTTGCAACTGTAATTGTAATAAATAAAAGTCACAGCCCGAAATCACTATATCCCCGTGCAATATATCGTTCCACGAGAATTATCTACAGATAAATGACCGATCAATAACATTAATGGGCTAGTGACATATCTGATGAAGTCAGTGGTATATCTGATCCTTAACGTATGCTATACTTAGTTATGAAGAAATGAAATGAACCGCCCAGGTGGCGCAGTGGTTAAAGCTGCGACAGTTGGAGCGAGAGGTACCGGGTTCAAATCTCGATAGAGGCAGGATGGTAAAGGGATTTTTCACCATACGATAACGATCGGTATCTATGACCCCCTGTTGGAGTGCAGAATTCATGGGCCAACCCATCTTCCATGTCAGTACTATAGGCTGTCATGAAGCTATGCAATGTGCAGATGGTTATACGTAAATCGGACCTTTAGCCGTACGTCCTCGATTTGGCTGTAATGGCGTAAGGTAAGGATGTAAATAAGTGAACCGCGAAAGAGTTGGAAGTGCCTCGAGCCCCGAAACAGATTGTAGAGATAAAAAACAAACAAATAAAATTTTGTGCTCAACGACGAACTTTATAGCAACAGATGTTTCATGACTTCATTCAATACTGAAAATGTCTGGATGTATTATATTGACTTTGGATGGCATGGTTCGTTACCCTAGACAAGAGACGCACACCATGAAATGACACTAAGGAATGAATCATTGATTTACCTTCTAACATGTGTCTAATAAAGTTGGTATGAAATTTACATCCGTCGATATGAAGCTCGATCTACCACCTTAATGTTGTAAATTAACGATCATCCGCTTGAATTTGATGGGTGTTTAAATGGGTGAGTAAACCGAAATGAGAAGCACCCACTAGTGTCTTCTATAATTACAATTGGAATGAGCGTGTTTGGCTCATGGGTTGGTTTTGAAGATAGTATTGGGGGTGATCAATTAGAACCCAATAAACACTCTATTCCAAAATTAGACATGTGAGTAATTTAAACTCTCCTAACAATCTTGTTGTTTGGTTAACATTTCGAGACAGCAAAACGGATGCTAGTGTACTTGAGGATTGAGTGGTTGTGGAAATTTTCATTCCTTCAATGAAAAAATAGAAAACGTTTAGAGGTTAAATGACATCATCTGTATCATGAACTTCGAGATTATTGGAATGATGTTGGCAGCATTGGAAATGAATGAAGAGAAAAGGAGAATAAAGTTCCCTTCATTATATTTAGTGATTGTAGAAATGATGTATGAGTACATTCAAAATTGTGAGTGCGATGTTGTTCTCCAATCCATACCATCACACGCAAGAGCCAAAACGGGTTGTATGTTTGGAGAAGTCTTATGTATTTCGTACGTTGGAATTCATTGAAGAAAGTGCGAGAGTGAATTTATTGAAAAGAGTCTTGTGAAAGGACGAAATACTTTGTGTTGTGTAGTGCTCCTTTGAGAGAGCCTTTGTTTAAGCAAAAGAAACCCTACAATGATACGAACGTTGGAACGAGAGAGGTTAAATCATGGAAATTTGAAAGGTTGAAAATTGTTTGATTGTGACTACAGGAAGTGCCAATCATTTTTGCTGGTTCAAAGAAGAATAATCAGTGAAAATAGCGAGTTATGCACTTAACGCATGATAGTTGAAGAACAAATGGATCATTACAAGTTTATTGGTCGAATGTTAACTTTGGATAAGTTCCTTGAACCAAGGTTCTCACTTTGTTCCTAATGCAGACCGGTAAAGTGACTGTCGATATCAAAATACGACGATTCCCATATTTTTTATATCTCATTGAGTTCTGGACTTAAATTTCGAAGAATTTCAGTTTCAAAGGTAGTAACGTATCAACCAAGAGAGATAGATAATTTCACATCAGAAGCTAGCAAGTTAGTATAACGGGTGATATATTAAGACTTTTATCAGTAGGGATTTTATGACAGAACACGTGTGAATCTTGTCATTTTAGTTCAGTATTGTTTGACATTTCATCATTAGAAGAATTAGCAAGGCACAGTTTTACAATTTATTCAGCTATATAACCAAAATCAGCGTTCTACGACGAATGACTTTCGTTCGCGTAGAGCAACTTATGGTTCACATAATCGGTCCATCGAATGCACAATTCACTATATAAGCTAAAAATTTGAAACTCAATTTTCATTATTGGATAATATGCGACAGTATAGACCACATTCAGCACGTAGTGAAGAAAATATAGCAGCGGTAATTGAGAGTGAACGTGATGACTGCGAAAAGAGTTGATTGCGGGCACCATTATCAATAGCTTGGCTTGTCATATGCAACAATTAAGATGCTTGAACGCTTACTAAAAGCATACCAAATTCAACTCGTGCAAAAATTTAAGCGTGCCAACCTTCCAAATCGTCAACCTCTTGAAAAGTTTAAAGAATATTCACTGTTTTTGACCAAAATATTGTCCAGCGATGAGGCCTTGCACGTTAATACCCGAAGAGGTTCAAGAGGTATGACGGTTTTGTGTGATTTCGAGTTGGTTGAATCATTGGTCCATATTTTTTTCAAAAATTAGACCGTTCGGTCTATGTGCTACCTGCAATTGAAGTCCGTAATCTCAACGACATTTAGTTGTATCAAGACAGGCACTACTTGTAACACAGAAAATAAGGGAAACTCTCATCTATAAATTACATATCTGAAAAAATTATAAATAATTGATGGGAAGATAAGGTTTGAAGATTCCCTTTTAAGATATATCCAGTTCTGCAATTATAATTGACTGTGCTAACCAAAAATGAAATTAATCTTTGTAATGATCATTTTAATTATATGCGGATAGTTGCAAGAAATAACAAATTCACAGACCAAAATTACTACCTGTCTCACGACAGTTCAAACCCAACTCACGTTCCCTTGCATGGGTGAACAATCCAACGTTTGGTGAATTTTTTTCTTCACAATGGTAGAAAGAGCCGATATCGAATGATATATCCATGAGCAATATATTGTTCCACGAACACTATCTACAGATATGTGACATACTAGTGACAAACCTGATTAAGTCAATTGTCAACATAATTTCACAGGAAACCAAACCGCCAATTAAATGTGTCTCGTGAACTATCGACTACTTCACTTAATTGTTAGAGCAAATGAAAAATATCTAGAATTTTGGTACCAAAACTATTTGTTACATATTTTAAGAGCACTTACTGTAATAAAGCCACACTATCATCGCTGTTTATATTTACAGTAAAACCACTTACAGAGCCATCTAAAATTCAGAGCCATCTAAAATACAGAGCCATCTAGAATTTATTTGACATGGTTCTGCCACAAATCGAGAATGACAGCTTCAGGAGTTCACAGTTCTTACGAACCCACAGATACGAATAACTACACCTACTTCTTTTCATCAATCCTGATTTTCAAGACGACGAGTTTACGTGTCACATATAAGTGGAATACTAATGTATTTGATACTAATGTCAAAATGTCGGATACTAATTAAACTTTGGTTCACTCAATTCCGGTTAAGATGAAAACTACAAGTCGTGTTTTCGCTCAGTCTCAAACCAATGACCTTCCACATGTCATGCGAATATGGATACCAAACAGATGGAAAATTTGGTTAGAATATACTGGAATGATACAAATGTACGACTACATGAGGTATTATCCAGCATGCCGAAAGAAATGGACGAGTGAAGTCCTAGGGAAATATGGAACAGAAACAAATTCGAACTTTCTGGTGCTTTAGACAGTTTTATACAACTATGACTAAATATTCTAATCAGGGTATACCTTTTTAATGATATGAGCCTGGTGAAAAACAAATGGTTATTTCACAAGATGCTACGTTGGAAGTCGCATCTTCAAACGGCAACGTGATATGGGGACTTCACAGTGCGAAGTGGTAAAAGTAAAGTTGTCAGTTCGTGTCAGTTACTATCGAGACACCCTGTATAGTAGAAAAAATTAGAATTAGACACTACATGACAGGAGAGACTGCAACTGTACTTTCGGCTGCACTGAAATTCCCTTAGACTTGCTATTTATTCAATCGTTTCTTGAAATATTTGAATCAGCATTTGGAACTCGACTTCAAAGCCATCGAAGGAATTGAATTAAGTTACCCAATTGTGTTGTATTTCGACTGAAGTGGACAAGATTACCTAATAAATCTTCAAATTTTCGAAGTATTGAAAAAATGGTTATATGCAGATATCAGGTTTTTGTTAAATTAGGTTAAAATTAATTTCACTCAAATTTAGCAATAACCTATAGAAGATTGAAAAAATAATGGCTGAAAAAATTAGTGATTTCAATGAATTTCGTTGTTAAATAAAAACGACGGCGTCCAAAATGGATATTCGGAATAAACCTTCAACTATTTACAGATTCAGATGAGTTCAAAAAATGTTTCTATGATTTTTCACTTCTTCTTGGAATTTTATAAAATTCCAAAAATCAATTTAGATGATTTTTTCACTAATTCTAAGTATATTCAGTTCACTAAATCACCTCAATTTATCACTAAACCCGTAACTTATCACATAACAATAATAAAAAAATATTCAATCAAAAAATCCACTGACCTCTTGATATCCTTTCAATGTTAACCAATATTAATGAACTTTCACACTATTTGGTGTCTGGTACGTATGTATTATTCCCAGGAACTTATCCTCACCAAAATCAAACAGCAACTGAACGATTAAATCAGCAAACGTTTATCATTGGATTTGAATACGTCGACATGTATATTGTATAATACACGAGATGAACGAGTACTCGAGGACTCTATATAATAAAATAGATGGAAAAACGGAAAATTGAAAAGTTATGATTGTCAATGTGTTGTTATCATTTTTATCATATATACAGTCGGGTATATAGAAAAAAAAAACACCAAACAGCTTTTACATGCCCTAACTATTTTACACGTCTTTGTTGAATTTTAATTTTTCTATGTATTCGATGAGTACTCGGGAAGCACACACCATATAAGAAATATGTATATGGGATGTGTACGGATAAAATGTACATACGTATATGTACTCGTATATATCGAGACAACAAGTTATTTACAATTTGGGTATGTGTGGTTGAATAAATTGATGCTCAATGTTTGGTACATAAAAAGAAAAATGTGTGCGGAAAATGAAGAAAATACCAGTTAACCAATTTTCTAGTGAATATGTGTGCATATACTATGTACACTATATATGTAGATATGTATATAGAGAACTAAACATTTATATAA
Source organism: Tipula lateralis (assembly GCA_963932295.1). Taxonomy (NCBI): domain Eukaryota; kingdom Metazoa; phylum Arthropoda; class Insecta; order Diptera; family Tipulidae; genus Tipula; species Tipula lateralis. Next base: position 122,268,599 of record OZ010736.1, read on the forward strand.
ACGGCAAATAATTCTATTATATTCCAGCAACATAAATTAAATGGAATAAATAGAAATAGAAATGATCCGCCAACCACCCCGACAAATAATTTCGCATTCAATTGATGTGTCGATGTGAATATATTTAGTTTTATGATTTAGCTTGTAGCTGGGCAATCGGAAAATATGGTTGTACAGGGTGTTTTAATAATAATAATATAATAGCCCTATAAAATCCATCAGAATTTAATTTTAGATGAGTTTATAGATGTATCTCCCCTTCAAGATGATTGAGTTCAGTGTCTTCAGACATTTTCCCTTACTTGGTTACCCTCAGGCAGCGACGGACAAATAGGTGAGCCCACTTGGATATACAGGATGACTGACACGAAGTGTTACGAACTTTATACGGTCATTGCTGTCAAACCAGTGATGACAGGGCGTTAAAATTTACACTACTGATAGTTCATTCCATTGTTTACATGCAAACCAAACTGATCAATATTCAGAAAAATTGTTATCCGCTATGGAATTCAAGCATAATAGAGTAATTGTTCTATATTGGCTGGAAAACATTTCGTTCGAACGGATGCATTACATATTGAAAGATCATCTTGGACTAATAGCCTTTAAATTCCATAAAACGCATGGTATCACCGATGCTCAAAACAAAATTAGAGTAGGAAGTGCCAAAAAATGTTACGCTTGCACGAAAGTAACCAAGCAAAACGACCGGATCTACTTTCCCGGCCATTCTACTGTAAATTTCGACCAATGCATTGCCAAAGCCGTTCACCGTTCGGTTTTTTAGACCGTGGCACAAAGATAAATGCTCAAATTTATCGAGATCACGTGTTGGAGAGAGGTTGAAGCCATGGACACAATAATATTTCGGCTGTAGTGTCTAGACATTTCAACAGGACTCGGCGCCGAGTCATAAAACACGCGTCAATCAAGATTTGCTGAATAACAACGTTCCGCGGTTCATTTGCACTGTCCAATGACCACCAAATTCAACAGATGCAAATCCGCTAGATTTCTCGGTTTGAAGTGTTTTGAAGAGCAAGGTTGGGACCAAAAATACCAAAGTATCGATCATCTCAAGCAAACGCTTCGACGGGAATGGGCCAAAGTACCTCAGAGCTACTATCGTGCTGCACATGGGATAAATTTGTCAGTCGTTGTGGCAAAATCTGCTCATAGGGTGGCCAAATAGAAAACTGCTAATACAATTCGAAAATTTATTTGTGAACAGTTTTTACTTTGATTCAATAAAATTCATCAAAAAATAAAAATTCTTTGGCGTTTTGTTCTGGTAACACTTTGTGTCAGTCACGCACTATTCATATTCAATATAATTGGCGGACCTTTGGGACTTCCATTCATTATACGATCTCTGGCCTCTTGAACAATTAAAGCCTCCTGATAAACCAAAGCACCTCTTGACATTCAATTTCATCTGAGTATACAGACTCTTTTTCCATTGGAGTCTAATTCCATTGTTGCCCATTGCAAATTGACGCCATCTTTTCTTCTGCACAATATAATAAAATGAGAGACTGTAAGTATCTTAATTCAAGAACGAAGTATCTTATGTATGAGTCGTTTGTTTGTATACATACATATTATAGTAATGACAAATTAAGCTTTTTCTACTTGTAATCACGTATACCTTGACTGTAGAAGAGTAAGGCCAATTCGTGTTCCAGTTGAGAATGGAAAATGTCATGGGTTACAATATAGTGCACGCAGCCAAATTATTTCTAACCGGTAACCCAAACACTACTTATACATGTAGACTGTAATGAAGAACGCACATAGTTCAGAAATAAAAATTTAGAGTCCAGATTGAACCGAAAAATGCTAATCGAGCAAAGCCAATTTCGTAAAATAATTGTCTAAATAAGGGTAATTTAAGTGCAAAATGCTTGACCAAAGCGTCATGTTGTAAATGTTATAAGCGTCAACACACATATGCTCTCCAGTTAATCATCATTAAGCAGTCATATTGCTGTGAGACCACAATCAAGTCATCAAAATTTACAAAACAGACAGAATTCACAAGCAACTTGTAAATTCATTGAAGAATTTATTAAACCAACACAATAAGCCAAACACTCATATAAGCCAAACACAGAAGTATTACACACACAACTCATTATTTACATTAAATTACGTACCATTGACTCCAGATATTCCGAGCGTTTTTAGATTCAGATTCATAAACAACGTCCAATCTAAATCAGAATCAAGATTCTCTAACAATATACGGGCCATTGACTCCTGCTGAAGACAAAATTAATTTGATCATATCTCACGAAAAGACAAACATTTCAAGCTTCGTGTCATACCTAATCTATAATTGACGAATTGGAACAAGCAAATCCCAGCTCTACGACCAAAACAGTATTGATGTTTCCACCACTGCAATCATAAAAGTTTGAGTGGTTAATTGCGGGAAGGTTTTCAAATAAAATACCAACACGAGTATCCATGGTAATCTGCACGTATTTCTTCAGTAAATAATAGGTTAGATGTCTAAGTAAAATGTATCTAAAAGTATTATTGAGGTATCTACAAATAATTGTGAGGTTTTTTACGAGTAAATAACGACCAAAATTGCTAGTTGCTAATAAATTGTAAAACTTCCATTCAGACCAGCAAAATCTAAATTCGTAGTTTTCAAAATCACCTACATTCTGGGCGATCCATTCAGAGGAGTTTACCAACAACCATTAGCAACTCTAGGTCTCTGATGGTTGGCTCTCACGATGGTTGTTGGAAGCCGAAAGTATAAAGTACGAGCTAAAATTGGCAACTGCCAATTGCCACTATCGATACTAGAACCCTAGAATCATATCTCATTTCGAGCGAGAATCATAGCAAATTTTAATTGTCCATGCAAGAGATACAGGGTTCGAATCCCGATAGAGGTAGGATGCAAAAGAGAGTTTTCGAGATCTGATTACGATCGGTGGTGTGAATGAACACATCTATGACCCCTTGTTGGAATGCTGAACTCATGGGCCAACCCATCTTCCATGTTAGTAGTATAGGCTGGCGAGGAGTTATGCAATGTGCAGATGGTTCTACGTAAATCGGACCTACAGTCGAACGTTCTCGTTTTGGCTATATAATAGCGTAAACTAGGACGTAAATAAGCGAACCGCGAAAGAATTGGCAGTGCCTTGAGCTCCAAATTATGATTGGAATGATAAAAACAAACAAAGAGACTCAGACCTGCATCACATTCATCCACTCCATCAAATTCACTTAAAGTGCAATGTTTTTTCGTATGCTCTTTTATTAAAGATGAATTTTATATGCCAAGTGAGAAGTGTTCTCAACAACAAATCACCAACTATCATCACTTAATTTATTACCTTTAATGAACTACTTCGGGCAGTGAAGACATCCATGTGATATTGAAATAGTTTGCGAGTTAATAGGAACCAAATATGACAAACGATTTACCATCTACCATATTAGTTGCGATAACCGATCAAACCTCATTAGATCCAACAAAAACTGAAAACCTGAAGGAACGATTCAGTGATCAGTTACATAATGTTCTATAACATCTGATGTTATTTTGTGGAGAGATATAATGTTTTAATTTAGTTCACTTTACCATTCCCATATATGTGGACTGCGGGAATCCACTGGCAAATCATTTGAACGTAGAAAAAATGGCGACACTGATACCACAAACCGAAATAATAGATTAATTGAGGCCGTTTATTTCGAATTAATTTAGCTGAGCTGTCCGTCTTGACACCCGCTCGTTTACTGGTCGGAGAACTGTTGAAAGTTATCCCTGAGCCTAATGAAGAAGAACCATAGTTTTTTCGGTGGCCTAACAAACAACAACAATTTCAAGATTTTAGGAACCAGTAGCGCAGCAACTATCTAACGACTTAACAGCAACATTACAACTGGAAATCAAAACCAAATGATCATGAACTCAATAGTGTTGTCCTTATAAGGGAGCAATTTGTATCCAAATGTGTTTTTCCTAACAATAACACATATTAAGTGTGGCTTATCAAACCTTGTTTGACGGATGTCTTGGACAATCACTTAGTTGTCGTCTGATAGTGCAACTGTTATATTTGGACTAGCAGCAACTTCTTGAAGAGATAATTTCCAATATAGAATTTTGTTCTCTACTACTAAGAGATGGGTTGTCGTGTCCAAGAGCGTTAAATGTGCTAATGAATGAACTCCATTTAAGATAGCTGCCTCGAAAATTTCGAAGAATAATGCTTGATAACCTGTCGTTGATGAATAGTGGAATGGTTTGCAACAGTGGGTTTTGCCTCACCCGATCTGTTGTTAGTGCTTTGCATTCTTGAGTCCTTCTAATTGTTCTTCGAATACCAATATTACTTATATGAGTGTTCCAATGAAGTACACTTCGTTGTAAAAAAATTTTTATAGCGTTCTAACTATTCTTCATAGCGGTCCCATATTGTCTATAAACCGTTGGATAATAAATATCGCCGGTTGTTCCCTTATTTTAAAGAGAGTTTTGCATCGCACCGTGGTCTCGAGTTCGATTCTCGCCGTTGACCAAAAATTAACTTGCAACGGATGACATAAAATGCGGTTTCGTGTAAAAACATTCGTTGGCCTGACCACCTACAATGTGCATCAATACGTATAAATAGTTTGTAAGGTCTCAGTTGAGACCTTAAGGCTATACATTGCTACACAGTGAATATGACCACAAAAAACTTGAAGTTTGCCTTCAGGTAAAAAAGACAGTGTTGGACTACGAATCAGTCCACTTGAGTATGAGTAGTAGTCAACCGTTCCATTACTTGTGAATATACATGCCCTACTTAATTAAGCCACTCCCAAGACTATGACTCATTGTACAATAATTTGGATAACCTGATGAAATAAGGTCCGTATAATCTAAACACTTATCAACAAACGTACATGGAGAAAAAAATGATCTACTTTGCGATCGCTCATGTATCATGTGCTCATTTCATAAGGGTGGGCTTGACTCGGATCGTTCAACATATGAGAGGAAAACATTTAGAACTGTCGTTTTGGATGCTGTCAGAACCTCGGTATAGTATTTTCAAGAACTATGAAAAACCTCGTACATGTGTACTAGTTATTCCTATAGTTTTCAGATAAGTATACGACTCAATCAATCGAATTTTTAAAAGGAAGGAGTGACATCTTTTGGTTAACGAGAAGCTCGCTCTTGACATCGATATCAACACAACATGTTAAGCGGAATCGCATCTGCATAAAACCCTTTATTATTATTAGTAATTATAAAAAGCATTGTGATAGGAGCGTGCATGTATCATAAATTTTACGTAACAATCATAACAGTCATTTAGAATTTCCTCACAGTAACCAGAGTTTATTGTAGGAGGTGACTGAACCGACTATCAAGACGACACGATTCTAGATACACATTAATCGTACTATTCGTGATAAGATCTATTGAGTGTTGATTTGTCACACTACGTTATCGATGTTGACATTGGGTCTGTTTGATAATTCGTACGGTGCAGTGCAGTGCGCTGTCAAAATTTAACACTGCGTTTTATTATTCAACCGGGCCAAATTCAACCTAAACACTGTGTTTTATATTAAACCGGTTTAAATTTACACTGTCACACTTCGTTTTTTATTTCGCCCAGTATACTTTTCATTTACACACGGTTATCAAAGAATATACACTGGATGACCAATCATAGTAAGTAGTGCAAATTTGAAAAAATGGAAGGCGTTAAAAGTAAGTAATGTGTGTAATAAAATAAATTTGTATTTTTTTTATAAATAAAATTTTACATATTTATAATAAATGTATTTAATGCATATGTAATATTTGTAAATAATGTATTTCAACATATATATTGTTGTTATACATTTTATTTTGTACCACACCATGTATTTTTGATGTGTTTCCTAGGCGGATTCAAATGGCCACACGAACTGGTCTTGGGCTTTATAAGTTTAGTCAGCGAGCACTACTCGGACTTGGAAAAAGGCGTGAAAAAATACGTATTTATGAAGATTTCTAATATTTTGTCGAAAGACAGAAATATATTGCTGAGTTGGGACCAATGCGAGAACAAATGGAAGGGATTAAAGCGACAGTATAAGATTATTAAAGATCACAACAATACAACTGGGAACAGTATTCGTATTTGGACTTACTACGATCTTATGGACGAGATTGTCAGTAAATCTCCCGAGATAGTTGCAGTAGCAACATTTTCAGATCTTTCAAGCAACATCCAAACAAACGATCCAGAGCAGTAATTCAGAATAATAATTCCAACCACATATGAAAGCAACATAGAAAAGGAAACGAGCCGCAAGAGAAGGCGAATCAACGTTCAGGAGGAGAACAAACAAGAATTTAGGGCTAAGCAATTATAGTTAATGGAACGCTACGTTGTGGCAGTTGAAAAAGTGGCCAACATCCTTAGTAATAACATAATAGTAATTCAATTCTTTAATTAAATTTAGTGAAATAAAGAAAAGATTAAAAAAAAAAAAACAATTTATTTTTAGAATTAGAAAGTTTTATTTTATTTAAAATAATTCATTGACAATTGCCAAGCTTTTTAAATTGGCATTATCAGAAACTAGGTCAATATCGGAGTCACTGTCATTATCGTCTAGAGCCACTTCGTCGTCCTGAAGGTCGTTTACTAAATTGTCTAATGGTAGCTGGTCATCAACAACACTTAATTTTAAAATATAGTTGTGCAGGATACATGATGCTCCAATGTATAGTGGTGCTAATGCTGGGTTTCTTATGTCTAAATACTTTAATCTCCGAAACCGACCTTTCAGCAATCCAAACGCCCGTTCAACCACAACTCGGCATTTTGAGTGGATAATGTTGTACGTAATTTTTGAATCTTCCAAATTGCCATTATTTTTGAACGGAGTCATCAACCAAACTTTCAGCGGATAAGCTGAATCGCCGAGTAAGTGTTCTTCGGCTAGAGTAAATGCAGAACCTTCAACAATTTGATATGTATAGATATAAACAATATGTACTTAAATTAATAAACACGGTTTTTAAAACTGTTATACCTGAAGAAACTCGAGTAGCTAAATTTGATTTTAAAAGTACACGCGCGTCATGTATTGAACCAGCTTCACCAGCGTAGGTTTGTATAAATTCCATTTTTTCGTTACAAACTGCTTGAATTGGGCGAGTTTACCGGGGCTATTATGGGTATATGAGTACCATCTATTGCACCAATTACGCCTACAAAACAAAATGATACATAAATGTTAATATGCTACTGAGCTTTCAGCGTAAAAAAGTTCATATAATCGAATCGTATAATTACCTCGAAATTTGTATTTCCTATTAAAGTGATCAGATGTTCGTTTTTTTCGTCTTCAGATGGCCAATAAATGATTTTTTGTGTAAATTTAATTTTAGAAGCTTCCGGGCAAAATTATTAATTACAATCCAAGCGGTATATTTCACACACCCGAATCTTCCTGCTATCGATCTAAACCACAATATACATAAACCAAATCAGTATGTGATTATGAATTGATTTCATAAATATAAATATTAACCTTAATGTTTCCCGATTTCCAAAAAACCACAGTCCAATCATGATTTGATTTTCTATTTGCATTTCAATCCTACCTGGTCGGCACATACGTATTTCTAAATCGTGCATATCCTTACATAAACTATTGAAAGTTGAAATGCTCATGCGGAAATTTTCTTTAAATTGGAATTCGCTGTAGTTTCGCACTATTTCTTCACAGGAATTTTCAATTTTATATTGAATTTCTTCATCTTCGTTATCTTCATCACTAGAGTCCAGTAAAAGGAATGGATTTTGAATTATTAAGTTGATCGTATTCATTATTAGTAATAAGTAATAAATATTTATTTAATTTGTTAGACAGTTAATTATTTTTAGCTCAAAACAAAAAAAACATCAACAAAACAATTTACCCATTGCAGTGAGTGCTGCGATACACTCAGTGCTGTGATGTTCTACACCGTGCATGATAGTCAACTCGCTCCGTACGGTGTACACGGGTAAGCACCGCACGCTCCGTTCGAATTATCAAACAGACCCAATGAAATATCACACTTTTCGATAAAATTGAGATTTTACATGTAGAAAAGTTTTTTTACGATGACAACACCATTCGCAGTGCCATCTGTTTTAAACTGTCAAAAATATACTGAATTTCGTAATGGAATTAAAATTTTATAATTCTTATCTAAAACAAATGATTATGACTTTCAGTCATAAAAATAGTACACAGTTAATTATTTCACAAATTCTATTCGTGAAATAGTTAGAAGTTTTTTTAATAGATGGTACTTTAGTTACAATTAAATTTCAAAAGAGATGGCGCGTCAATTTTTAAACACGAAAAACATGTTAAACACCGAGTAGCCGCTGTAATTCATTGTGGCTCAACGGAATAGACAACGATCTGAAATCGTATGATCGTTTACAATAGTATGAAGTGCTGATCTATGATCACAATTTATGCGTCACTATACTAATCGATTTTAAAGAGTAAACCTAATAAAAAACTGTTCCGTGATCGGTGTCGGAAGCTGTTTTATGTATTACATTAATAAATATCAATTCAAATAACATTACAATTCCAGATGATTTAATTACCAACAGTTGTGATCTCTTGACATTTGTAAATATATATTGTAAATATCTACTGAATCGATATATAGTTTTCGAAATTGTTCTAATTATATTATATATAGAAACGCATTGAACGTTCAATCATGCACGACGCAAGGTAACATACCTGCATTCAATTCATTTTTTACATTACCATTTAGAGTGTCATTCGACTATGTTTTACGTAACAAGAACACCAAATATAACATTTACCACCGTGCGATTTATCGTTTTTGAAACCGGGTCAGGATACACATACTCGTATATATGAAAGTAGTAATTCTTCATGCGGTGCTCGTCGTCTCGTATAGAATCCGACTTTTATCGATTGATTTGCATTATTAATTTATTAATAAATTCACCTATATAATAAATTCACTATATATACACACACTGTATGTCTTAAAGATGATGATGTAGTGTCGATGACATTGACGTTCACTTATAATTATTTACTATTTATGATGTTGATGTTTGTTACATTTGCTTGTCGCTATCTCTGTCTATGCATCTAAATAAGATTATGTGAATTGAGTTTTATATTTCAAAAATTTCTTATTTCATTTGACATTTTATCTACATATTTTAATAGTTTATTGTCTTGATACGAGTATACGTTCAAATGTCGTTGGAAATATTTTCTATAACAACGATATCAATCTGGTACTCGCCTTTATACGATAAAACTGTATATCTTCACTTAACATATTATTTATATGGGCCCATGGGTGAGGTCATCCATGTCTCGTAAACATTTCGAGCGAAACATAAGTCCCATCGAATACCACCGTATTATCCAGAGCGTGTCGAAGGAGGCGACTAACACAACAAATGTTAAAAATATATAGCAAATCAACAAACAAAACCAAATCGGATACCGCCAAAATAACAATGACCCCTCGCTTAAGTACCCAGAAAGGATATTGAGGATCGGCACATGGATGCCGATCCTTAATATCCTTTTTGAAAACTGGCGCAATTGACGGCCTTATCCCATGTATGAAGAATATCGTTTGGAACTGATAGCACTCCAAGAAACTGGACCTAAAAGCGGAGACCTCGGAAATTTTGGATTTGGATTTCTCCTTGGGCAGTCGATAATCGAATGTGTAAGCTTCGCTTGCACTTGAGATTAGCCAACCTGTCAATTGTCTGTATACATGTGCCTATTGATGTTAGCCAATCCCAGGGTCTATACCTGACCACGATGTCAGATTGATGATTGGTGACTTTAATGCTAGGGCTGGCTGAAATCAAACCGACTTGTGTAATAATAAATAGGTCTGAACTCCCGACACGAAGCTGCGACCAAAAATGGGGAAGAATGATGTACTTTGCGATCGCTCATGATCTCAAAGTGAACGGTACATTCTTTCCTAATAAAGATCCATTTGGAAACATGGATGCATCCACGTAAACCATCCCAAAGCCAAATTTTCCATGTGTTGATTTCTAAAGAGTGGACTCGGGTTGTCCATGACGTGAGATCGTATATCGGTCGTCAACAAAATTCGTAGGCAGACCATTATCTGGTCACTTCAAAGGTACGGTGGAAATTTTCGTACAAGTCAGGAGAGCAAGGAAATACAAACGAGATTCTCCTGTGGAGGTCTGATAAATGACAAAACGCAACGAAAATATCAAGAACTGAAAGAATGGGAAGTACTAAAAACCTCGGTTGTCGATGCTTCCCAGTACATTATCGTATCCCAGTACATTCTCGTATAGTCAAAACTGAAGAAATAAAGCAATTCTTGCCAGGAGGACAGCTAACCGAAGAAGCGCGAATGGTGGAAGGCTAAGGTCTTAAGAATACAAGAACTTAACAATGAGCGCAATTCACGTGGTTTCTCTAAAGGAATCACCAAATGAATGCACCATACCTTAAGATTTCGGGCAACTGCCATTCGGGACCAGGATGGAAATCTCTGTGTCAACGTCGATGCGGTACTCGATACAAGGCGTGAAAGTTTTTCTGTTCCACATGTATGCTATATATTTGAATACCCTCAAATACAAACCGCAGAGATGTTCATTGAGAATAACTTCTCTGGTGGAGGAAATAATCAGTGAGTACCAAAAAGGATTCTGCCCAATTTGGTCAGTCACTGATCCCGTTTTCTCGCTTTAGTTTCTAGATTTCAAGCAAGTCTATTACTCGATCAATCGAGAAGGTATACATGCGCTTAAATATTTAGGAGTTCTGTTCGATCACGAGAACAGGACAGCGAGTACGCTGGCTCGGTCGCGTTCTGCGTGCCGATCCGAACCGAATGATTCACCTATCTTTGATGGGAGAGCCGCCTTTTGGGATACGAAGAGGTCGCTGTGGGCGTAGAACGCAATCTGGCATCTTCGAAACCGATAGACTCAGATTGTTGCCATGGCAAGGGCCAACAATCGCCTGTTAAAACAGTAAAAAAAATGTATATGCAAATTGTACGGTGTCCTGTAAATTGACCATACACCAGTAGTGTAGGGATACCTCATTCTTAGATAAGTTCTTCATTATCTTCGATAATTAATATTCTTTTATCATATCGAACAAGTGGATTTTCTTATAACACAATCAAAAAAAGTGTGCGATGTACTTAAAACATCTAACGTCATCAACATAAGAATCATGACGTCACGTACTATTGATGAAAATATTTGTACAATTTGTGGAAAATGTGGGGAACACAACCAACAAAAAAATAAAATGGGAAAATTCTCAAACCACTTGGGTGGCGCTTAATCATTTCCATACACATCATCAGTATATGGAAATAAAATTACTACACATACAGACATTATAGTTATACACACACAGATATAGAAATAAATTTGAAAACGATGAAGATGAAAGTTGGAATGGGTGCGGGTTAGAAAGGAAGACGAAAAACAATATCTAGATATAAGATGATATAAAATGGGGTCGTGGAAAATCAACAAGTTCATTCATAAAAAAAACTAAATGGTTTTGTGGTAAAAGTTTTTTTCTGAATAGATTGGTGATGAACAGGAAAAATAGAAGATGCATGTATGCGTGCTTTGTGGTAAAACATAATATTTTGTAAATTATAGTGTTATATAATTATGATGGTAAATTGTTCAAACTATGCATTTACTTATATGACGATTATAAAAGTATTATATAAATTAAAGGTCTAATGACAAGGCTATACGATAAGGCCTTAAATGAAGGAAGGGCATATATAGAATTTGAAGCGTGTAGCTTACTGTAAATTTGAATGTGTATTGTAATCCGAGTTATTTGCTTGTATCTTGTAATCCACTAAGCCGTTTTCGGTCTGACGTCATTGAATGACTGCGTGGTCGAAAAGATCTCATTAGGTATATGCTACCGGACTTGATGTTCATACTGTGCGATTCGTGTATCTCGTTCAGTCGTGACGCGATAGTACTAGTGAATTACAAGAACTCCCCCGAATGATGTTGTTCGAATTCTGTGTTTACCGAGTAATTTCGTCAGCTCCTGGAAAAGTGTTGATTCAAAATGAGTTCCACGATCAGTTGTAATGCGTTTTCGAGCCATCTGGTAAAACTATCCCCCAAGGTCAATAGATATGAATAACCTTTTGATAATGTGAGCGGACCCACAATGTTCATATGAATGTATTCAAACCTGTGATCGGATATTTTAAATTGTCCGTACTCCGATTTTGTGTGACGATGCACTTTTACCCGCTGGCATTTTAAGCATTCTTTTGACCAATGATTTATATCTCTGTTAATGCCAGGCCAGAAATATTTATATGTCACTTATTTTCGAGGGCATCTTACACCAGGATGAGATAGTCCATGTAAGCAGTGGAATACTATTCGACGAAGTTCATTCAGTAAACACGGTCGATTTGTGCCTGTACTAATTTCGCACCATACTTTATCATCTCTCTCGGGTATGTTCACCAACAAAAGTTTTTTTTTTATCGCTAATCTGTTTTAGGCTCAAGGCACTCTCTACTTGTTCGCGGTTCGCTTATTTACCTCTTGCTTTTACGCCATTACAGCCAATTCGATCTGCACATTGCATAGCTCCATGCCAGCCTATAGTGCTGACATGCAAGATGGGTCGGCTCATGAGTTCTGGACTCCAACAGGAGGTCATAGTTGTGTTCATTCACACCACAGATCGTAATCTCATGGTGAAAAATCCCTTTTGCATCCCGCTCCTATCGAGATTCGAACCCGGTATCTCTGCTCCAACTGCCGCAGTATTAACCACTGCGCCACCAGTGGGCGGTACCAATAAAAGTTTGAAACTGCTCTCGTAATTCTTGATCGTGATCTTTTGCTCTCGTAATTCATTGAGTTCCTCGTCGCTGGGTTGTAATTTTGACAACTTTTCAAGTAAGAAACTTCTGATTAATCGCTGCTGCTTGGTTGCCGTCTGACACTCTGGATCGGCAACGACGTTATCTACCACTTTTATGTATCTTATTATATCTACCGTGAACTGTGCAATATAGTCAAGCTGGTGAGATTGTCTCGGGCTTCTTTCTGTTTTCGAGAAAATTGTGTTTATAAGGATTTTATGGTCAGTGTAAATAATGAAATTTTTTCCTTCCACAAAATATCTGAAGTGTTTTATTGCCAAGAATATAGCAAGTAACTCGCGATCGAAAGTAGCGTATCTCTGTTTAGCACTTGTTAATTTTTTCGAAAAAACACTTAGAGGTTCCCAACTGCTCTTGCTTCTTCGTTACAGCAAAACAGCTGCAACAGAAATGTTCAACGCATCCGTTGTAATACTATGTTCGGCATTTTCGTCTGGATGGACCAGCATGCTTGCATTTGCTAGAGCTCGCTTTGTTGATTCAAACATTTGTTGACAATTTTCAGTCCATGAGAATTCTTTAGAGCTACCCTTTCTTGGTAGTTTAGCAAGGTGTTCGTAGATAGGGACTAAATAATTTGCAAGTTGAGAAACAAATCTATGGTAATAGTTTACCATTCGTAGAAATCGTTCGGCTTGCCGTAAACTGCTCGGAGTCGGAAACTGCACGGTTATTTCAATTTTATTTCGCGATGGCACTATACCGTCCTAATTTAGAAACCCCAAATTTAAATTTTTACAAATTGTTGGTAATCCCAATTGTTGGATTTTGTGTTAATGTAGAAAAATCGCGTAAAATTCGACTGAATTCGTTTTCATTTACTCTATTAACCTTCACTGTATAGGGACGTTTTCACGAAAATATATCGCGTCAACCCATAATGAAGTTTCACTATCCCGAATTTGTTTCGCCCTTAAATCTACCACCAAACCAAGTTTTGTCAAAAAATCTGTGAAGACATAAGAAAATTCTCGACGTTAACCTATTACCATATAATGTGCGTATGGAACAACTGATATGCCCCTGAATCAGCAGATTTTAAGAGTTTTTTGAAGTAGCAGGATTTCTTTGATTTTTGTATTGACGTTCGCGACACTGGCGGGCTTTATGGCCAAAATTATATAGTGATACCAACAAAATTATTTGTCACTACTTGGGCTCCTGCGATCTTGGCAACGATCACGATAACTCCTAGTTGACACTCGTGAGAGGGAACGACTATGAGAACGGGCTAAAACCTTTACTTCATTTATTGCCATTTCCATTGCTCGAAATCTATTGGTCATATCGTTTATCGTAAATGCTACATTTATATTGGATGGTAACCGTCGTATCCATAATTTTAATAATAAATCTCTAGAAAAAGTAGTAGATAAACTGGCTAAAAGTTCCATTGACCTGTAAAATTCTGAAGATTTTCGATCGCCCATTTGCGAGTCAAATAAGAGTGATTCTAATCGTCGTTCTTCTAGTACAGACAAAATCACAACTTGCGGGATTGATGCAACCACGTAATCAAATTTAGTTTGAACCTGAACCACGTTCCACAGACTGAATTGTGACTCGGCCAGAATGAATCATGCCGAAGGACACGTTGCCCAAAATATTAGTTGTTTTATCATTATTGCAGATACTGAAGAATTTCTTGTCGCATTAAATCATCATTTTCGTTATTATGTAAACATATATTACGGTCTCCACTTAACGGTTACGTAGCGCTGACGACCTTGTCATCATGCGCTTATTTTCGAGTTAAACCGGACCGTTTTCTAGCTCTTTCCCGGCCTTTCGGTCACGTGTTATTCGTTATATAAAGAAAATATTTTGTTACCTTAAATTGGCGATGAAAAATGTTATAGCTCAAAGTTTCTTTATTCTTATTATTATCGGAATGATGAGTGGATTATGGGCATTGCTTCTAATTTCCAAAATTGTCGGCTTACATAATTTCTGTTCCTGCGTGTATCGGGGGTCACCAATATAGTTACCTAGATTTTTTAGTCTAACTATCTCTGCCGCAAACACCCACTTTCTTACGTCCCACACACCAATGTACACCAAAACAATATAATACAAATAAACAAAATAATTCACCTTGTTCTATTTTTTCACTTGCTAAATATTGCTAACCAATTAGCACCGCTTTATGGTCGAAAAACCAGAACCAAACAATATGACATTCGTGTCTTCCATCGACCGTCACGCTACTGTCAATACTGCAGCTGTGGGCACACTTTTGAGCTCGTATTGGTATGTGTACCTTGTTCTTTTACATTCAAACTGTCTATAATGACGTGGTGAGAATCGATTACTCTAAATTTAATTGTTGTTTCTTTAAGATAACAAATAAAAAAACAAACATTGTCGGGATGACAATCCCCGACATATTTCACAATGATAAGAAAACCGATTCGCAATTTGGCCAAATCAAATAAATGACTACCGAGCATCCCCGCACATTCTTCTTTCAGAGATCAGAGATTCTGACCTCGTCGTTAGACTAGCAATATTCTCACGTATTTCACTGGGTCACGGTTGTAAAAAATGGTATAATTACTATTATTGTATACTATTATAGTATATAGAAAATCGTTTCAATTTAATAAACTATTAAAATATGTATTAGTTTTATTTTGTATAGTTATAAGTTTTATAAATAATTTTAAAGAATATTTTGAATCGAAAGTGGTATTGAGATAATAAAGTCGCTATATAGAAACCATTTACATATATGTATTATTAAATTAATAAAGAATTTAGTATTAAGTTTTGATAGAAAAGGTTTATAAAATGTATAGTAGTTTAGTATTAATTTAATCAATATACTATTATACTTTGTGTACAATTGATATACTTACACTTTATGCAGTACCGGTCCTACCGGATAATATTTTAACTAGAGGTAAAACCAAAAACACGTAATAAAATAAAATATACTAAAAATTAATTTTAATGTGTTTTATTTAATTCAAAAAATAATAAATAAATTTTGCATACAATTCTCAATCGACTAGCTATTAACATTTTTTAATAACATAAGATTTGTTTGTTCTTCTTGATGAAACAAGTTCGTAACTAAAATCCTTGTGTTCTAAACATTTTTTAACAATAAGTTTTTGGCTCAAGTTATCTTCATCTATTTCAAAGGCTTTATGAAAATTATCAAAACATTTTGTTATAAATTTTTTACATAAAAATAAATACTCATTTCTAAATTTAATTATGTATTTGATTTGATAATAAGTCAAAATATCATATTCTAAGAAGCTTATAATCAATGATGGTCTGTAGTGTACTTCGTTTTCAATGTAAGATATCAAGAATATTGGTTCGTTATCGATATATTCCATAAAACTTAAAATGCTTGTTATTTCTGTCAGTTTATCTTTGGAGGGATAAGAAAGATTTCCTATTTTAATTGGTCGTTCTGAATCGATTTGACTCCAAGTGACAGCAAATTTTTTGTGATGTCTATTAGATAAAGTTTTAGGTAAATTAATGAAGTTTTTTAGATTACTAGCGAGTCTTTTAAAGTACTGATGCTTGGATTCGTACCTCATTGTTGAAAACTGACTTAACGGACCCAATCTTGTAATTATATTTGGATAATGAATAAGAATGTGGTGTTTAGGAATAAGTTTAAGTTTAAATGTATTTAGAATAACTGTTAAATGTGTTTCAATTAAACTTCTAAGTATTTCTATCATGTTAAAATGAACAGTTTTTGAAAATGAAATGCATAAAATTTCAAGAAGTGAAGTGATAGCCTCCCACCGCGGTAATAGTGAAACTGTAATGAGATCGCCAAATATAAATGGAAGGTGAACGAATAAACACCAACTTTGAGACGCTGACAAGCCTAGAGAATCCTTATTAATAGCCGAACTAGGAAGTGTTTTTCGGTATAAATAACCATAATCGAATGAATGAATGCGATCATTAATTTTTTCGAAGTTTATTATTTTTGATTCCGAAAAATAATTAAAGAGTGCTAGAACTGTGAAAGGCACTACTCCTTCTAACAAATCGTGCATAGGGTCAACGGTGCTTTTATCCAAAATACTATAGTTTAATAGTTCATTCAGTATGGATAACCATTTAACTCCTTTTTTTGATAGAACATCGATACTAGAGAAATTTGTTAATAAGCTTTCGATTGAACGCATTTTATTAATTTTTTCATGTAATGTGAACTGAATTTCTTCTTTATTAGTATCACAAAATCGACAAAAATATCGTGCACTAAAGCTTCCTGAAAACCCTAATAACAGATTAGCTCCCAAGTTATCATGGGTAATACAACTTAACGTTCCGTAAATTGTTCCTGATTTAGTTTTAATTCCATCTTGTTCTAATTTAAGAATATCGTCAACAATTGGCCTTAAAATTTGGTTGTATGTGGAACCAGATTTCAGGTCGTTTACATTAAATAAAGCCAATAAATGAATATTTTCTATATGTGATAACAATTTACTAGGTAAGTAAAATATTGGTTTTGAAACAATTTGTTTAATGTATCTATTAGAGATACATACTGATAGTTTGTCTGCACTAAAAATTTATTATAGGTTTTGTTTGAATTCGAATATTCACGATCCCAGCGACAACCAATTGTAATTTGTTTGGGTTTTACAAAATACTCATTTTTGTTAAAATTTACATGTCTTTTATATTGAGTCATGACATTTTTAAAGTAACTTTTGTGTCGAGAGCTTACTATGTTCATTTTTTCTGCGAGAAGAGACTGTGGACTATCCGTTGTTACATGTATCTGTAAGTAATCATTTGACAAGTTTTGATATAAATCTAAAGATAACTCCAATATTTTATTGATAGTTAACTCAGGCAAACCTAAATAATCTAGTTGAGATGCAAAGTTTAAAACTTGTTCTTTTGATGCCGAGTCGATCATTTCTGGAAGATTATTATTAGAAAAGGATTTTGGTTGAATGTTGAATAAATTAGGAATAGCTGTAAGTACATAATTATTAGATACTCCAGCATTACCGCTGATTGGATTATTAAAATTTTCATTATTGACAGTATCTCTAGCACAATTGTTATCCAATACATTTTTATTGAGTTTGTTGTTTTTGACACATTTTAGGACATGTTTTCTAAGACCTGAGTATGTATTAAAAGTATGTTGACAATCTAAATCGTTAACACACCCTAAAACCAATCGTTAACAAACCGTAAAAACACCGTAAAACCGTACTAATTGATGAAGTAGTCTTAAATGTTTTATCAATATAGATATAAACGGAGTAGTTTTCTTACAAATAAAGCAAGTATAGATATTACTATTCATTTTTAAATAATATAAATAAATAAATATTTCAAACTTGCTCAATTTCAATGAAATAAATTTAAACCAATACAATTATTCATAAAAAAATCTAATTCGTCTTCAAGAACATTA
Source organism: Tipula lateralis (assembly GCA_963932295.1). NCBI lineage: Eukaryota > Metazoa > Arthropoda > Insecta > Diptera > Tipulidae > Tipula > Tipula lateralis. Next base: position 122,287,015 of record OZ010736.1, read on the forward strand.
AAAATTTAAAAAAATACCCAATTTCATACAATTGTTATGTAAAGTTTCAATTTCCGTCAGCTAATTTTTGAAACTTAACATGAAGATCCAATATAGTAATTGGAAGATTACCTAACTCCAATTTGTATAAATATTTTTGTAGAAATAGCCAAAACAGTCGCAAGTTATTGTCATACTTAATATCAAATATAAAATGCAACTTGAAGACAATATCTAAAGCGTCAATAAAATTTAATTCTGGCGCCAATGGTATTAAATTTCCGTCTAACACAATGAGGTACTGATGTATTTTGGATTTTATTGTTCCTGTTGCAATAATATATGGTGGCTTCTGATAAGCTTCAGATAAATATTCCTCATTTGTAAGTCCAAGCTGTAATTAAAAATCATCAAAACAAATATTTTATTTTACAGAAATCATATCTTACCGATCTAAATCTTAAAAGTTGTTGAATAGCTCGTTCATCAGACATGCGGTTAAATTTGGTTCTCCTGACAGATGATGGTGGTAAAAGACGCAAAAGATTAGTAAATGACAATGTGCAGGTGTCCCAATCTGTAGTTATGATACTTATAAATATATATTTAAGAAAACTAGAGATATCTGTCTATACTAACCACAAGTTCGATCTACTTCGGTATATACAATTTTTTTTCCGACGTTTTTTACTAATGTAAAAATGTTTCTTTGGTAAATCTCCCAGTTAGTTTTTAAATGTGAAGATAGACCATATTTAAGGTCAATATTATATAAAATCTAAAAACATAATTATTTTATTAATTATTTACGAATTAGCTATTGAATGTCATAGACTTATACCAATTCTGGCGATGTATAAAAATATTTACAGTTGTCATATATATTAAAGTCCTGTTTTTCAAATACTGATTTTCGATACGATGCCGTTGATTTTAACTTATCTTTGGCCAATTGATATTCCTCTGGTAGCGATAATGTATTTAAAATATGCAAGTCTTTTTGTATATCAAGTAAATCACAAGACTCAATCGTTTCACTCGTTTCTTTTTTGTTTTAAGTCGATTCTGATAAAAGCTCTTTTTCGAGTTTGCGCTTTTTCACTCTATCGTTTTTTAGCTTTATGTGTAAAAATCCTGTATTATTTTGATTAATAAGCAAATCCTAAGAAAAACAAACAAAGTTAAATAATTATTAATCGTTATAATAAAAATAAATTTATTGGTTTTAAAAATTAAAATTTTTTTTTATAAAACCTAAGTACTGGTACTTTTTTTAAGTACTGGTTAAGCTTATAAACTTTAATTGTTGATTCAACTGATTTACTCAATGATTTTTAATACTAACTAGATGCAAGCATGGGAATAGTAGCACACATGCTTCTGCTGCTGAACGAAGCGCGTCTTTTGATGGATTGAACCCGAAATGTTCATGAATATATGCAGCTAAAAAGGAAACTATTTTTCTTCTATGAGCATCTTTAAGCCAACCATTTTCTGAAAAATCTGCATAAATAGATGATCCTTCTGCTTTTGTGGAAATAAACTGTTTAAAAGACTGTACGGAAATATGATTAGTTCGAAGTTATAGACTTAAAGAAAATGTTTATAGTACATCAGATGTAATGAATACACTATTTCCAATAGCTGCGTTTGATCGTTTTAAAGCTCCATGCTGTTGCGATTTTGCATTTGCAATATTCAATGTTGAATAGTTTAAACTTTCCAAATTACAATCTTCAACCAAATTGGTACATGTGTTTGCCGTTGGTGTAAAATTTAAAAATTCTTCCATCTCTATAGTTCGTTTTGTCTTAACCCGCAAGACAAAACACGCACATGGATGTTTAATAAACTGATTGACGTAATTCAAAAATTAATCGGGCTCAATTCGAGCACCATGTGCATTTAAGAAGCAATCAAAATCATCAAAACTTATTTTACTATTTTGTAACGCTGTAAAAACAATATAATAAATTAATCTACATACTTTATATTTTTGCAGATATTTGTTTTTGAGTAACTATCGTTAAAACTTTCAGACAAAATTTTCAAAGCTAAAAACTATTGAAACTTAGTCCTATTGAATGGAACTAAAATATATTATATTATGTAAAACTATAATATAATTGGACTACCTATACAATTCAGCTTCTTTTCGAAAAACAAGTTTAATAAACAATAAAAAATATAATAACTTTACCTGAATAAATGTAATAACTATTTTCGGTAGTTGATCAATATAAACCGTTATGAAAATGCCCGACATGTTTTAATAGTTTGTAACTTTTTTATTTATTATATACACATTCACTGTATGATAAATAGTTATACACAACACCACAACACTTTATTCAATCACAATACTAATAAAAAATTAAGACAACACTTGTTACAACACTTAAAATCTTTGTTAATTTAAAATGGTGCGAAAATGGTGAACGTTTAATATGTACATAATTATATTCTATGTACTTATATTCTAAAGTAATTATATACGAAACGGAAATAAAATTTGTGTTTTACACCGGATTGTATCAGAATGAAACCTCAATTTTATAAAATAATAAATAAGAAAATTATTTAAAAAAATTTGGTGACGATTTCATATAAGAATAATATAAATTTAACAAATATATCGTATTATAATGTAATTAATAGCAATTTTATATTGGTTTTATTACAATAAAAATATTAAACATTTTGATAAATTGTATGCATATGGAATTAAAACTAAATTTGGTATTAGTGAATTTAATAGCATAAAATTTATTAAAAATTATACCAAAATTTCTAACCGTGACAACCAACACACTCTATGTAACGGAACCAAAATAAAGTAAACATAATTGCGTCTTGACCTCTAAATCCGAGACTAGTAATCTCTAAATCAATTGAAACTGAATCAGAAAGTTATGCGTAAGAAAGATGTAAAGCTCTATGTTTTCGTGGTACAGATGGAAATACATCTCCAGTTAAAAGTATAATTTAACAAACTGTTGACGCTATAGTTAAACATTGATACCCTTGCCATTGGCTATAAACAGAGCTAATTGTTATCACCATTACACGGTTAGATGTACTCCAAGCTAATTATTAAAAACGGTCTCTACTCTCGATAGTACAACCCTTTCCTAATGGTAGGTTTCCCGTTAATTTAGCGAGGAGCTGTAGCTTAAATGTCACAAGTATACGCACATTCGGACCGTTGTTTCAGCTTCGCCCAATTTGTCAATTTTGCAAAATATCATCCTTACTTAGACCATTGCTTAACAAGATATGCAGTCTTGAGCAATTCTTCGATTATCTTGCAGTTATTATTCGTACTAAATCAAATCATGTTTAAAAGTCGATTTTCAATATCAACAACTTTGGCCCAAAAAATTGTATGCCTTAATGCCTCTGGTGGCTAAATCTAAAAGATGACCCTCACTGTTTACATGTCTTCTAATCGAATTTGGAGATAATTTATTGATATCGGATGTGTAAGTGGCAACTCATACCTCCCATTCCTTTAAAAATAAGTTGGAATCAAATTTAACGATTGGCAATCATTGATGTTGACCTTAGCTAATCGATGTGTTCCATATAACTCCAATCGGGGAAGGCACGTAATTTTGATTAGTGCAACCTTAACATGGAATCATTACAAGAAACCTTAGCTGGACACAATTATTGAATGAATATTGTTCTTATTAGAAATGGTAAAATCCATCAGATCGAATAGTCTTGAAATTGTAGACAGGGTGGTTCTTTAGAAAGCAGACACATTCATAAAATTTAAGTTAAAACGGAAAGTGTCTTTGATAACGAGATAACTTTTTACACAACTAGGCTTAAACTTGTCCTACTCCATTTTTAATAGTTGTTAAAAGTGTTTGATACTAATTGCCTATAGTATATGTTGTATGGTAACTGTTGATGTTGGCTAAGGTATTTCTACAATTTTAACCACAAGACATTTAAAACGTGATACATAATTTTATGTAATCAATCGAATTGATTTGAATAAAATTTTGGTAAGTATTCGATGCTTCATGCCACTTCTCATCATTCATATAATCAAAATATTTATAATTGATTTTGCCGTACATGGTCGCCGACATTTAAAATCAACTATGGCTTTTATGATATCAAACTCGATCCAATTACACTCCATAAAATCATAAATGATCGCGCGAAGGTTAATTGATCTGCGCGTACACACACACACACACAAGCATTCTAATACTAATTTTTTCATCACAAATATGCAAATCAATTTTGACAACCAGTTCATCATAACATTAAAGCCGTTTATATGATGTGTTGATGCTACCGTATAATTAGAGCAATCAATCTCGTTCAAAGTCAGTTTGTTTAATCTGCAATTAAATTATATAATTTAATAGTTTTATTCAAAATAAATAAATTATATATAGTTTATGAATCATAAATAATAATTACGAGCACATCACGGTGTATAGAAAATGAAAAGGCTTAGTGCTATCTCTATATTATAAAGGGTGATCCAATAAGAGCTTCTGGAAGTTTTTTTTTTTTTACTCGTTAATTACGCGTGATGTGTTCGCTTCTAATGCAGGAATCTACTTCCATCAAAAGTAATCTAACGGTGTCAGATCACGAGATATTGGAGCCAACTCACGAGTCCCTTTCTTGGAATTTGCCATGTTGCTAGGACTGGGTCCAAAACGCTGCTTTGGGAGACTCTTGCCTTTATCTACCTCATCTTCTAACGGCTTTTCTATAATATCTGTATTTCTGTGAACCTGATCCTATTGCCTGGCTTGGTTCTTCTCAGGAGTAGTCTCTCCATTAGCTTTGAAATGATAGGGACGAGAGATATCGAACGATACGATTTAGCTCCATTGGGCGGTTTATCTGGTTTTGGTAACATAATTGCTTCCGCAACTTTCCAGGCAGAAGGAACATGCCGTAATCTAATAACAGTATTAGTGAGTTAGTGAGAAAGATTTCTGCCGTTAAAAGGTCATACCAAGGTATTTTTTCTCACCTCAGTTGAATTTTATTCGTGAATAACTTTTTTCTGAATTATTAGAGTATTATACTCTGTCTCATTCGGTTTGAAAATATCAGCCAGATGATCAGCCAATTATTGAGCTTTTGGTTTGTTATCCCTAGCCCACGACTCATCACTTCGCTTAATAGGAGGGCTCTGCGTAATTGGGGTTCTTAGTCTTTCTGTTGCCTTCCATAATGAGTAGTTCGTATTTTCATCAGCGGTCAATTTTCCAAGATACAAAGATTACGACTTTTCATTTAACTTCTGAATTTCTCGCTTAAGCTGTTATGATGTGTTATTTCGAATCGTCTTGTAAATGAACCTTTCGTTTGTTGTCATATTCTCCTAGTTTTCCTTTTTCTTAAGACCACGTTCCGAATTCCTCTTGGGTTATAGTTACCCAATAATTTTAGATCCTATTCCTTTAGTATTATTCCACGCGGCTATCTGAATGATATCAGTCAAGTTTACTACTAGTTCTTCTAGTACCGGTTAATATGGCTTTCTAATTCAGATCTGAAGCTCTCCCAAACAATTATTTTATTGGCAAGAGTTGGTCTCGTTTCCTCATATCTGAATTATCCTCTACTTCAATAAATGTTGATGAAACTTGTTTTGATATAAAGAAACCCAGTAGATCAGGAGTTTTACCTGTATCCGTAGGCCAATACGTTGGCCTGCCAGTCAAATGTAAGTTACAATAAATTTCTGTTTCGACGTTTTTCAGTTAGTTACCTTTAGTTGTTGTAAGTCTAGACCCAAAGTCAACATGCTTTGCATTAAAATCATCCCCTAGTATTGAAATGTGGATATTCAAGTAGTTCGGTTTCTTCAGGTTATATCTAGAGGTGGACAATACACCGCTCCTATCTGAAGGCATTGTTTGTTAAATTTAATTTAACTATGGTAAGCTGGGTTTCGGGTGTATGATAATGCTGGCATTCATGATGTTTAAAAAAAACAGTTTTTTATTATAACAGCAGTTCCACCTCTTGCTTGGTTATCCAGAAATTATAAAGTTGTTAACCCTGAATTTTTAAGTTGTAGAATGGGCCTTGTAGAGTGGGTTTCAGATTTCAGACACACCTCGATATTTAGCATTTTACAAACAGCATTCAAGTTTTTTTTTTTTATTTTTAATACCGTTACCATTCCAAGATGCAATTCTTATGTTTTCTTGCTATATCATTACACATCTCAAATAGTCTACGACACTACTTTGATATTTACTAAGAATATCTGGATCCTTCAACAAATTTAAATGCCAATGTGGAAATCTAACTTTTCATAATCCTGATGAGAACACATAGACTACCAAGCCCCTTCTTTGACTCAGGTACCAATTATAGTTCGAGGTATTAATTCGAGTAGCCAAAGAATTAGTTTCTATATAACAACAATAACTAAACCAATCTTATTTAAGATTTTATCAAGACGCAACTGCTTAGACACAGTAGAACAACCACGAATATTTCAAATTCCTATCCAAAAACTTAAACGTCCTATCCAAAAAAGAATATGCTCACTAACCCCAAAAGAGATGGGTGGCACTCCCCCAACTTGATTAACCTCTATCCCCAAATCATCTCTCTCGAGCATTCTGAAACAACGAAACTTTAAATAAATTAAGATTTTGATGAATTTAATTACAAACGTCTTCCCTAAGGCATTTTGCGAAACCAATATGTTCAACGGACCAGTAACGAACTGACAGAACATGGGTTGTAAGAGAAAAAAATAAACAATTACCATTCCTTGAGTTATCTAATAACCTTCAAAACGATCCATGAGGATACTCAATTAGACCACAAGTATTAATAGCTTAAAGAGAAATTTGAATAGTTTGACACCAGGTGGTGTTTTGCTATCTATCCACTAAGACTTACATTACTAACAGAATTATTTTGACAATAGATGTCGCTCCTCTGATAATTAGTTCAAACAACTTAATAACTTTAAATATCTAATAAATCTTTAAAATAATTCGATCCATAGATGGCGTTAATTTAAAACACAAATGGCGCCACTTATACAGGGTGGGGCAATAGTCCCGCTACCATTTAGATTGCCTATAACATTGTTCAAAGAAAAGATAAGCAGGTTTGGTTAACATAAATAGTTTATTTGGTCTTCACATTTTTTTTTCGTTATTAATGGAAAATTATATCGGCTAAATGGTGACCGCGATTCACTATGCAACTTTCGGCTCTTTTAAAGGCACTTTTTATTACATCCTGCAACATCGCAGGCTGAATTTCTTCAATTTCGTGACGAATATTGTCTTTAAGACGTTTGGGGCTTATTCACATAAACTTTTGATTTAAAAAACCCCATAAGAAAAAGCTTGGTGATGTTAAATCCGGAGATCTGGCTAGCCATGCTAAATCGCCATTTCGCGAAATTAGTCTTCGTGGAAAACCTCATTCAAGAATTGAATTGTTGAATGGACTGTGTGTGCTGTGGCCTTACAATCCTGAAACCACTAGTCCTAGCTCTTCCATTTCAGGCACAAGAAAATTTCAAATCATGTCTTGGTACCGTTAGGCAGTACAGTAACTTCAACACCTTGGTCATTTTTCAAAAAATAGTGACCAATGATGTTTCCAGCATGAAGACCATTGTTGAAATTCATATTAAGAATTTCTCTTATGTGTGACTTATTCCACTTTTAAATTCAATCAAATAAAAATTTGATATTTTAAGTGATGATAGTTGATAGTTTAGCCACTGAGATGAAGATGGATCTTCAGTTTTGGACTAATTGAATTTTGTACGGGAACATTACCAAATTAGTTTTCTAAATTCGCCTTAAACTGCGTGCAGAAATGTTTAACTGGGAATCACGTCTCCGAATTGATGTTTCTGGAGGCTCTGCAACAATATCGCGCAACAAAGCCACATTTTCAGCGTTACGAGATGTCCGTTGTCTTCCAGAACGAGTTCTGTCTACTGTCTTAGTTGTTGTTTTGTGAGGCACTGGCTGATTAGGATATATTTGACCCAATTTCCGCTGAGTGGCAATAATGGATCGATTTTTTTCAATAAATATTGTAACTATTTCTGCTCGTTCTTGTGGCGTATATTTATTCGTTAAACAATTGGGGCGTCTACACACAATAGTTAAAGCGAAATTGAGCTAAATGTCACATAACGAAGATGACGCACAACGTAGCTAATAATCATGCGATATGTAATGTTCTCGAGTCATTATGACACAACAGCCCGCGCGTAGTTGGTGCTGGGATAGAAATAGGGACAAATAATAATTACAGAATAAGATGAGATGACCGAAATATAATAATTTAAATCATATAATAGGCTAGGTTAGGCTAGTTTGAGTGGATGATATAGCACACTTAGACCGGCGAAATTCCATTGTGATACTACAGGATCTTACTCTCCTATTACCCTTATAAGAAACAGTTTAAGCTACTAACGTAGCGTAATCGGTCTCACACCCTAAAGTTTTCGAGATAAGAGAAGCAGTCCATTAAGAACTTTCCCAAATATTCATGTCTTATATGTGCCAAAGCCGGACATGAGCATAAGAGCATACAGCTTCTGCAAAAGTCATTAAATTCTAGACCTTACCTCGTCGCATGTCTTCCAAGAAGACAGTGTCCTGTGAGTATCCTCCGGATGGTTCGTCTTCCTACGGATAAAGTAGTTTTGGTCAAACTTGCCTTGTTATTCTACATGAGATTATGTTTGTACTCCAATCGTTCGCTGACGCTACTACCTCCTTACTAAGCACAATCTTGAATGCGTAAATGTGTCTCCTCGACTTTGACCTTTCCGATAGCAGTTGGAGAGTTGTACCGCGCCTCGCTAGTTCGTCCGCCATGCAGTTTCCCATGACATCTTAGTGGCCGCTGGCCGGGGACCCAAACTATCTAAATGTTGAAATGATTACTCATCTCATTTAGAGACGAGCGGCAACTCAACGCCACTCCAGACGCCAGAGAAACAGAGTCCAGCGACTTGATTGCCACCTGATTGCCCTCATAAATTGTGATATCAGTCGAGAATACTACATTATGTCTCAACCAGTTCAGGACCTCCTCAATCGCTATCACCTCTGCCTGGAACACGCTGCAGAGCGCTCTAGTTTATCACAGAAGACTCCAGCTCTCACTTAACCGTGTAGCTTGAACCCATCTGTAAAGAACTGCAATGCTTCCGTTTCCACTGCCGGCCTGCTCCTCCAAGATTCACTTGAGGGGCAGGTACTTTGGAATCTTTTTATGTACGTTACTTTATCAAGAGATGGCCACCACATGCTCATACATAAGTACAGGTCTTACTACGGAAAGCCCCACCTCTTTCCGATGCCATTTCTACACGAGTACAATGCTATATTAGCCTCGTTTACTCTTTCCAAAATGTTGGGCTTCCACTTAAGTTTACTGTCCAAGACTACACCTAGAAATCTTGCCTTGTCAGTAAAAGCTGCCATTTAAGAGAGGTGGATCTACTACCGGGATTTTATATTTCCTACTAAATAGTACCAATTAAGTTTTTGACGCGCTTATTGCCACACCACATTTGATAGCCCACCTCGTAATGATTTGGATGGCATTTTGAATTACCTCCGTCACCGTGCTTAATTATTTCTCAGAGACAGCTATCTTTGCATCATCGGTATAACCAATCACTCCGAGCCCCTCTCGCTCCAGCTCTAACAACAACCCATTGATTGCTATGTTCCAGAGAAGAGGAGACAGGACACCTCTCTGTAGGGCTCCCTTAGTCACCTGATGGTGGATTCTTCCAGCTCCGAGTTAACCATCCTGCATCCAAGCATGAGATTGATTATCTCACTTACAGGGTAATCCACCCCTAGGAGCTAGTCCCTCCAGAATTGTATCAGTCTTTACATTGTCGCCCTCAATATCAAGGAACACCACCAAACAGAATTCTTGTGAGAATATAGATTTTTCAATTGTACTTACTAGAGCGTGCAGAGCTGTGTCCGCAGATTTCCCTTTACAGTAGGCATGCTGAGTCTAAGCCCAGTCACTAGGCTATATTTTTGAGCGTATCCGTCAGCCTTTTCAAGGATTTCAGTGTAAAGGATGATACAGTTATGGGTCTTAAGTCTTTAGGTCTCGGAGACATCTTCCATTTTATTGCAGAAGAGTCTCCACGATGTCGCCTGTGCCTTCCTTAATTCTTTTTTGTATACTTTGAGGTCCTCCTTGTAGGTTTCTCAGTGTTGAGCCTCTCTCGTACTTTTGGCTCTATTATATGCTGTTTGGACGGGCCGCCGTCTTCACTAGGTTCCTCCATGTGCGTTTCAGCCTCGACTTTTTTGTAGACTAATCGACCCGAAACCGAAGTCGATTACTCCCCTAGTCGATTAAGGTTGCTTATTCTTATAATCTCCAGAATTTTTTCTGGGCTTGCTGGTACAGTTGGTATCCACACGCGTGCTCTTGGCCTGCTAGGATCCTCCTTGCCTACAGCCGCCAGCTTCGCGCCTCGCCACACCTCCCCTACCTCCGCTACAACCTTCTCATAAAGCTCCACCGATCTGACATCAGAGCACGTTATAAGTTTAACGCTTCCTTGATGCCAGCCTGCGCATCTCTGCAGAATGGAGGGGGTCCTGGATTTTTAGGAAAACGAATTTTAGTGCATTGTAGACCAAACTCCATTTTCCCATGGTAATGATCCCATCTTCATGACTCATGCCAACGTCGGCTATCACCAACACACGCTCCTTCACAATGTCACTGAAGGATTTTTGTATAATCTGATGAGAAGGCAAAACCTTGTGAGGACTTTCCTTCTCTGTAGTTTGACCCGTCCATATCATATCATATAGCAGAATTGTCCTGCTCCAATTTTTGTAACCATTGAGAAAGGTTGCTTACGGTATTCATAACATTCTGCATCATTTCCATCATAGCATTCAAAGCTGGTTCGGAACTGACCTTTCCTGTCTCATCTACTTGCGATATGACATACCATCTCTTACATGATTCTGATGGTTCACTTTTTTTATAATTCGTTGGTTTGTTTGAAGCTCTCTCGCTACGTCCTCGGTAGTTTGCAAGATGGACTTGTGCACAGTTTGAACACTTTGCCGCAGTAGTCTTGGTTTTTCCACAAGCAATAGTTAAATATTTCTCAGCAACACATCTAGGTTCGTGGTGGCAGAACTTTTGAAGGATGCCATATCGCTGACAACGTTTACATTATACGATTACACCAAACCATAACAATTTGTATAACCCATATGGCATATATATTTTATTTTATAAATTTTTTGTGTCGCGAATAGTGTGTTCATGGACGGTTATGAACACCATGGATTTTGAAATATATGACCACCTTCATCGCAATGAGAATGCCAATTGGAAAAAAATATCTCTTCTTGGATCACTCTTTATACAAGGTAAACGGTAATTTGACATTTACCTACAGACACTACTTCCAGCATCCGTAAATGAACCAATTACAGTCACGCCAAATAAATATAGTTTATATATTGTAATTTGCCGTCTTATATTAAATTAACAACCTGCTATTTTCTTGTTAACTATTTATTACACTCAATGTGAGGAGATGATCAACAAGAAGAAGCTGTATAGAATATTTCAAGGTTTTTACTACAATAATATAAGAATACCACTTTCTTCTATTTATGTAAGCTGAACAGTTAATTATTTATAAAGTATATATTTGAATCGTGAATGAACGTCATCATCTAACATTTTGTGTGAACGTATGTATGTAGTTAGATGAAAATGTTGCATGATGATTAATGGATTTGTCTTTGTGATTTATAAGATCTATGAATAATTTTGTCTGTTATGTCTAGGGCATGTTGTTGGTATGCTATTTTCTTAATTAATTTTTTTTTTAATTTCTTATATTAATTATAAATTTCTTCCACGAACGATTTTGGAGAAATATCAAAAAATGTTGCAACATTTCATGTGTACTCGTGTAAAATTGAAGATGTTCAAAATGTTGATGCGATAATATTCTGTTCATCATTTTTGCACGAATTAATTGTAACTTTTACAATTTGGAATTGGAACGGTTTTTGGAACGAAAAGGTCAGAAATTGTATTTTTGAATAATACTTTCTTCCGCAAGGCATATACACAGCGTACCATGTTGGTTATAACAAAAGTGTGATATACGACCATCTAGTGATTGGAAATTAATTGGTTTACATTTTTTTAACTACACATTATGTTTAATGGATTCAAATTATTTTTAAACGTATAGTACGAGTACGACTGGTAAGAGCTATTATATAATAGACCAACCAAATGTCAAATGCCCCATCAATGTTTATGATTAATTTTGTATAACGAAACTGTTTGATACATGTACCTAAATATTTAGTGCCCACTCATCTAATTGTTCGAAATACTTTTACATTGCAACAGTGTCGAATATATATCAACGACGCATTGTCAGTGAACGTATAGTGTTGTGACATATAGCTTATCAATTAATTAAATTGGATATTTAACCAGACATGAGATGAAACTTTGCCTGAATTGAACACAATTAAATGGTCGAGTTTAGCTTACAATCCAGTTGTCATAGTGCGCTCAGTATATTCACCCGGAAGTCGCAGCAAATCTTCAGGATCAACAAATAATACCTAACTTGGAACACTAATTTTGTGTCTACATTCCTTAGAAAACATTTCAGGTAACATTCCTCAACATAATCCATCTAGTATGACCTATTCGATACCAAATCGATTAGCGGTGATGTTTAAAATTTCTTTGCATCTACTTATAATTATTATTATTTTTTTTTTACCGCTTTTACAGGCAATTGTTGGCCCGTACCGAATCAACAATCTGACTGCATCGGTTTCGATCACGAGCTAGCTCTTCATATTGTTGCAAGCAGTAAGAAGATGCCAGATCGCTCTCTACGCCGTGGAGCCATCGTCGCCAACAGTAACCTCTTTCTTCTCCCTTCAAAGTTCGCTGTATTATTTAGTTATAATTCGCACGCAAAACGTGACCGAGCCAGTGTACTCGCTGTCCTTTGATTTCATGCACGATATCAGCCATTTGCATTAAATTCCTGACCTCGTGGTTGAAACGAACTCGGTATGTGCCATCAACGTCGCGTTTTGGCCATATTTCACACGCATGATTCTTCTCTCGAACGTTAGAAGCCATCTCTCGTGCTCATCCGTCAAGCTCAAAATCTTACATCCATACATACATAACAACGGGTCAACACTTTGTACAGCTTCAGCTTATCCAAGTATTTACAAGATATTTTGATTTCAGCAGTGGACGTATAGAGGATATAATGTCCGATTGCCAGCGGTAAGGCGAACCTTGTATATGCTCTCCCAGACTATTATCGTGAGTTATGGGAGATCCAAGATACTTGAATCTCATACTCCTTCAAAAGTGTGGTTACCAGTACTGAAATTAGTTGTGTCTTGGTCTCGAAAACCAGAGATCAGTTATTTGGTTTTGGACTCATTGATTTTGAGAAAAACTAAGCTGAAAACTGTTCCAGTGGATCAAATATCTCTTTCCCTCTGTTGCCATTTAATCCAATCACGCACAGATATCATCTGCATCTTTATGTCGAACACCAGAACTAATTGCAAAAGTTATCGATAAATAACTTGTTCACAACTTGACTCAGTATTGTGACTGCGGTCATCCTACACAAATGTACGTATTTGTTTGGTATTCCCAAATATGATCTAGTTATAGGCTTGCTTGAAATCTAGGAATACTAATTGGTGTACATTACGAGATGTTACGTGGTACTTGGAAAGAGTCATCCGTAGTGAAAAATCTTGATCAGTGACTGATTGATTTGGACGGAATCCTCCTTGGTAGTCACCGATAATTTCCTCCACTAGAGGAGTAATTCTTCCCACGATAATGTACTACAGTAATTTGAATGCGAAGGAGAGCTTTACCGCGATAATGCACGCATGTCAAGCGATAATCCCTTAAATCATCATTACTTCATGGATTTAAAATTTGAAGTTCATAATCAAAGTATAGACTAGTGGGATCAACAACACAATGCAAACTATCTAGAGTACTATTATGCCATACACGAATCAGCCCTGCTACAAACTGCACTGTTTAAATAGGAAATGATTGAAATTAGATGATTAAGGGAAGCTATTCTTGGGCATCACTGTAACGATTTAAATAAACGTTGTTGATAATATCGACAGTTTATGGCAATTTGACAATTTGATTTGTGTTCGTCTTCAAAAACGAAATTTGGGACTTTTTTCAGACAATAACTGTTACTCTTTTTAGAGCAGCCTATAACTAACCACTACGAATCAGCTACTCCATTTATTTGGGTCAAAATATAAATCCATCACTTGTATATGATCTCTATAGAGTACACGGGCTTAAAACCCTTGTTCAAATATATTGTCGATCTTATCTATTTCGACATGAAGATGTGCTGTCCTCAATTCGTTTTATGTTGGAATATATCCGTGAAACTTCATCCATTAGAACAGTATTTAGGTTCCTTTGGTCTCAAAATTTATCAGTCCAAAACCAAATATATGATATCTGGGTTTAGAGACCACGACGAAATTGATTTCTGTGGTGGTAACGGCACATTCGAAAGAATGTTGAAATTCAATAACATTGGATCTTCTACACTCACAATAATTGTGGGAAACGCGAAGTTAATGACACATTCCAAGTTCTTTTCAAACACGAGATCAGGTATTTTATTCGAATTCCTGATATCGTACATGAAATAAATGTACTGCAAATACGGTGGCTCGATCACGTTAGCTCCACGGCGTAGGGAGCGATTTGGCATCTTCTAAGTATTTACAATAATATGAAGTGCTGGTTTGACATCAAAACCGATGGAATCAAATTTTTGACATGGTACGGACCAACAATAGCCTGTAAACTCCTTTTAAAAAAAAAAAGGCTTAATTACAGCAGTTTGGGACAACTATGAGCTATACTACGGATAAGTGTTCTTTTAAGACCAACGTAAATCGTATATTTAATAAATTTGTGAACTATTGGAGGTAAGTTTTTTTTTATTGAACCGACCCAGTAATCATCATCTATAACAATTATAAGAAATATTCGTAACTGTAAATACGCGCTTCATATTGTTATTGCTCATCGATAGCGAACTCTTGGCCTACTTCACGTGTTCGAGCCACAATATTCTCGTTATACTTTGATTTCATGTATGAGATATCAGGAATTTGCATAAAATATCAATTCCGTTACTAACAGGTTACTGCAATAAGTGGTCTAAAAAAGGAAAAATGACCTCGCGTTGGAGAAAAACTATTTATCAAGAAGGAACTTTTAGTCAATCCCTTTGAATTATTCGTCGTGCTAACTGTCCTGCATCTGTAGAAGTAAATCGTAAATTTAATGAATATTGAGACGGAATCTTATACCGAATTTTCGACAATAATGGAACTCTCTGCAGGCTTATTGTCTGAAGGATCACCAGTTCAGGAGATCTTAGCTCAATTCATTTTTCATACTCTTTTCAAAAAGAATTATTTACTCTAAAACTGATGTCATACTATATATAAATTGTCAGTTCCAATTCACGATCTCTTTGGCATGGACAAACAAAACTATCCGTTTGAATTTGAGCTAGCATAACTTGCCACTTGCCGAAACCTCCGTTTGATTATGGTCATTTTGTGGTATATGGGAATATTAGGGATTCGTCGAAAATATGAGATCTTAAAATTGAGTAAAGTAATGACAAAAACTAATGTACAAAAGTTCTACTCGTAATTTACGGATAGATATATCTTCTTGGATGGTATAGAGATTCCAAATGTCCTTACAGGGCATCTTATATCGTGACATAGTGATGCCTCAAGTACCAGTTGTTAAATGATTTTACCATCCCTGAACATACATGGATACAATTAATACTCGATTAAAATTTTTAAATTAATACAATATACTTCAACTATTGGATTTTGGATTTAAGGGTGCTTTTTGAAGACAATATCAATTGTTCTTTTTTGATTTATGAACGGTGAAGGTCGGAGCGGATCTACTACATTTGTAGTAAAGTGACATCCCTGATCACGACCATAATACGGGCATTGCATTACAATTACATTGTATTGCAGAAATATAAAAATAATAATAATAATTTATGGAAAAGGTTTGGTTTTAATTTCTTATATTTATAAGTGTAAATATGATTATAGTTGGATAGGGTTTACAAGGAAAGTTTATTTTATTTTTAATAAAATGTTGCATAATTTTGGAATGTAATACGTTTTAAGAGAATTATTTGGATTTTCTGATAAACATATTCCAATCCAATATCAGCGTAATGGTTGACGGGTACTTAATCTAGCAAACCATATTAATTTAATTTATGGTTACAGATTCAGGAGCCGTAAGTTAATTAATTAAGAGTTTTGAATTTTATTTTAACTTTGATAGGTGTACGGACTGGATTTTAAATAAATAATAAAATTAATAATAATTAAGTTACAGATTCCTATCTAGTTTTATGTAAACGGCTGTAGGAATAGGCCCGGCGTTATCCGGGAATCTTGCCTAGCGCTTGGTCCTACAGTCCTATCAATATATTTCAACTATTGGATTAATCCTTACTGCTTGTCTCAGAATGTTGTTACACACCTCTTTTTGAATTTATTACTTAAGTTGGATGGTACGCACCATCTTAGTATACTCGTTATCGCAAATTGACCATTAACTATATTGTACTTATAAAACGTAACTAAGCACTCTGGCTTGCGTTGTACCATATAGTCAGAAGGGTGTTTGAAAATTCTGATGTCATAACCTCAAACGTCAAAACAATGCACAGATAGTGTCGTCACCGATTCCATTCACAGTCTCTTTATAGTAAATATATGATGGGGTTTACTCTTCCAGTAAAACTAAAGAAACGGAAATTATCGCAACCATATGTTTTACATATAGAAAATGTTCATTGAGTATCACCTTGCTTCTAGTATTACTCCTGTTGTATGATATCAAGGCATCAAATGCTGCCGCACGTGGTGCTCCAATTGATCAGACCAAACACCGAAGCTTCGGGGCTCCACTTCCGCGAAGACAGTAATAAGATATGAAAACAACGGCCCAACAGAAATACTGGAACGGCCACACTTTATTTTTATTATTTTTCTGGAATGACGGTTGTTCTCTTAGAGGTTGACTGTATTGGCGATATAATTTTAAACATTTTCCAATTGTTATGTCGTTGATACGAGTATATGTGTAATCAACAACTTACTGGAAGAAAAATTTATTCTCTATATTACAACAAGCAATCACAGAGATTTGTTCACTATTTTTAGCAAATGTTACTGCTGTATTGTCTTAAGATCTGTTTCTTTTAAATTTATGTCCGTATCCAGCCAAATATGGTCTGCCTTTAAACGTTTTATCTGTAATAGACTTAACATAATCTGGTAGTGTAATTTCTAAAACACGAGTTTGGAAATCATCCAGGTTTATTTAGAAACAACCCCTAATGACGTGTCAGAAAACGTGTGAACGAACCTTTACCCTACCAGACCGAATTCCGTTTCACTCGTGTCATCTGTTTCTGTCTGTTAAACTTATCTGGCCAGTGATGAAGCATTTTGGCGCGTTTTGTACCAGTATGTTCTCTCCTAATGAAAGATTGCGTATTCTTCTCTAGATCTGTTGCCGTTTCCTATACCTTGTCTATGAAGTGGTTATTTACGTATTGATGTCTTAGTGATTATGTCTTACGTATTGAGTGATTTGTGGCCGGTATCGATAGACAATTTTTTACAGTGTCTGAAATTGTTTTCTGCTCATAGTGGAATTTCTTGCGGATTAACCTAATCATCGGCAGGCGTATCCTATAGGGTATTCTCGAAAAGAGCAAATTTGAGATAATACAACGTCTGAACTGTAGTCACTGACGTCTGTTGTCACTGTGAATGGATTAGATATTTAAAAAAATGAAATAAACTATTAACTATTACCTCGATAAATCTGCGGTAGTACTTCGCGTGACCTTAAACAACTAAATATCTCTTACGTTCTTTGGAGTGAGGAGAACAGCTCATTTCTTGCAACGGCAAACCCATTTGCTTCAAAGTTTTTATATGTTGTACAACCTAATTCCAGATTAAACCTGCACTTATGTATGGTGTGAGCGTGTGGTGGCTAGCTCTTAATAAAGTAAGTTACAAAAAGGGAATCGTGAAGGTGCAAAGAACGGTCTGCATGCTTATAAGTGGGGCGCTGAGGACAACACCAACACGTGCCTTGGAGGTAATGTTTCACCTTTTCCCCGTCGATATTTATGGTAAGCAGATGGCAGCGATTGCGTGTCATCCGACTATCATCCATATCTCAGTGGAAATGTCTTCAGACTGGACACCTAGATCGCTGAGGAAGGAACTGGCGAATCTAGACTACGTTACACTGACTTTGTGCTTCGAGAAAAGGTTCCGAACTTCCTGTCCCTCAAGGGAATCTCTGGTTGGCAGGTCTTGAATTGGTTGTAACAAAATGTAGTACCTTTGACTGATATCGCAATCATATCTCTCATATCTCTGACGGCAAAGTTGGGTAGGCCTATTAAGGCTTTCAAGACTGTGCTTAAAAAGGAGGCAGTAGCCTAAGCAAATGAAATTTGGACGAACACCCACTCATGTAGAGTAGCTAGGCAAGATAGCTCCTATGATGCTCGGTTTTGGCACACAAAAGACTGATCTCGAAAACTGTAAAGTACGAAACTGGTTCTCATAAAGGTAATAGGGAAGTAAGATCCTGTAAAATCTCAACAGACCGTCGTCGGTCTAAATTAATGATGAGTCCTTGAAATAATTTCTTAACATCGTTGCATTAATTTAGATGCCAGATTATACCCGAGCAGTTTCTACTTACAATTCGATACAACAAATAATTTCAAAATTAAATTTATATTTTGGGCATATTTGGAAAGATATATTTGTTAATCAACCCTGAGACACAATCACCCAAATTTTATTATAGACGAAGCAAAAAACAATTAAATTAGCATCTATCTATCCTCACACTAATTCGATTGATACCAAAAACTCAATTTATCTAATGGCAGATATTTTTTTTTTGTTATTTCAAATTAAAGACAACGCGCATCTATACGCGATTTGAATTAATTTTTTTCTTGTATAAATTATATACACTGTGAAACGAGAGTGGTATAAAGAGAAGTTGTTCCGCAGCATCAAAGACATAAATATTTTAAAGATGTGTTTGATTTATGTACACAAAAAGAATAATTATGTATTATGAAACAACTCGTGTATATGTTGATTTAATTGAAATAGAAAGCAAATATATGTAGATTGACTAATAATTAATTATAATTATAATTTATATATTATTTATAATATAATCTTCTGACCTTTCTGGCGATCTCAATCATCATTCATATATAGTATATTATGATGATTGGTATGTATGTGCAAAATTTTATGCTCTGTTCCTACAAATCAAAATCCAAACTGATGTTGTGATTTATTAAATAATGGCATAATTATAATTATTGTACATTGGTCGTAAAACGATGGTCGATTGATTGCAATTTGATGATTCTAATTAGTTGTTAATTAATTGCACGTTATTGGTGGCATAGATAAATCACCTTGCTCAACGAATAAATCGACTTTCAAAATTATATGATTATTCAATACACATAACTGCGGGGGCCACCTTGATGTGTACAATCGGTGTAAAATACAATGTTGACAGACTGCATAGCAAAAGTGTGCCTAATTAAGGCTTAATATATCCAAATCTGTTGTAATCTTGGTGTCTAGATCGTGTGAATAATTACATTCTATTTTCCAATTAATGTACACCGACATATACAATATTACTAACTATAAACGCAATTTCATCTTAAGGCTATTAACAATATACGAAGAAGATTTACATAAAATAATTTCCGTATCTCTCAGCTATGTGTTGTTGTCGATACAGCAACATTCCAAAACTATCAACAGTGCACATTCTATAAAGTTATGAAATTCAATTTGCACATAAATTTTCATCCCGCTAGTGATGCGTGAAAAGAATTTTTTTTATATTCGCTATAAGATAAAAGATGGACAGTAACTGGCATACAAAGAAGAAGAAGGCACAAAATCATGACTTACACAAAATACTGAATAGATTTGTTCACTATAAATAGTTTAAAAGTCAAGTTACCAAATTTGGAAATGATCGAACACTTTATATGAACGCGATGATGTTCATAAATTCAAACGGGTGCGCGACACGATTTAAATCTACATACATCTGTACATGCTCTAGTATGCCAATAAATTGAGTTCAACAGAAAGAATTATTTCGCCATGAGATATTTAATTACAGTCGCAAGTCTCGATATATTATCGATCTCCCATTGCGAACAAAGACACAACTGTAACACAGCATCGTACAAAATTTACAATGTAACGATTTATGATGCTTGTTAAGCTTAAAGGTAAATGGTAATTAATTTAAATAATCTGAAAAATCATCTTGAGTTTTTATGTGTAATTAAATTCATGTTGGTTGTTCAGTGGATTAGCTGTTTTCAAAACTATTTTCGATTTTGAATAAATACACAACAAAAGAGAAAAATAATTAAAGATCAATTATTGACGTTAGTAATTAAATTATATAAGATAATTAAATCATTTTAATTATAGTTGTATATGGAAGGGAGTGCGATTCCCAAGGGGGAATCTCGACCTATAATAACAATAAATCAAATCAGTCAAACATTTTAAAAATTTTCGAATCACCCTTTGCAACGCTCGCTTGCCATCAATACTCCAGTATTTGTTCCTTAAATATCTAATCTATGGCTTAGAGGCCGTAACCGGTCCTTACTGTATCTCAACCGAGATCTCAACCAGTTATTAAGCTAAAATCGGTTCCTTAAATATGACAAGATTAATTGAATCTCAACGTGCAAAATTTTGTGGTGGGAATCAATTATTCGCAAAAGGTTAGTGTTTTGTGCTTGTTCAAGACTATTGGGCTTCGGCTTGCAGACGTAAGGTTGGAGTTTTGTAGCCGACCATTCATTCTAAGTATGCCATTATTATGTAATAACGGATTCATAGATAAGAGTCTATGTAATAGGCGTAAGTCTTGATGCCAGTGAGTTTCAGGGCATATTCAGATTGGCTTAAGAGTTTCGCTATTGGAAATTCTGGGTTAAGCTCCAGGCGTGGGATTGTAAACGACTCGTGTTTTTGCTGTGAGTAAAAGTGTTGTAATGTGACCCATTTTGCCCATTTAGTTCGTCATCTAGCGGTTAGTGTCGCTGGTAGCCAATCAGCTTCTTTTATCATGAATCCGACAACAATGACCCCTTGATAGGTCGACCATGTAATAGTTGCAATCTTGAGACATCAAACTCAAACACAACTGTATGAAGTTATTAACACCGGTATGAAGCCTTTATGAAGTAATTCACCTGGAATACGTCCAAAAAATCCGACGACAGGACCTTGTCTATTGGCTAAGCACTGCTACTATCTTGTGCCAGTTGTTATAAGGCTCGTACTGCTAGGAACTGGCGGCTGTAATTCCATAGATTACCGTATTCAATCTGTAGGCAACCATAGACTTAGTGAGGTCGTAACTCCATAATATTCTCTGGTAATCTCGATCTGTGTCATGAATCCACACTTGTCTGTACATGTTCGCGATATCTGCAGTTATTGAATTTATGACGTCGCCAGAAAGATGTCCGGTAGACCCTGCTGCAATTTTGACACAGTCATATGATTAAGTTATTTAATAACACTCCAGTTGTAGTCTTCGCTAAAGTATCCAGCACAACTCGGAGTTTGTTCGTTGCACTGTCTTCTTTGAGAACACTGTGATGGGAATGTAATAGTTCTGATTCACTTTGCTTTCTTTAGGCTCCCCTCAGACTAACTCCATGTGTTTTGACTTCAGGTATTTCAGCATAGCCTGGTGATGCATCTGCCACAATGAGGCAATCCTTGTCAATTTTTTCTCAAGCTGTAGTAATCTGGCTTAGCTGTAGTAATGTCGCCGGATGTAGCTTAATGGTTAAGAGAGTTTCTCATCACGCCGCGGTCTCGAGTTCGATTCCCGCCGTTGACCAAAAATTAACATGCAACCGGATAACATAAATACGCATTTGTGTGTAAAAACATTCGTTGGGCTGACCACCTACAATGTGCACCAATCGTTAAAATAGGTTCGTAAGGTCTCAGTTGAGACGCGGTAAGGGCCGTTTACGGCCTCTAAGCCATAGATTATTATTAGTAATCTGGCTACGGCTAATTTTCTGTATTCGCCTGTGTTAAGCTGGCTTGATTTAAAAGGAATTGTGAGCGTGTAGTTTCGAAATGCGCCTAGCTTCTCTTTAAAAAAATCTTCGATTTGTCTTCTCTTCGGCGAGATTTCTTTCTTGGTGAATGTTTTCATTCTCAATTCACAATTGTAGTTGTTCTTTGATGTCCTTTGTATTCCAGATTGCCAATTAAAACCCATCCAAATGCAATGTTTTGAGCCATGAGTTCATGATGTTTGCCCTTTATGATGCTGTCGGTTATTATTAACGGTAGCAATCGGCTCCAATCATCAACCCATTGACTGGGTCCATTGACTGAAGTTATTTTGATCAAGGCAGTGGGTAATAACACAGATCCAAAAGTTTGACTTGCCCTCTAGGATGAATATGCTGCGTCGTTGCAATACTGAAGTGTATATGATGATGTCCATCGCTTACCATATACATGTTGTAGATTTACACTGACCTCTTTTATTTTAGATTTCATCATGATCTACTTGAAGTATCTCTTTCACACCGTTGCTTTAGTTCAATAATACAAATATCATCTGCATGTGTTCTTACATAGTTGTCGACCGCCAAATTCAATTGTTTAAGTTCTCGATTGCTTTGGATCTTACATATAAATTACGTTGTTCAACGGTAAGATGACGCTCCTCATCAAACCAATCATTTATCGACTTAGAATTCATTCAACAGAGTCGGTGTGATAGGGGCAGATATATCTTTTGAATAGTACTCTGAAAAATTGAATAGTAAATCCTTGAAACACACTGGCTTGTACTTCCTTCCATGCCCGATCCGGGGCAAGATGCAAAAGGGGATTTTTCACCATCGATCGTTTGGGCGGTGTGATCAGTCATCTGGATCCCTTGTCGAGTTTAGAATCCGTGGGCCGACCCACTCAGTACTATAGGGTGACATGGAAATATGCAATGTTCAGGTGGTTTTATGAAAATTAGACCTAAAATAAAGTGGTATCACAACGGACCATCGCAGGTCTAATTGTGCGGTAGCAGCACCCATTAAAAAATCACTGCATCATTTGATCCGAAGACAAGCACCCAAAATCGTGCATGATTTATGATTACGATTTCCATTCGAATCTTTGCCACTTATATTTAATATGAAATATTTTATCGTCTTAGGTCATGATGCATTACTCCATTTGGAGATGAATATACTTGTTAATCGTTTCGTAATATGCAGTGGTTTTTTGACATAACTAGCACTTTTGCTGGTATTTTGAATTTACAACCCCTATATGAGATCAAAAGTGGAACTCAAGTCTTTTCGTTGTTTTAACAATCATGGTGGCGGTTAATTTTAGAATTGTGATTTCGAAGACGGCTCTTTGCAAACTATTTGTAAACTTTAACTGATACAGCCAAACAGTGAAGGGTTATAATTTTGTCAGTAAGAGGCAAAGAAGATGAAACGATCCAAACAGGAATGATATAGACTCTTTTTGGATAGTTTCATTTTCTGATTATGAACTACGAGTATACAACTGAACCCATTATTATTATTATTAAAGTTGGCTGGAACACCTTACGGTTCCGCACTCAACCCATACGACATCACTGGAAAGTCCCATGCAATCAAGGTGACCTTTGAACCTGCCATGGCCAGTAAGTAAAGAAACAAATATTCTCAAGTTGTCTTTTTTACAATGAACGAACGTTAAGTCAGTGCGGCTAATCCCTCTGACAAAGTATTTCGCATTAAGATTCGATAGGACAACCGCGTTAATTGTTTATTTCACTATACGAAGAGGTAGAGGAGCAGTTGGTTTAGGAACAATAAAATGTAAGCGAGCCCAACAGTCTGATATTTCGTTACCCTCAATGTCACAGTGGGCGTTACCTTGTTGTTACAACCAAGAAGATTCGAAAGTTTCTTACAATCAATCCTCTATCAGTTTAGAGCTGATTACAGGCTTGCTCAAGGAGTTAAGGGCAGATTTACTAAAAATGATATCTTTGTCAACGAGATTAAAAGCTGAAATCACGTAGTGAGTAATCGCTATTAATTCCGCTTAATGAATAGTACAGTAGGTCCCCAGGCTCCTAAGATTCTTAGATCATGCGATGGATGTGAAAATTAAAAAAAAGGCAGCCGTTAGCATTTCACGCCCAACACTCCTCAAGCGAAAGACAGCCGAAAAAGCTGTACCTAAAATGAACGAGGTAGGGAAAGAATTAACTCCATAGCTAGAAGCGGAGTTGAAAACATGGCTTCATTTAAAGCCCTACAAGCGATATTTTGCAAATAGTTGAGTTTACTAATTGAAGATTTTAGTTTAACCACTGGCCACCAAACAACATATATGACGTGTTTGACGTAGGCTCAGCTATTAACCTTATATACCCGATAAGTGTGGTACTGAAAAAGCTGCAGTGTTCCTATGCCTTCTAAATATAACCATATCGGTCTTAGACGGGTTCACATGTAAACTCTTATCCATTAAACACTGTTCTATAATGAGAAGAGCATGTTGAGTCAGATCTTGTAAAGCATTCAGGTTTTTTCCTGAAACTGTCAGAACCAGATCGTCAGCATAACTTTGAGCGACGAAACCAGGCTCACGAAGAATAACAAGAAGCCACAAAAAGGGTTAAAGCTCATCTCCAATGACCAGAAGCCATACAACAAGGGTAAAAACACACCTCCCTGCGGGCATCATCTGCAAGCCTTGACCGAAAAAAAGGTAGCCTCAACTTCGCATATCACAATGCGAGATGTAGTGTTATCAAGAGTTCCTGCTATATCCAGAAAAGTAACTATATCCAGACAAGAAACTCTTTGTTGTGCATTGATCTCTCAATCCTGTTACAAGCTCAGTGAGGCAGTCTTACAGAAGTTACTAGCTCTGTAAGCATGTTGCCTGTTAACTAAAGGTAGTTTAAAGGGAACTGTGTAATAGTTGGGAGTATAGTTCGACTCCATAAAGGGTTGTCTCTCATCTTTTTTAAAGGTTGATATAACATGTGCCTAGTAAAATTTTGGTCATCCAACAAAAATATTTAACAAAAAAAAGGTACTTTCTTTGCAACACGATACTGGCGAGTTACAAAATTTATTTCTTTGAACCTGATCTGATTTGGATGAACATATGTATGACCTGCTATTTCAGTGCAGAATTCATGTTCTTACCTATCTTACAAACCAGAAATTCCGTAATATACAGTTTTTTACCCATCACATTATAATATTCAAATCAATTAATCAATTATCAATCACTTTCCAACCCAATTGGTTTCATATTTACCAGAAAATATAATAAATTGATGAAGCATAAGTTATAGATAGCGAATAATTTGATTCTGCAGTTGAGTGACAAAATTGGCTATAAAAACATAATTAAATTAAAATTTTGCGAACTATCTAGGTTAAGAGTTACGTTTGGCAGAGACATACAACAATAAAAACTTTTAAGATAAAAATCTATAAATTTTATTAGTATATTTTTCAGAGTCACCGAAGAGTGTTTTTTTTGCGTCAGACCAAAAACTCATCCAATTACATAAAATCTAACATTTGTCTACCCACTAATCGTGTTAAAAAAATCTTTGGATTCCCATAAACTTTATATAGTTGCGCGGTATCTCTTATAATAATATTAATTGCTATGTAATGCATATATATAAGATCTATACAGTAAATTTTGTCTTATATATTATTTGATATTGTTAAATCGCTCTAAATATTCGAGATTTCACAGCGACAGTACAACACCACAACTTCGGTCGTACAAAAAAACTATTTTATAATGTTGTGTACACAACGTAATTCGAGCGATAGTCATCAACACAATTAAGATATTGTTATTGTTCAACGGTTGGAAACAACGACAAGTTGTGATACTGGATACCCACTTAGTAAATTCTATCATCCAATTTGATTTATGAACTCGCTTAATTTTAATTAAAATCAAAATGATTCTGCTATTTTAGTTTTGTGTGATTTTCACCTCCAAACGGTGTACAACGTATACAGGTACATGATTAGAAGATGCAACAAGACGACAAAATGTGTCATATACTCGTAGCTGAAATTATTAATTTATCAAAGTCAATTGTTATTGTTGTTTCGACTTGTTTCTGATACATACATAACCATAAACGAGAAAATTGATAAAAGCTTTAGAACGAAAAAGCTTTTTTATTATATATAGAGAAATAGACAACATTTAGGCGAATTAAAGTTTTTCTTATATTAAACTATAAACATTGTGGTTGCCCTGCATACTTAACACTTTGGCTGCCAATGTTGTAATGAGCATACACTCTTAATTCCACCCAACCTTGCCAATGTTGTTCTAGGCATACATTGGAAATTCTGTTTTTCTGTGCCAGTGTTGTGATAGACATATTCATCCTTAATACCATACACCCACGCCAATGTTGTGCCGGACAAATACATTTATAAATATTTCTTATAGGGCCTGTGTTCATCTCAACATATTCAGCTTAACTGACGTAATTAAACATAATTTGGAATGTATGTCTAGAACCACACTGGCTTAGTCAGATGAAATTTGGGATGTAGGACCATAACAACACTGGCGTGTTTGTGTCTAGAACAATATTGACATTTTTGGGTGGAATTTAGAGTGTATACTTACTACAGCATTGACAACCAAAGTGTTAAAGTGGAACGGTTTGTAGAAATTATCAGTTATGATGAACGAAAACGAGTTCAAAACAAAGGTTTGACAGTAACTACTTCAGGGTGATACTAATACTTTACGCTGGTGAGGAATTCAGTTGTGAACTTCTACACAAATGGCTCACCATTTATTGGGGTGTTTTAGACTCAATTCATAACAATAAAGGAAGCCATAAACTATAGAAAGTTGCTGATTGTCACATCTCACCAGTTTTATATTAAAATGTTGCTACCTACGTATATCTACCTCTCCAGAAAGAACGAATAAAATTGTAAGTAACAGATGGTTAAATAGAACATCGTATGTTAAAACTTGACATTTGATTGCTAAAGATGTCCTCTAACATTCAAGAGCAGAATTATGCCCAAAACGCGACGTTGATGACACATACCAAGTACTTTTCAGTCGCGAGATCAGGAATTTAATGCAAATTACTGATATCGTGCAGGTTTTGCGTGCTTATCCGAAACGACTGATACAGGAACAGGGCTCTTAAAAAGGGAGAGCCGCCTTTCAGAAGGCGAAGAGGTCGCTAATTTTTTACTACAGTATGAAGAGCTGGCTCGTGATCGAAACCGGTGAAGTCAGATTGTTTGCACGGTACGGGCCAATAATGGCCTATAAAAACCGTTAAAAAACCTAATAGACGTCTCTGTGATTTGGTTTCGTATTTATTGAATTGAACAAATTTGTCCATCCAAGCCACGAATGGTATATTAATCAAAATCTAACTATACATGTTGCCAAACGAGTGCACCAAATCAGTCCGCAACAAGTTTGCTTCAACTAGTTGCGTCAGAGTATAACTCACCAATAAAATATAAGAACTTTTTACTTTAGTTTTGACTATAGGCGTTCATAACCTTTACCTGTCCGACCTTTTGTGTAAATTAGTAACGTTTAAGCTTTAAAATAATTAATTCTTACATTGCTGCAACAGTAATATAAATCAAAGATGGCCAGTTTTGATTTATTTGTACAGAGATTCAGAATTGAAACGAGAAATGGGTGGTCACTATAAGATAGGCTCGTGCATTTCATGGCCTTACCACAATCTAAAAACTTCATCTTACCAGTCGTCGAAGTATCTGAAAACCACAGGTAATCTCGTAAGTTTCGTGGCTTCAACCACATATATGAAATACTATCTGTCAGATACTAAATACTTTCCAAGAAGCTGTATGGCTTACAGTTTTTTTCACAACTATGTTTTGTTCGATAGTAGAGTGCAGCTCAGTAATCTAGAGGTTGGGTTTCTCGTAGGGCCACGCGGGATACCAAGCAGTTCATAATTGGAAGTGTAACCTAGCTTGTGCCAATCTAATAGTCAATTTGTTAACTATATAGGTACACTTTCCCTCACATTGCGTTAAATCAACCCTATGCTTAATAATAAGTGTGCAAATAAAGCGTGCTTTTTAGAGGTTCACCACTTTGAGTTGGCAACACTACTTTATGGTGTGCATAATCGCCAGACTGACTAATTCGAAAAGCAGGAGATCGTATTCGGACAACGTTTATTCTTAATAATAATGTGCGTCCCATGGGATACCAAACACTGAAAAATCTATGGCCAGCAACTGGCTTAGTCGTTCCACTTAATGCAAGATTTTACGCAAGGATCTTGGCTTAAAAGCTTTCAAGACAAACAACCAATTCGGCGAATGGGCTGAAACACAATATTGATGTTGAATTTCCATTCAAAATGTTGTTCTTCGATGAAGCCCATTTTTGGTTGAATGGGTATGTAAATAAGCAGAATTTTCGCATTTGGAGAGAGGATAATCCACAAGCTTTTGGCAAAACACCATTACATCCACAGAAAATTACGGTGGTTAGAATGTTACTGTCAATGGTGAGCGGTATAGGGACATGATTAGCTGGTATTTATCTTGCTGGCATGTGGTTCCAACAGGACGGAACTACATGCCACACAGCTCGTGGTACAATTGATTTACTCAAAGAAACTTTTGATGAAAGAATAATTTCGTGTAAATGATTCAATTGACTGGCCACCAAGTTCGTCTGATTTAATCCCATTTGATAATAAAGTCACTTGTCTGCGTCGATAAATCAAAGACAATTACACATCTAGAAATCAACATTCAAACTGTTATTGACGAAATGCTGCGAAAAGTTTGTTAAGATTGGTGTTCTAGATTGCGGTTTGTACGCGTCAACCGTGGCGGTCCCATGGCCGTTATCATATTTAAACATTAATGTTATAAAAAATTCTATCCAATTAAGCCCGTTTCATTGATATTAAAAACAATTTATTTGCTTTTTTATAATTTTAAACTTGTGTAATTCTATTAAAAAACACCCTTTATATGATCAATCTTAAGATATGGTATGACGTGTTTCAAAACTATTTAAGATAGAAAGGACACGTGAATATATTAAATTTTACTCTCTGAAAGGCTGACAAATAAAGAAACCCAAATGACTATCTTGTCAGGAATAATATTTTGAGTGTACAACAACTCAATAGTCAGCAAAAGTTTTAGTTTGTTCTAAGATCGGTTATACCATACAAGATTTATTAACCCCGTTCACGTATTGGCTATTTAATGCTACCTAGGTAGTTCGTGATAACGTGTATGATGAACTATCTGGCATGTTCTTGTTGGTTGTTGCACCAGTTCAAGTTAGCTGAATAATTGTTAATACCTATTTCAACATACATTCAGAAGTCGATGCCGACTTGAGTTTATACAGAGAGCAATGTAATAAAACCAACTGACAGCCAACATAATACCAATAAATAAAATATTATATTACTGAATGCAGTATAATTACAATGAACTCCTCTCATTCTCATTCCGTACCTTCAACTTTATCTTACTCATCGTGCACACACAAATAAATTAATTAACTAAAACTAGAGAAGCAAACACAAACACACAAAACTAATGCGCATGCGACAGTTTGTATCTCACTTTAATCATACACACTATAAATATAGTTTACCACGCTTCATTCATACAATGAAAAAACAAACAAAAAATGTGTTTTGTTTGGTACAAAAAAATTTTTACTGAACATTTATTTAATGCACTGAGGAGATTACATGCTATTGTCATAATACAGCTGGGGCATCACATAAGGAACGACTATATAGATGCAGTTGCGCACAAAATCGCGCGCACTTTTATTTGGTTTTTTTTTTGAGACAAAATATAACAATTGAAAGGGGAAATTATTTGCTAGTTTGTATTGTTTTCGACAATACACAAATATAAATATTTCGATTTGTTAGTACTTTGTAATCACTATGGCCAACTAGATATTGTGCATTAAAATTATATCGGATACTTGATGATGGTCTGCGACTCAACTGTATCTAATAAGAATTTTATCATTTCGAGCTGCGCGCGCATCGGATTATTTCATATTATTTGTGATTAAATAATCGTATTTCATTCGTTAGATTTACGGTAGTAGTATTGTGATCGTCATACTAACAATAAGGTTAACAAAGTTTTATACATGAATTAGACAGCGTGGTTATACCGTTAGTTATCTAATAACATGTGCTAGTGATTGTTGAACGTGTGCTTCAAAGTGTATTTTGCATATACATATAATACTATATGTACTTATTTATAATATATAAAAAAATATATATTTGTGTTTAATCTAAACAAGCGACTACTTAAACTTAACTTACTTAACCCACTCTCTTTATTTTTTTTTATACATACACACACACATGAGTTAATACAATATTTTTTTGTGATTTTCTTTCTCTCTTATATAATATATTTTTGTGTTTTGTTTCGTCTCACACAACCCCGTTGACAACATGTAAACGCAAATAAATACATTATATATGTGTTTGTATTTTGAAATCGTTTTCGAGGGGAATCAAATAATAATCAGTAGATTATTGATTAATTTTAGCTTGGTGTAAGCCAAATAAAAAATCGTAAATGAATTTTTTTCTTAGTTTTCCCCTCATTTGTTTTCGTTTTTCATATATGCGTATGCTTAACAAATAACAAAATGTGTACACAAAAACAAGAACAAAACAAATCCCATATTTAATTTTAAAACTTGGCGCATGTCTACTTAAATATTAAAAGCGAAACAACAACAAAAATAAATTGAGACAGAAATGTACAGAAAATTGGCTATAGTAGTAGTAGTTGTAATAGTAGTTAAGCGGAATAGATTTAAGTATATAGTCAACAAAAATAAATCCAATTATTTAAATTAAATTTTATTTACTATCATATAGTGTTTATATAAGTGTACTACTAACTACTTAGTAACATTATGGACTTGATTTAAGTGTGTTTGTGTGTGTGTGTTGTATATAAGAAAATAAAATCGATAAAATTTCATAAACATCAAAGTTGACTTTGCTTATTTTAAGCGAAGAAAATTTATTACGTAAAAAACGACGAACAAAAAAAAAACAAAATAATTAAATGGAAATAGGAGAAAAACAAATGAGTGAAAATTTTGAGTCAGTGAGAAAATAATTTTAAAGTGGAAATAAAAATACTATTTTGTATAAGTGTGTGTTTGTGTGTGTGTGTCAGTGTGTATATACTCGCCACTACACACAATTTGATTTATTTATAAATAAATAAAATTATATTTTGGTGCAATAATATCATAAAAATAGTTTGGATGAAAATGCCCAAACCCGGGGAACGCAAATCCGATTATTGGTATTCACGTAATAAAGTGCTTGGATTGTCGCATGTCACCGGCCGCAAACCACATGCACGCAATCCCAATTTCGACACCGAAGAAACCAAACTACTTATATCGTTATGGGGTGATCCAAAAGTGCAAAAAACATTAATTACAACGCACAAAAAATCACCGGTTATCGAAAAATTGGCGCAAACAATGCGCGTACATGGCTACTATCGATCGCCCGAGGAGATAAATACGCGGCTTAAAAATTTAAAATGCATTTACAATCGGATTAAGAAAGATTTAGAAATGGGAATACTAACCGAAACGACATGGAAACATTACGAGAGTATGGAAGAAATATTAAGTCGGCCAATATTTGGTCGAGATGCGGCCTTCGAGCGGGTGCGCCAACAAGAAATTGAATTTAAATTAAAATTGGAAAAGGCAAATAACGAGAAGGCTCATATAAATACGGATAGTTTGGCATTCTTAAAAGATTTCATCGACGAGGGTGACGAACAGGATGACGACGAATTTGGTGATGATGAAGCCGATATGGACGAGGACGATCAGGAATATGATCCCGAAATGACAACAGACGAGTCCAGTACGGATAGTAAAACTCGGAATAAAGTCGAGAAGGGCAAAAAGACTGAAAATCAGACATCAACTGATATTAAAATTGAGGAACCGCTTGTCATACCGAAGGAGGAGCCAATCGATGTTGATGATCCTGATACAGAAATTAGTCAAGAAATCAGGTAAATTGTTTATTGTTTAATTTACTTATATTTCGTGCAACATATTTGTATGTACAGTGTCGCCCAAATATATTCCGACAATATTTTTATTTGTTAGTTATAGTTTGAAAAATATTGCTAGTATTGAAAGAGGCTGATTGCTTGTCACGCAGTGACTTAGTAGAATGAATCTTCTATTTATTAATTGCTATCCAGCCTTTTTGTGACTCCATTATTGATTAATGCCAGTACTTTTTGACATAACCTTACCTTTATCAGTTGCCTACTCTTGTAGCAGTGAAATTCACTACTCAAGGAAAACCAAAATATTATAGACTTTAATCGGGGCTCGGCTCGAGGTTGCCGTTGAAATGCTTATGATTGCACCACAAAATTGTGCACAATCAATAGAAAACCAATAGATATTATGAAATCAACTTGTTCCGAACTTCACAACCTTACCTAATGACAGATCGTGCTTTTGAGTATGAGTTCAACTCTTGTGATTTATTTGGAAAAGTTATCAGCTTGAACCATACTTCAATAGAAGGACCTAATTTAAACGATGTTTCTTGGTGTGGTATTGGATAGGCTTCAGGCCATTTACTGAAATAATCCATCACCACTAAAACATACTTGTTTCCGCTTTCGCTGGTAGGAAATGGACCTGCAATATCCATAGCGATCCGCTCAAATGGTGCTCCGCTATTATACTGCTGCATTTTCCCATGGCTTCGTTTTGCAGGACCCTTAACTGCCATGCATTGATCACATTTTTGACACCATTCTGCAACCTATTGTCTGCATCCTGCCCAGTAAAATCTTTCGCGAACTTTTGCCAGAGTCTTATTGATTCCTAGATGGCCACCACTTGTTCCCCCGTGATATTCCCTCAAAATTTCTGGAATTCGGATTCTCTGTACCACCACCAAAGATTGTCTATTTCTACCATCGGAACTTTCCCAAACTCGTTTTAAACAACCATCTTCGATTACCAGACTATCCCATTGAGCCCAATATGCCTTAACTATAGGGCTCTTATCAGCTATCTCCTTCCATAATGGTATGTGCTGATCTTCCACGAATTTTAATATGATCGATAGATCAGGATCTTCTGATTGCTCCTTTCTGATTTCCTCGTTGGTCCACTCATCGGATGGTAACACTTGCATAAGTCTTACGTCAATGACATGTTCCTTACTCTCCACTCGACCACAATGTTTTCAATCGACGGGACATGGTCTATTGGTAAACAGTCCTATCCTAAAAATAATTGGTACATTACATGAAAACTGCATTTCTATGGTAGAAAAAATATCTCACATAAAAGTGTTGTCTACTTATGAAATCAGTGAGTTATAGCGCAACTTGTATGACACCTGACAATCTTGCGATGTATATCTAGCAACGCGGAATTGATGGCACATAATGACTTGTCAGGAGATCACAAGAAATTCAATATAATTTGGCGATAATGTGCATCAGAGGATTGTTCACTGGCTCGGTTGCGTTCTGCATACCATTATTTCTTGGTTTCTATAGCATAGAACAATTTTACAAATTGCTCTTGACTAATCGGTGTCTAATGGCAAAGTGGTTAAAGCTGCTGCAAATCGTGTGAGAGGTATCGGGTTCAAATCCAGATAGGGGCAAAATAAAAATTAAAAATAGATTTTTCACAATCTGATCGGTGGTGAATGATACATTTCTATAATCGTCTATTAAAGTGCAGAATCCATGGGCCAACCCATCTTCCAAGTCAGTACTATAGGCTTGTATGGAGCTATGCAATGTGCATAACTGACACATCTAAGACCAGGAGAGCAGAATCCATAATCCCTACCATTTTTTAAGTTAATAATATGCTGGCATGGAGCTATACGTAAACCTGACCTATAACCGTACGTCTTCGATTTGGCTATGTAATGGAGTAAAGTAAGACGTACATAAGCAAAACGTGAAAGTGTTGGGAGTACCTTGAGCCCCAAAACAGATTGAAAAGATAGACACAGATAGACACTCAGTCAGTTCGGTTTCAACTGATGCCTATTCTTAAAAAAAACATATATGTATTAGGAGTCAGTAAGAAACGAATTGTACTCAATCTTTTAACATTTCTGAGTTTCATGTCATTAATTGAGTCAAACTTCTTTTAAATTTTGTAAAATGTATTTGGACAGTGAAACAAATATATGTCTGAATATATTTGTGCAATACTGTTTATGACGTTCATTCATGCGCATGCGTTTATTATTCTCCCTATAAATATAACATACATATTCCAAAAAATGAGGTACACGCGCATTAAGCAGGGCAACCCACGACGATATATTTTATGAGTATATTCCCGGCATATTTGTCTCGTCATTTTATAAAGAAAGGAGGGTTGCTGCGCGCACCGAATTTCATCTGTTATTGACATACAATAACATATGACATGACATGCGCACTTATAAATATCAAATCAATTATATAGCCCGATTAAATACGATTGATATGTACATTTTAAAACGTGTGCAATGTACCAATAAACATATACATCTCGATCGATAATCCGCAATGTGTTGCTTCGTGACGTTACTAAACGCGCATGTCTTATTTTGGTACCCAAAATAAATTTTTTCTAAAGTTCAATCTTTTTCATACAGTTCAGTTCAGTCTGATAGTTATTTTCACCAAGACTAACGCTTATTCCAAATTCTGTTACTACAATGGTAATCTGTTCGGTTCGAGGTTGTCGCAGCAATCAGCGCATGAAAGAGAATAATAAATGCAAATATAGTTTTTATCGATTTCCGCGTGACATAAAAGTGTGCCAGGAATGGATAAAACGGTGCCGTTGCTCAAAAATTAATACGTTGTACGCGCGAGTTTGTAATCGTCATTTTAAACCGGCTGATTTTCGCGAAAAACAAATGAGCGGACAATCTATAATGACACTGAAGCGGCAAGCGATACCCTCATTATATTTACCTGCAGCTGAATCCAGTGATTCAAAAGATGTTGTTAAATACGGCACGTCTACCTTCACTATTACTGAAGTTCCCGAAAATGAAGCAGAACTGTAGGAAAATCATTGGGAAATTTGAATGGTTACATATTAAATATTAATTAATTTTTTTTTTGTTTATTTTTAGGAAACCACCTGAGCCTCAATATAAAATCAAAATAGCTTCGGTTAGCACGGCTCCAACACCAACAACAAATAAAATTACGATAACATCACAACCGCAGCCAACTCTTAAATTTACACAAGCACAATATGTGATGAGCACATCAACTACAACTAATGCCTCAGCCGGCAAAATTTCTCTAGTCCCAACAAATATTTTACTAAAACCGCAATCACAACAACCCGCCACAAATTTAACATTTAAACCACAGCAATTTTTATACACCAAAGCCCCGAATCAAACCGGTACAATCCAAACTCAGATGTCGAATATGTCGATGCCGATCACAAGTGGTACGGTCACATCGAATTCCGGTATGCCAATGAAACTGTTACTAGTCAATAGAGTACCTCAAAATATGAATCAATCGAAGGATAATCTACAAACTCAAACAATAATTCAAACTCAAGCCACAGCTAATACAACAACACCAACTCCCGCCCAAGTGATTACAACACCAGCGACAATTAAATCGATTACACCCGCCCAATCGGTACAGCAACAGCAGGCACGTCTAAAAATGGTGGACGGTATACGAAAACCAATACCAAATTGGAAACCCAAATGTAATCTACCCGGTTTTCGAACACTCCTGTATCAAATCGCCCAGGTGGAACAACAAAATTTGGAAATCAACCGTCAACGTTTGGAGATGGAAAAGCAGCGATTTGAGTTTGAAAAATCGATGGCCGAAAAATTCCTAGCAATTCTACCAAATATGCAATTCAACAGTAACATCAACAATCCTAGTAACACGACTCATAATAATAATAATAATAATTCAAACGAGTGTGGTACATCGATGAATGGTGACGGAGGCGGGGGCGATGCAACAAATAATAATGGCATATTCTGTTTGAGTCCAAAAAAGGAAATTGAGGACGATTGAATTATTTTTATTATTTAATATAATTTTGTTTGTGATTTTTTGAATTTAATGTAGATTATTATTTATTTATTTAGTGTATTATATAATTTAATTGAACCAAACACTTTTTTTATATTTTTGGAAAACAAATTAAAATATTTGTTATTATATTTGTTGTAAAAGTATTTCCCCTGTTGTTTTACTATACCTTGAATAATACCTTGGTCGCGTTTTCCATTATCTTAGAATTTTGCGTTGGTTACATACATGACCGAAAAATTGTTATTTTGGAAGTTAAGAGAATAAAGAGAGCAACGAAATATACTTATCAGCACTTCTCAGATGATTACATATCATGGGCCCTAATAGGGTAAAACGGATATTCGAGGGTATAAAACTGAACTCTTTTTGAAATCCTTAAAAATTTACAGTTTGGAGAGAACTGCTTTTCATGAAAATCTTTCTAACACACTCACTCATTTTCTGTTCACATGACATGCGCAGTGCTGTGCTACAGGTACAGCCAAAATAACAGAGATGAATAAATAAATTGTTGCATAGGTCCAGATTTAATGTGATTTATAGTCTAAAGGACGTATTCAACGTGTTCGATGTATTGATCAGTTCCAAGGAGGTAAGTAATATTTATGGCCGGGAGGAGCAAAACGAAAAGCTAGAATATTAATAAATTCCAAATTTCTAAATAAAGATTGTACTTCACCGAAATAAGAAGAAAATGCAAGGTTTCATTGCGCTTGCATGCGCAGACACAAGGAGAGACGACCCCTAATCAATAAAATCGTACAAAGAATGTGTTTTTACGAAGAGAACCAAATTCATAATAGCATTGAATGTATAGCATGCCGCGGTGAGATAAAACGAAGGGAGGGATGTGTACGCGCATGCTCGACATGACGTCAAATTTAGACAAAATCATTATTATTTCCAAAATGACTGGATGTGCTGTCCTTGGCTGTCGCAGCAATAATAATAAAAAATTACGTCGGAATAATGGCGCGGCCGCCGCCAATAATACAAAAATTAATTTTCACCGTTTTCCAAAAAATAAACGTTTGTGTGATACCTGGTTGAAACAATGTGGCCGCAACTATAAATACAACATCACCCATGCAAAAATATGCAGTGAACATTTTCGTGCCGATTGCTACGAACGAAATTTACAACATGAACTACTATCAATAACGCCCAAATGTAAAAAGTTAAAACCGGAAGCGATACCAACCGAACGATTGCCGGACATGGGTCGATTAAAACCGAAACCGTCAAATTACCTGGGCAAACGGATATGCCATCGGCGCAATGCAACCGAAACAAATACGTAAGTAGATTAAACAACAAAATATATCAGAATAATAAATTTGTTTAACTATTCTAGGTATGAAGATGAAAATTCTCAACCCGAACAGAATCAAATAAGCACTCGTCCAATGACAGTAAAAGAGGAGAGGTAAATTATTTATTTGTCATTTTATTGTGTTATGGTTTTTTGAAACTGAACACATTTCAGAAGATGTTACAACCATCCAATTCTTCCGAAGCCCATTGCCAAACCAATCAAATTGGTATTTGTCAATGCTGCCACTCAACCACAATCGGTCACAGCACGAATTCCGAATCGAAATGGTGAAACAATACCACAACAGTTAATCGCTACATCGCACATTTCAAACGATTACACACCAACGATACTACGGTCAACATTAATGCTGCCACCGGGCACAACAATAAAACACATTCCCAACAATTCGCCAAATAGTTCGAAACAGGAAACGAATAAACCACCGCCAAATGTTGATAAAGCGCACGACGAACAAACACCAACAATACTGCCGCCGCGAACCATTTATCGTCGCATTGCCGATTATAAAGTAACGAATTTGGCCATAAATAAGGAGCGGCTCAAAATTGAAAAGGATCGACAAAAATTTCATGAAATTATCGCGGATAAATTATTCGCGATGCTTGTGAATCGTAGTGGCAATAACAATAGTGATCGTAATGATAATTTTATTAATTGTAATATTAAACAAGAAATATAAGAAGCATTTTATTTTAAACAGTGTTTTGTCGTTCTAATATTGTGATCAAGTTGTGCTCAAACACCCTGTTACATGGAAATATAATACCGAAAATATAGTTCGCCTGAATGTTGTTTAATTTGTGATATTTGTTTGTGTTTTGTTTTCGTTCTTTTTCACACACCACTAAAACGTTACCTATATATTGTTACAAGCAGTTAGGTGTAACATTATACATGCGTGTTCCATTGTCTTATCGAATGCCACTAATTATAGGTCATACCTGTATGTTGGACTGTAATTGATTTGTCTGTAGTTGTGATTGTATTGTGAATAGACACATATCATTGACATAGGATAAAGTTAGTTAGCGAATTTTACCATTAATACGAGTTAAGATGCCACGTATTATATGCCTCGGTAGCGCAGTAGGTAGCGCGTAAGTCTCATAATCTTAAGGTCGTGAGTTCGATCCTCACCCGGGGCAGCTTTGTTTTTTGGTTCAAATTAATACAAAATAAGGAAATACTTTATAGGACTTTGGATTTTATGAATGGATGGAAATGTTGTGTGTAGGTCTGTAGAGGGGAAGGATGAAGGATAAGTGGATATTGGCTATTCGCAAGTCATTCTGCAAATAGCAGATTACTTTATTATAATGAGTAAAGGTCCAACCGTAGGTGATCGAGCTCAGGAAAGTGTGGCTCAGGTAATCAACTGTTTGACTGATTTAAATTTACGTGTAAATACGAGAAAATGTTGTTGTATGAACGCAACAAATAATTGTTGTGCAAGTAAATAGTGAAAGTATTGAATATGTGATTTTGTCTAGGTATTTGGGGATCTGAATCGATTAACGTTTTAAACCCCACATGAAGAAACTAGTGTGACTCATCCTAGGGTGACTGACATGCTACGAAAGGCGCTAGTGTCCTCCAAAATTCCGTATGGAATGAGCGTGTGTTGATGGTTTTAAAGTTGGGTTTAACGCGTTAATGAAAGTTGAGAATGCATTTGCTCTCAGCGGTATTGGGTGCGATCAACTCAACCCCAATACACATCCTATCGTGATACACCTCTCAATTATAAGAGAAAGAGAGTGGATAACCGTGCGTGAAACTGTACGAACGAATATGAAAGATAACGCTTTTGTAAATGAAATGATAACCAGATTGCAGGCAGGAACAAATTCAACAACATCCAAAAAGTGGTTCACGACAAAAGCTGTGATGAATGAATTATAAGTTAAGAGAGAATCTCACAAGGTGCAAATGAAATATTTTGCTCATTTGATTGTGTATACAGATGCTAGGATCGATGATCGTATGAATGGTGGAATTTACATTCCAGTACTACAAAAAGAGACAATTTTAAGTGTAAATGATAGAAGGAATCAAGTTGGCAATGAGTGACGGGAGACTATCCGACTCTCTGACTGGTTTAGAATTAATTAGTAAGGGAGAGAGTACTCAGGGCAATATTTAAGTGAATAAGTTGTTTGAATGCCTTCAATCTTGTGGGAGCGAAGTTGTTCTTCAATGAATATCTTCACATCTAGAGATTAAAGGTTATGAACGAGCCGATATGATTGCAAAAAGGGCTTGCTTGGTTGAGGATGTAAATGAATATGATTCTATGGATGCTAAAGATGTACTTCCAATGTTCAAGGTGAATCTGTGGAGCAAATGGGATGGTTAATTTGTGCGAAAAAGTCAAATAAAATATAAAAAGTACTTTGAATGGTGTAGTGCCCCTACAAACCTTTCTTTATGGAAATCAAAGGAGACACTATAATCATTCGAGTGAGATTGAATCATGAAAATTGATAGGAATGTCTGTATAAACGTCATTTGAGTGAAGAAAATTGTTTCCGAATCTTGTATGGTTGTAGAGGACATTGAACATCTGCTTCTTAAATGCAACAAATAAAGTCACAATAGGCTTAATTTCAATGTCCTCTTGATTGTAAAGAGTGAGAGGGAAGTATTTAATTATTTATCAAACATAATTGTTCAATTAAAATGTAAAATTCATAGAAAACAGACCAAATAGCTCCTATTATTTGAAGCTAGAGCCATTAAATAAAAATAAAATTAAAAATGGAGGTGCCAGGTACAAGCGTACAAATGTACAGTAGGTTAAGTTAGCAAATATACGAATACAAGAAATATTTGAGTTTAAATATTGATACTTCGGCCAATCTTCATGATTAACCTTGTTTGTTTATTTTTTACCTTTCCAATATATTTTGGGGCTCAAGGTTTAGCCTTACGCCAATTACAGCCAAATTAACGTATTGCTAAAGGTCTCATTCTCTGCATATTGCAATAATCTGCATATTGCATAAGCTGTACTGACATGGAAGATGGGTTGTTCATGCCAGCCTGTACTGACATGGAAGATGGGTTGTTCTATGGTTCTGCACTCCAGATGTGTTCATTCACACCACCGATCGTAATCGATGGTGAAAAATCTCTTTTGCATCTCGCCCCTTATCGGGATTCGAAGACTATACTTCCCGCTCCAACCCAACTACCGCAGCTTTAACCACTGCGCCATTTGGTCGGTATGATCAACCTTATGTAACTTAACTTAAATGCTAGAAGAGTCAGTCACTAAGATTGAAGGGTTATGTCCTTAACATATACTCATTGCAACGTATGCACATAACGATCGATTGTCAATTGTAGCTTCAACTTTTATTTTGCTCATCACCATTGTTTTATTAACTGAAATTCCCCCAAAATACTCGATCGCATTAAAGTAGAGAAACCCAAAACAATATGTTGATCGAAAATCTGGATATTAGATGATCATTGATCATTCGAACTTAGGCTAGTACGCAATATATTGAGCTTTTAAGCTCTTCAGAAGTAAATGGGTAGTTATATTTATTTTTATATATGGCAGGGATAACTGAGCGTTCAGCCAAACAGCAGCGCGACCTATAACATTTCTTAATCTAGGTTCGCCTATAATATCTTAGTGCATTCGTCGGCGGATAGTAGCTGCTCAGTACAACAAAACATGTTCATTGCTCTTCTGAATCGCAAAAATGGCAACTATGGGATAAGCCAACGAAACCAGCAAGAAGGTCAGAGAATATAGCATCAACTCGTGTATGATAAATACTAAAATCTTTATTAGAACCTAGAAAGGTTCTATTAAAAAATGTCTCCATCGATCTCATCTCATCATCCTCAATTGCAGCATCCCTATCACTCACATAAATGTTGTTTTATTTATTGTCGCCAGTTGCTTAAACCAGTTTGATGTTTGACTGAGACTTTTCACTCATCTCGGCCAGAATATACCACAAATTGTGAAATTCAATTATGGCCGGCATATACTGTCGCAAAGGAACTTTCACAATCTGGCACATAGATCGTATCGGTTATTCGGTTTGCTATAATAAAATCATGTTACTATAATAATTAATATTTTTAATTATTTTAGAAACATGACCTGCACAACATTATCACCAAACATAGTGTTTTGTTTTAATTTATGTGATAGTTTCAACAAATGTAAATTTTTATTGTAAATTATTATAATCGAATCAATATTAATAATTATTCCATGTTATAGTAAAAAACTGTCACGATGCAAATAAATTTATTTGAATTACAACACACACCACCTTTATGTTAAATAAAATACCCAATGAATGCTAATAACGATGTTTATTATCTGCATGCCTCTATACGAATAAAGCATGACCATACTCCGGAAATTAGTATGTGATATTTTTATGCTGTGCGCGCTTTCGATCGAGCACAGCCACGCGGTTATATACAATTACATTTTTTGACTAACCACACGATCTTAATATATATATATATATATATATATATATATATATATATATATATATATATATATATATATATATATATATATATATATATATATATATATATATACATATATATATATATATTTATATATATATATATATATATATATATATATATATATATATATATATATATATAGGTGCCCTGTGGTTGGGGGCATTCGTGTTTCGTAAATATTACGAACGAAACATGAGACCCATAGAATACCACCGCAGTATCCAGAGCTTGTCGTAGGAGGCGACTAAATCTGGTTGGATCGCTGGGCTGACGACCCGCATCCGTAAAACCGTGTAAATGTTAGAAATGTCAACAAAAATAAAAAAATCGGATACCGCCAAAACAACAAAAAAAAACGAACCCCCGCTTAAGTACCCGGACACGAGATTGAAGATCGGCACGTGGAACGTGCAGTCATTAAGAAAACCTGGCGCGTTGGACGGCCTCATCACATGCATGAAAGAGTATCGGCTGGAACTCGTAGCTCTCCAAGAAACTCGATGGCCTAAAAGTGGAGACCATGTGTCCCAAGGCTATACGTTGCTACACAGTGGAGATGACCTCGGAAATCTTGGGGTTGGATTTCTCATTGGGCCACAGGTAAAAAAGGCTGTCTTGGACTTTCAAGCAGTCGATAATCGAATGTGTAAGCTTCGCTTGCACATGAGATTAGCCAACCTGTCAATTGTCTGTATACATGCGCCCACTGATGTAAGCCAATCCCAGGATAAAGACTCATTTTACAATAATCTGGATAATCTGATGGGTGCTATACCGGAGCACGATGTCAAATTGGTGATTGGTGACTTTAATGCTAGAGCTGGCAGAAATCAGACCGACTTATGTAACAATATAGGTCCGTACTCCCGACACGAAACTGCGACCGAGAATGGGGAAAGAATGATGTACTTTGCGATCGCTCATGATCTCAAAGTAGCAAGTACATTCTTTCCTCATAAAAACATCCACTTAGAAACATGGACACACCCACGTAAAACATCCCGAAGCCAAATTGACCATGTGTTGATTTCAAAAGGGCGGGCTCGGGTTGTCCAAGATGTGAGATCGTATCGGTCGTCAACAAAATTCGTAGGCAGTGACCATTTTATGGTTGCTGCAAAGCTACGATGGAAATTTTCGTACAAGTCAGGGAGGACAGGAGAATATACAACGCGATTCTCCTGTGAAGGTCTGATAAATGAAGAAACGCAACGAAAATATCAAGATCTTGTCAGCAATAGCATTATACAATCCAATTACCAATCTGATGATGTGAACAGTGTCTGGGAAGTATTGAAAACCTCGGTTGTCGATGCTGCCCAGCACACTCTCGGTATAGTGAAAACTAAGCCCAAAAATGATTGGTTTGATGAGGAGTGTCGTCTTGCTGTTGAGCAACGAAATATAGCCTATAATGAAGCGCAGACTCGGTTTACAATCGCAAGGAAAAACAAAGCAGTTCTCGCTAGGAGGACAGCTAAACGCATTTGTAGACTGAAGAAGCGAGAATGGTGGAAGGCTAAGGTCTTAAGAGTACAACAACTCAGCAATGAGCACAATTCGCGTGGTTTCTTTAAAGGAATCACCGAATTGCACCATACCTTAAGATCTCGGTCAACTGCCATTCGGGACCAGGATGGAAACCTCTGTGTTAACGTCGATGCGGTACTCGATACATGGCGTGAACATTTCTCTGATTTACTTAATGTCCCACATGTATCACAAGCTGTGTTTGAATACCCTCAAATACAGACCGCGGAGATGTTCATTGAGGATCCATCCTATGAGGAATTCACAATGGCCATGCAGAAATTAAAGAAAAATCGTTCACCAGGAGTTGATTGCATTAATTCAGAGCTCTTGATATTCGGAGGGCTAACTTTGTGGAACTGTCTTTTCGACCTTGTTCGATTGGTATGGCGAAATGAAGTTATGCCCGAAGAATGGAAAGTGGCCGCGTTATGTCCAATTTTCAAGAAAGGTAATCGCTTGAAATGTGAGAATTATCGCGGTATAGCTCTCCTTTGCTCAGCATATAAGTTACTGTCATACATTATCTTGGGAGGAATTACTCCTCTAGCGGAGGAAATTGTCGGTGACTACCAAGGAGGATTCCGTCCAAATCGGTCAGTCACTGATCAAGTTTTTTCGCTACGGATGATTCTTTCCAAGTACTACGAA
Organism: Tipula lateralis; assembly: GCA_963932295.1. NCBI lineage: Eukaryota > Metazoa > Arthropoda > Insecta > Diptera > Tipulidae > Tipula > Tipula lateralis. The sequence continues at coordinate 122,331,510 of OZ010736.1, forward strand.
ACATCTCGCAATGTACACCAGGTATTCCTAGATTTCAAGCAAGCCTATGACTCGATCAATCGAGAGAGATTATGGTATGCGCTTGAATATTTAGGAATACCACAAAAATATGTACATCTGTGTAAAATGACAGTAACGCAGTCACAATGCTGTGTCAAAGTTGAGAACAGGCTATCGAGAACTTTTGCAATCAATTCCGGTGTTCGACAAGGAGATGCGCTGTCCCCGATACTTTTTAATCTCATGTTGGAATACATCCTTCGTAAAAGTGAAACACCTCAGGACAACATCTTATTCCGACAATCCAATCAACTTCTTGCTTATGCAGATGATATCTGTGTGATTGGATTAAATGGCAACGGAGTGAAAAAGATACTTGATCCACTGGAACAGTGTTCAGCTTCTGTTGGTCTCAAAATCAACGAGTCAAAAACCAAATATCTAATCTCGGGTTTTAGAGACCAAGACGCAATTGATTTCAGTAGTGGTAACCACACGTTTGAAGGAGTGATGAGATTCAAGTATCTTGGATCTCTCATCACTCACGATAATAGTGTGGGAGAGGATATCAAGGTCCGCCTTGCCGCTGGCAATCGGGCTTTGTATCCTCTACGTCCACTGCTGAAATCAAAATATCTTGCAAATACGGATAAGCTGAAACTGTACAGAGTGTTGATCAGACCCGTTGTCATGTATGGATGTGAGAGTTGGACCTTGACGGATGAGTACGAAAGATGGCTTCTTACATTCGAGAGAAGAATCATGCGTGTGATATATGGTCCAAAACGCGACGTCGATGGCACTTACCGAGTTCTTTTCAATCACGAGATCAGGAATTTAATGCAAATTCCTGATATCGTGCATGAAATTAAAGGACAGCGAGTACGCTGGCTCGGACACGTTCTGCGTGCTGATCCGAACCGAATGATACAGCGAACCTTTAAGGGAGAACCGCCTTTCGGTAGGCGAAGAGGTCGCTGTCGGCGACGATGGCTCCACGGCGTAGAGAGCGATCTGGCATCTTCAAACTGCCTACAACGGTTTGAAGAGCTGGCTCGTGATCGAAACCGATGGAGTCAAATTGTTGACACGGTACGAGCCAATAATGGCCTGTAAAAAACCGTTAAAAAAAAAAAAAAAAAAAAAATATATATATATATATATATATATATATATATATATATATACAGTAAAACGTTAATTAACACAACATTCGATTTTGCCAATAGAAAATTCCTACGGGCTTTGCCACCGATCCTTTCTCTCTTTTCTGGATTTATATATCCACGGTTTCTTTTGTTTCGAAATCGCATATCGAATTTTAGGCCGTTAGTTCAGAATCAATTCCTTTACAGCTGAATGGTGTCCACGGACTACGTTTTATTATTCTATTGGATGGACTCTTTGGACGTAACCAAGCCTATTCGGTTGGATTTGACGAAATAAATAATTTCGAAATCTTCGCATCCGATTGTGGTTTTTAGCTATTTTAATAGACCATAAATAAATAAAATGACTTCTTTTTCTCTCGAATGTATTATTCTAAAGTCTGCGATTATCATGATATATTTTTATCTTACGATAGAAAATACTCTGTATTCATTTATTTCCACCCAATGGATTTTATTGGTCCAATATGTTACAGTTATAAAAAGTCCTATAAAAATAATTTAACCATTCGGCAAGTATCCCAGAACTCAATGCCACGAAGAGCCCACGATTCAACCAACATTCATACACATATACTTACACATTTAAGCCATCGTTGGCAGAGATAGTACCGTGCTTGGCCTGTCGATTGAGGTTTTCTATGCCAATAAAATCCTATACACAGTTGCAAAATTTGCTGTTGGCAGTACGCTAAAATGTTCCTAGATATTGTTATTATTTTACCTTGGTTCATATTCATACTTTCAATTTATTTATCACTTTGCCCACACGTTTTAAGCCGGACACTCAAGAGTATTAAATTTACTGAATAGCCAAGTGTTTGGCCTAATTTTTGACTCTCTGGATGATTCCCTTAGTCTCAAATCGCAATGATCGTATAGGTTCGAAGAAACAGTTTCGCCTCGATATTAAACAGACTTGGTTAAAATTTCGTCGAGAATGAGAACATTATTTAACTTTAGAATGGCAATAGAATGTACGTACTCTGTACTATGAGAGATATTCGATTCCCTCGCATAAATACTGGAAAAAATAGCTTGAGTTATGCCATATCGCTTCTTATTTAAGCTTTCATTGTTTTTACGACACTTGCCGTGGAATTAAACTGCAAATGTATAGAGTTTACCATTACTCCTTGCTGTTTGTTGCTACCTCTATTTCCCTCTTAGTATTTAGTAACAGCCAATTAATAATGAAGCTGATTTTGTTCTTATGTGTCGAAATGCGCACAGTCTTAACTGTGTAAAAATTTAGTCAGTATAAATTCAGCCAAAATTCAACAACTTCAACGCAGTCGATATGACTCTTACTCGAGGCCTACATATTCGATATTGTAATTGGTCCGGTTAGTTATGCTGTATATCAATTCTTCGTGTACTGTATGTATATATATATATATATATATATATATATATATATATATATATATATATATATATATATATATATATATTATATATGTGTTCGTATATACAGGAAGTTCGACACACATTCATATTAAAACAGTTCAAATAGGTTAACTTAACATATTTTAGAGTGTAATTGTCTTTGATACCATATACCAACTTCCTTAACCTTAAAATTGATCATCAACATTATTGTATGTATTGACAAGTCTATAGGTGCAAATATATTGTTTCTTTGAGACAATGTGGTAATAAAATAAGCACGTGACTAACGGTTAGTTAATATATTATGTCATATAATGTAATCATATAGCATCAGTGGCGTACAAAATGAATTAAAAAATCATTCCCTTGAGCATAAATCATACTGATATTTCATTACCATGCGGTCAACAACCGATTGGTTTTACTACTTTACTATATCAGTTCGGTTATAGTGCACAGCTGGTTCATATAAACTCCTTGTAACAATCAATTATATTTCAGCTAACGTTCCTCTATTCAAGTAGAGATAGATGAGTGTCCAATAGCGTACGCCACGAATTCCTGCAAGTTGTAAAATTTACTGTTCAGGGAATTTTCAATTATCTTGATAACATTATACGTAATTTTTCAAGATACACAATATTTTGTGGCATTACATACCAAATGTGATTCGAAAGGTATTGAAGTTGGAGCCAATTCAGATATTTTGAAGATTAAGGTAGAAATGGTGGTCAGGTATGAAGCTTTTTGGGGAAATCAATCATCTTGTAGCTTCCACAAGTACTTGTGCTACCTTCTCGTGGTGACCACCGCATTAAGTTTGGAGCACTGTTGGAATTTTACATGTAAAAATCGTTTTTTACATTTTTTATGTAAATTACATAAAAACGTATCGACTATTTTACAATGTCAAAAATTTAGCTAAGTTCGTAATTTACACGTCAAACAGTAGTTGAGAGTCAGTCAAAAATACAGCGTTAAACAACTCGGCCGGGTTAAGTAATCAACCGTACCGTGCCGATAAACAACCTGGCTTGGGCCCACTCTAAAAACTAGTTCGGTTTTAAACGATGTATCCGCATTCCAGATGCCCTCTGGATCACGTAGCGTTATCAGTGCACTGTGCAACTCTGTACATACGGATAACATTTTTCTTCACCACTCATGAGATGAAATTCTGGACTACCCTAAATTTAATTCGGAGAGACCGAACAGTGCAGACAAGCCTAATAACTTGGAGGTTCTTTTTGGCTTCTCTAGAAAACGTATCGCTGGTGGCATCAATGGAATCTTTAATGGGATACAACGATGCCCTAACTCAAGCTATTAACATAGACACTAATGCACACGAAGCAAGTGGTTAAAGCTCGTCAATTAAGGAATCCTGAGATGCCAGCGACGGAAAAGACAAGCACTGAAAAGTTCACTTGTTGATTCTGACGGCAAAACTCCGTTTTCGCTTGGAAGAAGAAACAGGTCGAATCTGACCACACCCTTTCCAGGGAAGTAAACTAAATGACAGAGGATATCTACTTAGTTCAAGTCATAGGTGAATCGATATAAGGGCTCAGAATCGGAAGAAATTCCGAAACTGAACTTTAACGAAGTTGTAGTTCACAAGCGCCGTGTGTCCATCAGAGACAAGCTCATTGATCTTGATAAGGGACGAGCTTGCAGTACTCAAACGATAGAACTCTTAAGTGGGCCCTAGAAGCTGTACCGACTCTACATCCCTGGGAGAGAGCTGAACTAGAGTGTATCCTGTTCTGCGATCTGCTCAGGACTGTAAAGGGTAAATTTTTTGTCCGAAAACATTCGAATATTTTAAAGGGGCTAAAAAAACCAACTCCAGGACTAAATAGCAACAAATGGATCATCTTTGGCCAAAAAGGGATCCGAAAGTCATATTTCTTGGTCTGTTCCAAGGCTGGAAGCACTTGGGTTTAAGCACAACCAAGAATGGAATATAAACTGGTTTTAGGCCAGAGTATACATGTATCATAATAGAAAAACCAAACGTATGAATTTCACCGTAATATCTATCTTTCGTAGACTTCGGACGTGTATTTGACTCAATCAGAAACGCAATTTGGAAGCATTTTGCGAAATGTGCATAACGAACAAAATGATTGAAGTAATCAAAGTGATGTAAGGTTTCCCGCAAACAAAATGACAATTTTTTACAAGTTACGAGGAGTATGGTATGGGTGTGTCTTATCTCCGCTAACACTTGTCTAATCCTAATAACGGTTGATAACATTGTGTGAAAACTCGACACCACACAACCAAATTGTATATTCAATGACCTGGAATATGCAGATGCTATTTGCCTGCTAACACATAGGCATACCGACATGTAGCAGAAAGCACAGAAACTATCAGATCACACAAGAAAGTTTGTCTCAAAATTAACACTTAAATTAACAATTAACACAACAATTCTGCTGTATGGGCATACACAGATGATCACACAAGAATGAAATTCTTCCGGACAGATAAAATCAAACTTTTTTAACTATCCAAATTTTTTTGATCACGCGCTTACATTACAATACACACTAAGCTTAGAAAGTCTTCCGATTTATTTTAATTTGCTTTGCTTTATGTCGAACGACCAGTTCAATCTTGAATCAAGATGCAATCCGAGGAATTAAACAGATTCAGCTTGGGAAATTCGTAACCCGTTGAGAAATATATGTAGGTTATTATTTTAGATCCACAACGTGTATGTTACATTGACTGGTCCATTGGCTGATTTTTGCGAGTGCTTGCTGTAAGTATTCGACTGCTTGATCATGTGATTCCCTGTTTCATCAGTAAATATTCCAATAAAGGTTATTTTCGCAGTCGGTACACGGAAGTGTAAAGTAGAAATAGGATTGGCCCTAATCCTGGAGCACCCCTGCTATGGCTGGGTAAACGTTGGAGTACGTTTCTTCATATTAATATCGTTTGGAGAGATACGACTCGAGCAATTACTCATGTTGTAGATAGTCCTCATGTCACACTCTATCGAAAGTCTATGATACATCTAGAAATATTGCAAGTCAGGTACGATAATCATTTCTTTTAGTCGTTTTAATATCTTTTTTTTTCTGATCTCTCGATCTGTTTTGGGGCTTAAGGCACTCCCTACTTGTTCGCGGTTCGCTTATTTACGTCCTTGCTTTCACGCCATTACAGCCAATTCGAGGACGTACGTCTATAGGTTTGATTTTCCTAACCATTTGCACGTTGCATAGCTCCATGCCAACCTATAGTGCTGACATGGAAGATGGGTCGGCTCAAGAGTTCTGCACTCCAACAGGGGGCCATAGTTGTGTTCCTTCACACCACAGATCGCAATTTCATGGTAAAAAATCCCTTTTGCATCCTGCCCCTATCGGGATTGAACCCAGTCCCTCCCGATCCAACTGCCGCAGCTTTAACCACTGCGCCACCTGGGCGTTGTTTTAATATCAACTTTGAGATAGTTAGTAACAAAGAGAATGGCCTGTAAGATGCAATTCGCTCAGCTCGTTTTTTATCATGATTATTTGGGCAACCTTGACACACCTTGTAACCTTGACGAAATTTCATCGATTCCAAGTGACTTTTTGAGATCTTGTTGGGTGACATTTCTGATATTTGATGGAGATGTATAGACTCGCTTAGGATCGTTCGTAGATTGTATGTCGTGAGGCTAAAATACTGATACCAGTTGTTGTTTACGTTACTCCCATTGCTTCTTATAACTGGCATTTAGATTATTGGCCTCTTGTATCTTTTAGTAGCTTCCCAAAAAGAATATTTTTGTCAACTTCAGGACCCAGTCCTTTCAAATAATTTTCAGTGCAAGCATCTTTATGTTATTTAATTAGTCGGTTCAGGTTCAACTCAATCGAATCAGGAACCTTGTTGATGCCTTTAGGCGGTTTACGTGATGACTGATATTCATAACCTGACATTTCTATTGCACTTAGGAGTTCTTTTCCTGGTGTTCTGAGTCGAAATCTTCACGCAGTAACTTTGACGTTGTAGTCACCTCCTATAAAAAATCTTCGTCCACGATTATTAAAAATGTTCTTTTCGATATTAAGATATTTTGTGGAGATGTATCGGCCCCATACTGAGATAGATTCCAAATGACATACCACTAATATCATTGGAATGAAATCCACAGTCCAGCAAGGACCTGGACGAGAACGGTGCTACTCGAAGCTTAAAAACTCGATAAAAATGGGATGAATGAAAACAATAGAACCAGATGGTCTGGTCTAGTTGATATCGAATTCCCATAAATTGGAGATAAAGCCATTTGGTCGATATCGAACAAGTGCATTACAAATATAATCAAACACCATATACAAAATACAACAGGTTTTAATGTTATAAAATACAATATGAAACATTGTACATATATACAATCTAACATAGCAAATAAGACATTATTATGTTATGCAATATCGAATTCAACAAACCAATTGAACCGAAAGAATGTCGGCAGTATATATTTAGTAAGAGAGAGTTTTTATTTATAGTGCATCGGGAGTACATTATACCAATTGAATGAATCAAATTAACAATTCCAATATACGAGTACATACTCGTATTCTAATTACCATCATCACCAACACCAAAACTTAATTCGCTACGTTTTTGTATAAAAAACTACTGTGCACCCCACCGACTGCAAAATATCGCGTTGATCCAACTACACAACAAATGTTCAATGAATTTCATTACTCAATGTACGTTCGATGGATTAACATCAAGTTGATGATTTAATACGAGCGCGAAATAATTTTACAAACAACAACAACAAAGTATTCTTAAGTGTATGTACAGTGCGCGCAAATTACCAAAGTGAAAATATTTTTCATTGCAAAGTCGTCGTCGTCGTCGTCGGTCGTTGTCTTAAGCACATATTATAATTTGCTACCTTTCGATTAAGCGCATATAACAAAAAGTGAAACTATTTGATTAAGTGCATTGTTCATTACATGATAAGTGTTTGATTGCGTGTGTATGTGATAATCGTGACAAAAAACCGCCACAGTAAAAATGAAATGTGACATTGGGAGGGAAATGTTATGGTTGATGGTGCTTTTATTTGGTGCGATGAAATCGGCCATTGGGCAAGGAATTATAAATCAGGCATTATATCTCGGAACGTCTGGTATGTTTAATACGACCCGCGAGGATTGTATTTGGAAACGGGGCAATGAACGGGATGAGTGTCCCGATGCAGACATTAATATAAACTTCTATAGAGCTGGAAATGTTAAAGATGTTGTTGTGGTAAGTTTCAAATACCTGTCATCAGAACTAAACAATTTTGGTTGTAGTGCGTTGATCTTATAAAAAGATTTAAAAACTAGGGATGCGAACCGATCAATACAGGTGCAAAAATTGAAAGTATATAGCGTCGCATTAGTATTCATTAAGCGCGGTACACAACCTAAATAGCATTTAACAAAACAAACTGTGGTATAATAACAGTACCTTAACATTATTCTTTTTTACATATATTATTTAAGCTTGACGTACTACAAGGTGATTGGTTGAGAAATAGCGGATATGATCCGACAAAAGATAATGTCGTTTTGATTCATGGATACGCAGGCGGTGACAATACGCTACCAATGTCAGTATTGCGCGATGCCTACATCAAACACGGTGATTACAATGTGTTTGTCGTCGATTGGGGTAATTTAAGTCGACCACCCTGTTATATAGCCGCCGTACACAATATTCGGCCCGTATCAAAATGTGTTGCCGTCTATTTAGATTTTCTACGTAATTCTGGCATTCGTATTGATCGTACAACGTGTGTTGGGCATTCGCTCGGCGCTCATATTTGTGGTTTGATGTCGAACTATTTAAAATTCCGAATCGAACGGATAATAGGATTGGATCCGGCTCGTCCCCTTATCCGACCAGGATCGTCAAATCGATTGGACAGTGGAGATGCTAAATCAGTTCAGGTTATACACACAAATGCTGGATATTATGGTGAAGGTGGTAAAGTTGGACACGTTGATTTTTGTGTGAATGGAGGGAAACGACAACCATACTGTTTGAATACAACAAGTAAATGTCGTCCTGTCGATCTCTTACATACATACAATCTTACTAAATAATTTTATTTATTTACTTAGACGTCAATTTGTGCAGTCATATATGGTCGATTTGCTATTTGGCGCAAAGTATATATGACACCCAATTAAATGCAGAGCCATGCACCCGAAGGTGTCCGCCCGGAGTTTTAAATCGCGGCGAACGACGAGATGCATATAGTATTCAAAATTATATTGGAAATGCGATTCCAATGGGACAGAAGACACCGATGAATGCGTTTGGGTCGTATTGCTTAAAAGATAATCATCCACCGTTTTGCCCCACTGGACCAAATGCGATTGGTGATGTAAGATGTTGCTTAGATGCGTTGGACTGATATTGTTTTCAAATGTACAATTAATGTATTTATAGTTAATATTTACTGTTAGTTAGTTAAAATGTAATAAAATGTTGTTAAGTTGAATAAAGGGAAATATTAGAAAAAAATTAATTTTATTTTTCACTATATAAGTATCTGCCCGGAAATTAGAGAGTTTCTAGGGTCGTCCGTCCCCACAAATTAGAATAAATTAGAATAAACATTTCAATAATATTTCGTTAAAAACGATCATTTTCCCAGTCACTCGATTGGTTCATTGTGACAACACCCTTCCCAGATGTACAATCTGTCCCAAAATTTGTTTGTTCTTCTAATGAAATCCAAGATATCTGGGTTCCTCTAGGTTGTCAATTGATCCTTATATAGGAATTGTTATCCAAAGCAGTGCAGTCTATGGGAAGAGTATGAAGAACAGGAGCACAAGGAATGCTCAACAGTTACTTCTTCTCCTCCCCTACACTGTTCGCAGTTTGCATCCGAAATATGTATCCGAAATATGTTGCTCTCTTAGTAATATCCGATTACTAAGAGAGCAATGCTCCGTGAGAATGTTAGGAAGATGCTCAAAGTGCGTCTATCATGATTCAAGAAGACTGGGATTGTAGATCACCAAAGTGATAGTCAATTTCTTGTTTAAGAGATTATGACATACCTCCTAAAGTGAGATCACTTTAGGAGGTACGTCATAATCTATATAGTGAAGTCTAACTTTATTCAGACTGCCTGGTCGATTTAAGGCAATTATCGTCTCCAAAACAAGTTTCAATGATTGAAACCAATCACGTTTAGAGCAGCATGCGGTCGCAGATACGACAATATGTATGTGCAGTTCAGCTCCTTTGAAAGATGTACTTCTTTCAAAATTGCACCAATCTTCGCCTGAAAGAGAGTAGCGTACCTACAAAGGGGGATAGATAATTCGACCTCAAGATTTTGTATGCATGACCTGTCACCAGTTAGATTACAGCATACTGATCTCTCAGTAACGATCATCATATCGTCAAAGAATGGGTAGGATAATGGTGTGCCAGCCCACCCCCTCAGTGTTTCACAGTGCCTTTAAGGGGGTAAGAAGATTGTCTTTGCTTTGTAGACGAGTAGTTGCTGTAGACGAGTAGCGCTGCACACCTTCTGATCCAAAGATCAAGCGGTATCAGATACACAGCCATCTCAAGAGCTGCAGTATAGATGTGGTGTGCATAGTTCCTACAATTCCCAGACAAACAAGCGATTTTTAGGTCTTCCTTCAACATCGTTCACTGTTCTAGACCACCAAATAAATGCGAAAAACGAGATTATGGGTCGTATTACTATAGTAGACACTTCTGTATTCTAGGCCTCATAATTTACAAATGACTGGCTGTATTTGCAGTAAATGTTACATGCTATGTTGCATTTCGCTTGAGTATTCTTCCGATCTAGCCAGGTACTTGACTTTCGAAGAAAGCGGGATCGTATGATCTACAATTTTTGGAAGACTAACGTTTTCGAAAGTCCTGCGTCTACACCGCGTCAAAGTTCTTACACTTCACCAGGCTACAACGTTCTCTACCACATAGTACATCCATATATTTACCTCCCAGTATTATGGCGATGTCATCAGCATAAAGCTGGCAGAAAAATATGTTGTCGTTTACTTGGACTAGCAATGAGTTGACCACAAAAACGGAGACGTAACCTCACCCTGAGGACTTCCCATTCGGGCGGTCGCCGTCAACGTGTGAGAAATTCTCCTTGATCTAAGCATGTCGCTATACCACCGAACAGGTGTGATCTCCATGCCATGTCTTTCAGCTGCAGAGATCATTGATGTTCATAAACGATCCAAAGGCAACTTCCTTGCTGTCCAGTGATTTTTCAATCCATTCAACGACTTCATGGAGTGCTGTTTCAACAGATCTGCCCAATTCATTTCAAATTCTCTTATTTCAGACTTTAGATAGAGAAAGAGATGTAGCGATGGTCAGGAAGAGTAACGTCATTCTAGACCATCCAGGATGAAACTTACCCACTAAGATTCCGTGAGGCAAGAATAATATCAATTACTTGTTGCCTTAAGGATGTCAAAAAGGTAGTTCTATTGATTACATCCGAGACGACTAGGTCAGGAACGGATAGACACTCTAAGAGAGAAATGCCTCGAGGATTAATATCGGTGCTGACCCAGCGATGTGAGTTTATATCATTACTCTTGAGTGATGTGAGTTTATATCATTACTCTTGAGTAAGAGGATAAAGTTCCGAATCATAAGGGAAAATAAACAGAGATCACTAAAACCTTACATAGAATATCCGGTTCTTTTACTTCAACGACCACTGCTGGAAGGTCATTACAAATTTCATTTAAGAGTCCGCTATCGTTTTCCTTGCCTATCGCAAACTTATTTATATATTGAGCAGCATTAAACCTTTTTAGCAAAATTTTATGGTACCGGACCTACGGTTATTGATGCAAGCAAGATTAAACACTATAATTATTATAGAACCTCCGGTACCTCCCGCTCCACGCCGCAGCTTTTTAACCACTGCGCAACCTGGGTGGTTTTCATGAATCATAGTGAACAGCATTTTTCAAACCGTGTCACGGTACTTGAAAGTCTCATCAACTAGCACTTCGACAGTATCATTAGTTGGAGAGCAGACTGTGTTGTAATTCGGAATGCCAAACTCGTGAAATAAATAATTAAAATCGTATATAAATGGTTTTCCAATAAGAGGTTACATTTTCAATAGCTGTCATCTTTTGACATTTGATACGTTTCAACAACGCATTGGGATTGTCTAAATTCACTACAAAAATGGTGAAAATTTTGTCATAGCTCGCCAAACTAAAGAACTTTTTGGCTGTCGTAGAGCACCTTATCGGCCGGCAATACCGAAACTGGTGGAAAAATTTGACCTATTGGAACAAGTTAGTGATCTGAAGAACCGAAACTGTGTGCGAGTCGTTCAAAACAACTGAGATTTGGCGAGATTTGAATTTGGTGCTGTAGCCCATAGTGTTGAATAAAACCCAGGTTTGTCGATTCCTCGTAGATTTTTGTAATTAGATATTCCACAAACGACATTACACCATATTTTGAATGAAAACTTAGGTCTTACAGCTTTTCAAGTTCAGTTAACACAAGAACTCAAGCCGGTCGATCACCATAAACGTCTTATCACTGATTAGATCCTTCAAATGCATCAAAATGATTCGGATTTTCATCAAAAAGTCATCTTCAGTTATGAGGCCCATTTGCACCTTGGCGGCTACGTTAAAAAATAACTAAGAAAATCCAAGAATGATTGTCAAAAAGCCTCTCCATCCTGGCGGTGTAATTGGAAATTATTTTTTCATAAATGAGGCTGGTGCAACTATTACGGTAAACGGATTGTGCTATCGAGCTTAGATTAATGATTTTTTATGGCCGAAATTGGAAGGTATTGATGTGGACGTTTATTTACAGCAAGACGGCGCTACGTGCCACACAAGTAATGAAACAATCACAATTTTGCAAGAAAAGTTTTCTGACCGTGTTATTTTTCGAAGAGGTGATCACAATTGGCCCTCGAGAATTTTCTCTTTGAGGCTACGTGAAATATAAGGTCATTCACAACTTAAGACCACAAAAACGGTAGCTCCAGTGAAAGACATTATATATTCCATAATTCCAGTTGGAATTACGAGCAGGCCACTGTTACACTGTTTTGGATACGTTACATCCAAAACCACTCCGAAGTAGTAAAAGTTACCAACAAACCGAAACTATTTTGTATGCAGTTAGTGGAACACAGTTGACATCATTGAGCTTTTGCGCAAAATGATCCCCCATGACATGGTGGTGTTCCAATTTTAAAACTTCAACAATTTATTTAAATATCGATGCATCATCGCCAAATGCCATCAGCGAACTTACAACACCAGATTGCAACATCGCCACGGTCACGTGTTATGGAAGCACCACCACACGATAACCATAAACACGATAAGAAGCATGAGACTATATAGTACAGGGGCTTCGACGAATGTACCGTTATTTCTGACAGGTCAGAGGCATGAAGAATATATCACTCTTCTACCGATACTCAAAAAACGGACTATTTCAGAACTAAATCACTTAATCCGGTTGTTGTCAATCAATAAGATAATCCGTCAACATTGTGATGAATCGAGCACACTGTAGTGGTTAGAATTCAATGAATGGTTGAATTATTAAGCATCGAACATTTCAGGGTTACTGCCGATATGGAAATACCAACCCGAACTACTTTGGATATACCAGAAAGAATAATTTACGTTTTATGTAATTTACATGAAAATGTAAAAACATTGTTTACGTGTAAAATCCCAACTGTGGCTTCCAAATAAGAGTTTGGATAGGTGTCAAGAGATGTTGTTGTCTCATCTCTGGTGTAGACCAAACCTCTATAACTCTACTTGGCCTAAATGTGTTGGTTACTAACAGTTTTATCTCAAATAGAATCTTGTTTTTTATTAAGTGCGGGTGAGGTTGAAATAATAATGGGTTCTTCCAAGGAACTACTGTCTTTCAGTTTCTATTGCGATAAGACTATATAGCGAAACTTAAGTTCGCAGGACGATCTGAATACGTTTCGTCACTTTTAAAGAGAGGACTAACAGAAACTGAAGAGCACTTTTAGTGACCCTGTCCTGCATATTCTCGCCACAAATTGCAATGATTTGAATTATACTATAAGTCTTAACCTTCATTCGAAGAACAAACAGATTTCGGTAGTGGGAGAGTTCATTTAGGTTGGCATGTCAAAGTGAACCAATCGACCCTCTGTAATGGAAGAAAATAGATACTGAGAAAAGGAAAGATTTAGGAATGCAAGAATTGAGATTCTCGAATTACATCACATGATTAGAGCATCTGATCACTTGTACGATAAACAGTAAGTGGATGACATACATACATACCATCATAAATAAATTTAGATTCTGAGACCTCCAATATTCTACATACTTACATTTCACCATACTAACCGCCATATTTACGATAAATTTACAATTATTAACAATTTATTCATGTCACATCGTTCAACAAAAATTATTTCCAATAAATACCAACAACAAATTGTCCAAGTCAAATCGTTTATTTTTGTAAACTAACGTTAGTCTGTGTTTAAGAAGTGCGCGCACGATATGAACAATCGAATTGATAATAGTTTAACACTTCGTGTGATCGTCATAGTAGTTTTCTTGCAACACTTTAACAATGGTCATAAGATCGAATTTGGTCCATGCCTGTTACAACATTTAGAGCCATGCTCCGACGATGTGATCAAATTTTTTATATTTTCGAGCGATCGTCCAAACGACACCGAAATTTATTTAAACTCGATCGATCCTAAAGTACCGCCATGGATCGATTTACGGAAAACGAATAAAATTATTGTGCACGGATATGGTGGAAATTTGGATTTTAATGCGACCAAAGCGATTCGAATTGGTAAGTAGTTGATGTTATATCGCCTAAATGACGATTCGTTCGCGTTTTTTACTATTCAGGCGAATTCCAATTATAATTTTTTGAGTAATTAACAAAAAATTTCTATTTCATTATCATACCGCGTAACTGAACTTGAATTATTAATCGCGCATTTTTGGATTGTTAAAGGTCGTGGTTTGTTTATATATTTTGTAATTAAAAAAAATTTGTTACAGCATATCTAACGCGTAAAAATACAAACGTTATTGTTGTCGATTGGGGTCGACTCGCCAATTTGCCGTGCTATCCATCGGCCGCGTTCAATACAAAACAGGCGGGGGAATGTATCGCCCAATTCATTATGAACGTACAATTGATGAATCGGGGTTTTAATATACGACGATTGCACGGGATTGGATTTAGTTTGGGGGCACATGCGATCAGTTTTGCGAGTAATACGTTGGAAAAATTGATGGGGCAAAAATTTGCTCGAATTACGGGACTAGATCCGGCGCTGCCGTTTTTCTCGACCGCCACCGAACAAGGTAAATTGGATGTGAGCGATGCCGATTTTGTCGATGTGATACACACAAATGCCGGAATATTTGGTAAAATTGAACCGTCCGGCCATGCCGATTTTTACGTGAATGGTGGTAAATACCAACCTGGATGTGAAAATCATCGAAGTACGTCCTAATATTTGTGTATACTATATATGTTGTTAACGTCGAGTATGTACTTCCAGATCGTCCACTTTGCAGTCACATGATGTCGACGGCATATTTTGCCGAATCGATAATAGGTCGGAAAAAATTTATCGGATTTAAGTGCCAAAACTATTTCATGTACATATTCGGATTTTGCACAACTCCACAAGAATTGCGAACGAATAAAAATCTAATCGCTATTATGGGCGAACCATGTCATAAGACGTAAGTTTCCACATATGTATACGCTAAAAAATGCATGCATGTAATGAAAATGTGCAATAACTGTAATTAATTTATTTAGGTACAATGGAAGTTATTTTGTAACAACAAACAAGCGGCCACCATATGCGATCGGTTTGGATGTCCTAAATAAAAAGCAGTACATGAACGAAATAATTAAGAATTATTAAAATATTTTTAAAGCATAATAAAATTTCGATGTATCCCGCAGCATATTATATACAAGATGTTAATGATTTAAGACACAATTTGACGGAAGCTTTAATTAAAGATTTGGTAATGTTAGTACATTCCAAAAACTCCAATCGCATACAACTTTCAAACAATTTGCAATTATGTCAATTAAATCAATTCAAAATATGTAAAATAATTTAATTCCAATAAAAATAACTTCGATTCTTTGCATTGTGGTGATATATCGGTCATTTTACTTAAATTTTAATGTGCTTAAGTACCGTAAATTTCTTACTATTGTCTTACCTACATACATACGTACATATAGTTGAAATAAAATATATTTGATTGTTTTGTGTTTAGAATATAGATTGTGCTAGACACATAGGTAATATAAAATTACAAAAATCCTATAAAATGTCGAATGCTTTGCGATCATCTGCGGACAGCGTCTGGTGAATTTTAAAGACTTTAGTTTAGAAATTTTTGGAAACTATTAAAAAATTTCGTTCTTTCGGTACGTAACGTAACAATGATTTATTTGGGCAGGTGGACTTTAGATAAGGCGGAAATGATAACATATAGCAACCAAATTAAGTATAGTAATCGCCCAGGTTGCGCAGTGGTTACAAAGCTGCGGCCTGGAGCGGAAGGTACCAGGTTCGAATTCACAGGACAGGATGAAAAAAGGGATTTTCACCATCGATCGTTTGGGCGCACGATCGGTGGTGCAAATGAACTAATCTGAGACCCAATTTTGAGTACTATAGGCTGGCATGGAGCTATGCAATGTGCAGATAGTTCTACGCAAATCGGATCTATAGCCGGAAGGTCGCCATACGTTTATACATCACAGTAATTTTGTGTAACAACCAATCAATTAGCAGATCATAGGAACGCTCTTATTCACAATGAAATCGTAACTATGCCTCAGGTTTAATGCAAAAACAAAGGATGGTAATTTTGCGTATAGAGTAAAGCAGAGAAACTTTATTTGTTCATCCATCCGATGTCAATTACGACAGGAATTAAGTATGTATATCAATAAGCACATTGGATAAATTTTTCACTTGCATGCCCTCCAAAAAATTTATCATATCTTTCAATTGTTGATGAATGATTCCAGAGAATAACAGCCAATTTATCTTCAAATTCTCTCCATCTTTGTGGTTTTGAAAATATTACCTTATTTTGATTTACACTAAATATGAAAGTAAGCTTAAAATGTCCAGTCCAATTCGGTGGCAAATGGGGTGAATGAACTACAAAACTGCAATACCATTACTTTCGATCAAACCCGGTGTTATAAGATATTAATCATTTATAAGAATCATTCCGCGAAAACCACTGAAAGGAGGTTTCAGTAAGAGGGTCGAATATTCAACTCTCCCAAAGACCATATAAATTTATATATAATGCAGAATCATTTAGTCCTTGATCCTTGTAAGAAATTTACAATTCTAGTTTTTAAATATTTTTGACCACCGGTTCTTTCATACTTAAAATATTGCTTTGATAAAAACACAGGATTAAATAAATATTACACCTGTAGCATTGAAAAAACTAAAATGGGAAATCAAGAATATTCTGAATGTATATAAGGCTCCAGGATATGATTTTACAACGGGTCAGAAAATAAAAGTGTTTTGTTTAATCTCTGTTTCGGGGCTCGAGGCACTTCCAACTCTTTCGCGGTTCGTCCTACCTCCTTACCTTACGCCATTACAGATAAACCGATGACGTACGGCTATAGGAGGTCCGATTTACGTAGAATCATTTGCACATTACATAGTTCCATGACAGCATATAGTACTGACATGGAAGATGAGTCGGCCCATGGATTCTGCACTCTAACAGAGGGTCATAGATGTGTTCATTCTCACCACCGATCGTAATCGTATGGTGAAAAATCCCTTTTATATCCTGCCCCTATCGGGATTCGAACCCGGCACCTCCCCCGTTCCAACTGCCGCAGCTTTAACTACTGCGCCACATGGGCGGAAAAATAAAAGTGTAATCGGAGACATCGTTGAGGAAACTAGTGCATATAATTAATGCAGCATTTCGACTAAGATATGTACCAGAACAATGAAAGTTACAGAAGTAATTATGGTACTTAAGCCGAACAAATCTCTGCATGATAAAGCTTCATAAATGTCCCTGCTATAAACATTATCGGAACTATTTGAAAAGATTATCGAAAATGAAATCGTATCCCTTCACATCAGTTTGGATGTAGGAAACACTATTCTACGATAGAACAAAAGCATCAAATTACGGATGTAATCTAGATATTACTAGTAGGCAAACAAATATGTCACCAGGGGCTGAAATTCAAACTTCTTTGAGATCTTCCGGAGCAATTTTTCTAATTTTAAAATCCTAAATATCAGAGATGCACTTCCGAGTAAAATATGATAATGAACACTTCCGCAACTAAACAAATTACACCAGGATTACCATATAAGGATTTTACTGAAGCAACAATGGTGACTTTTGTTGATGACACGGCTATACTTGCAACAGCAAACGACATCAATGACTGCACTAGCAAATTACAGAAGGCTGATATGTAATTGGACAAAAAAATGGCGAATTAAATTAAATGAAGCAAAATTTACTCAAGTGAACGTGCCAAGAAGGCAAATATCAAAATAATACAAATATTTGAAAATAAAATCCCACTAGTTATTGCCCTTACCTACATTCGAAACGACAACCTCCATCGAGATCTAAAGATCGAGCTTGCTGCGGATGATGACTACTAATCCAAAATAAGACTGAAAAGAACCAAACCGCTGGAATAGTCGCGACCATCAGGTCAGTAAACCTACTGTGGTGAAAAATCTCAGGAGGAGTTAAACGAAACTGGAGATAATCATGTAATTACGCCGACTAATCAAAATATTTTATTATGTAATGTAAATTACTATATGGGTACAAGTCTTCGTAGTATTAATAAAAAACAGTTTGTTCAAAGAGCTAGGGAAATAACCTATTTTTATACATACATAAAGATGAAAGATCCTGATACAAACTGTTTCTTTCATACAGGCATATGGGAATAAGTGCTCGCAGTTTAAAAGTCGTTGTTAATAATAACAGAACCACGAATAGTATAACAATTTCGTTGACATATGTTTTTGCGGGATGACCGATTAAAATTTTACTAATCGATTAGCAGCGAGCATCCTTTTCATTATTTCTAATCTGTTTAGGGTACCATTGAATTTTCGATTGACTAAGAGTTGCAAAAAGTTGTAAATTCCGGTCAGCCATGTTTTCAGCTTTACTGATCATCTCAATGAATACAAATGTAGTACATTTATCAATGTGATCCTTAAAAGTTTAAAAAATGGAGAAAAGATGCATTTTTATCCGAGTTGATGTAAACAACTCTGCTTTCTTAGAAGTAACTCTCTTAATTTTAACCAACAGATAATACCTGTTAGGTTATTTTAATCGTAGGAAGGGAGGGAGGGGGGGCCTGGGACCTGAAATTATTTTTCAACTAAGCAATTAATAGAAGATGAAGCTTCAAGGAAGCATCTGTAAAACTTATCTCCATTAATAAAAGTATGGTGTATGAAAAATTAGCCAGAAGCAGAGAGTCTAGTGTCTAGTGTTCTATGTCTGATAAATTGGAATACATTTATTTGATGTGATCTGTCGACACTGATAGTATACTATGAACAATATTTTAGATCGAGTTTATTGGACTTTGGGAAAAAGTTAAATTTTCCAATTAATATTTTGAACATATTTTTACTATTGATAGAAGGCACAGATAGATCTACTTCCAGACCTAACACAAAACAGGTTGATTTTTCCAGATCCCTTACGATAACTTTAATCTACCACTTAAGTCCAGCAACCTCTACAGTAATTATGATTGGACTATTTCACAAGATGTACAGATAAAATTATCTGTACTATAGAGATTTCTTATCAATTGTATCCTAGATAAAATAAGAGTACTAGCTAAATGGTGAAGAGAGTTTCTTATCACGCCGCGGTCTTGATTCTCGTCTTGACCAGAAATTGACATGCTTCGAAGGACATAAAAAGCGATTGTGTGTAACAGCATTTGTTGGACTGACCACTTACAATGTGCACCAATACGTTGAAATGATCAGTAAGGTCTCAGTTGCGGTCAAGGCCGTTAACTAATCAAAGAAAAAAATTAGTTTTTGAGTATATCATGCTCGCTCCTCGAATAAAGGTATGATTGGTATCGAGAAAGGAACTAGTAAGACCCTAGATGTCAAGATGAATTAGTAGAGTAGTAAAACACTTTAAAAATGTGGTATGAGATTATGAACCTGATTTTTAATCATCTGCTTTAACCAAGAAACAGAATACAATGTGAATAAAAAGCATAATGATCGGCTACAGTCTATAAATTGAACTGATTCTTGGCCTTGAAAATAGAAAAATTATTGGTAAAAGTGTAATTGAATTTTAGGGGTACAGCATCTTCAGTAATGATTCAAGATTGATATAATCGTGAGTATTTAGAAAGAACAGATAGAAAATATTGTCTTAATGATAAAATTACTTGCTATATACCGAGTGTTTCTTTTAAACTGAGACGATCAAATATCGCGAAAAATAACCACTCTACGGAAAAAATGTCCATAATCAAAATTTAATCATACTGCGGGAGAAAAACATTAGTGCAAAAAAAACATTCCCCCAACCCCCCGCTTTGTAGGTGGGGTGGGGGTAACTTTTAAACTAAGATAGGAAGCCATATTTTTTATTGCAGATACGGATTCTACGACTAAAAGTACGTATGATTTGAATGAAATATTTTGTTCGATTCATGATAGATGGCGTTATAATCGACGAAATAAATTTTTTCAATTTCTTCTTCTTAGAACACACGCATTCGATTCTGCAATATGTTTGAAATCAAATTCGTCATCAAAACAATTTATTAGGCCTGCTAATAGGCCCCTAAAGCTCATAGGCCTAATACTCATAGTCCCCCACATTATTGAAGGCAACTTGAATGGTCAAATGTACCGAAACTTTTTAGAAAATGAACTGCCAATATTACTTGAAAATTTGAGCTTAGAAGTGAGACAGAACATGTGGTTTCAACGTGATGGTTGTCCTGCACATAATTCGGTGGTGGCACGTGAAATTGTTGATCGGGATTTCAATTGTCGCTGGATCAGTACAGCTGGTTCGATAAATTGGCCTGCCAGATCACCACATCTTACTGCGCCACATTTATGTTTGTGGGGCTATCTCAAAGACAAAATTAACAAACAAGAACCAACAACACGTGAGAACATGATTGAGCGAATCAGAAAAGCGTGTGCTGAAATTCAACCAAACACACTTCTCAGTTGTGTACAATTATTTGAAATGCGTATTAATAAGTGCATTGAAGTCGCAGGTCATCATTTTGAACATTTATTTTAAGCTAACATTATTTTATTCACCTTTTATTATTTTATTTCACTGAATTTCGAGTATTTCCAATGAAAACGTGATGTTTTTTATTTCAAACGTATTGCAGAATCGAATGCGTGTGTTCTAAAAAGCAAAAATGGATAAAATTGAATTTCGTCGATTACAACCCCATCTATCATGAACCGAACAAAATATTTCATTCAAATCATACGTATTTAGCTATTTAGCCGTAGAATCCGTACCTGCAATAAAAAATATGGCTTCCTATCTTAGTTTAAAAGTTACCTCCGCCCCACCTACAAAGCAGGGGAGTGGGGAACTGTTTTTTTGCACTAATGTATTTCCCCCGCAGTATGATTAAATTTTAACTATGGACATTTTTTCCGTAGAGTGGCTATTTTTCGAGATATTTGATCGTCTCAGTTTAAAAGAAACACCCGGTATACACAAGAAACTACACTTAAAATTTCCAATTTTCAAAATAAGAGTATTATACAGATCATGATTTGTGAAAAAGAATAAAACGGAAAAAGCGCATCAGTATCCTACTGATTTGTACGCGAACATATAGGATATGATTAAAATAATGGCTACCTGATTATGAACTAATTGTGCCTTAGATCAGAGATGTGCAAATTGTATAGCTTATAAAAATCGAGCATACCACGAAAGAATAAAATTCAGTCCTTATGACGCCATGTTCGGAGTACTCATAAAGAGAAGTTTGGCTAATCCACGGCACGATTTTAAAAATCACCGCAATGAAAAAAATATAACATATAATCAACTTGATAAATATAGAACGAAGGCAGTGAATATGTTAGAGATGAAAAAAAACTAGTAAACACGTCAATCCTTCTTACTGAATGCCATATTTCATCTATCAAAAACAATAAATTACCCAACTGTGGAAACCCTTAACTGTGATGTACCGGTTTTTCTGGCTTGTATCCTCAGTTTATGTTTCTTCCATAAATGGTCATTTGGATTCATATTTGGACTGAATGCTGGTTATTTCATCATCTCGAGTCTAACCATTCTCATGGGCTCCTCTATACCCTTCACCCAGGTATGAAAACGAGATCTATTTTCCTTTAAGCGATGTCAGCCCACAAACTGCACAAAGGTCAATTGTACGAGACTTTCATCAAAAATGGTTTTCCTTAACGCCGATAGACCCGACCACTCCTTTCACTCCTTTAAGACAAATTACACACAGATATAAATTATTTCGTATAAATATTATATAAATTATTTCGTGTTCTTCGCCCATTTTATTGTATGTATTCGTAATCGTGAACGCACTGTTCGCGACGCAATAAATAAATGTCAAACTACTTTATTGGATATTCATCACCTGGCTAGAGTCAATCAAATGTGAATATTGCTGCAGCGTAGCTGAAAGCGTACGGGAAGACCGCAATCAATTAATTCATCGCCGTTCTCAAACTCTGGATCTCTTATATGGCGTATTATGGCGTATTTTAAAGAAAGATCTTGGTTTGGGTCATCGAATTGGTTTGTGGTCATTGGAACAACTCCAAATTGATCCATTTTTTTATCGAAAAATTGTATTCAGTAATTAAGCTCATTTTTGGCTGGATACGTCAACAAACAAAATTGTTGTATTTGGGCTTATGAACAGCTAGAAGAGATTCAAGAACTTCCAATGCATCCTGAGAAATGCATTGTGTGGTTTATAGGCAAGTGGTATCATCAGACCGCATTTCTTTAAAAATACGGAAGAACAGCGAGTGACCGTCAATGGTGGAAACTAAAGAGCAATGATCAACGAATTTTACTGCCAAAAATTCAAGATATTGGTGTGGCCGACTTGTGGTTTCTACGGGACTCGGAAATTTTCCTCCAAGTTCCTGTGATCTGACGCCGCGTTAGATTACTTTTGATGGGTGTATCTGAAATCACTTGTTTATATCGAAAAACTACGCAATCGATTCATGCCT